>CM060915.1:480771085-481377376 GCA_030737875.1 Allium sativum
CATAACTTGGTACCGACCTAAAATCTTAACTTGGTAGCCATAAGTTCTTGGTGGAAGTTGGATTTTCTTCTTTTCACTTGCATTTTTCTTCATTTTCTACTTGATCTTTTTAAGCTCTTTTCCATTGTCTTTGAGTTGATTCTACTGATTTTATGATGATTGCTTCATTTGCTTTCTTCTTGTTAATCCTTGAATTGATCATCTAAATCTTTGGAAAATCACATGAACAAGAGTTACTGGAGCCACATTAGTGGTGTATAACATTCGAGAGCTAAAAAGTGGAATATGAATAACATAGTACATACGAAGCTATCATAACTCAACATCAATCTATATCCTTAGCCAATTTTCCATTTATACTTTTTAGGTTCAATCTTCTAGCTCTTCTGATTATACCTTCAAGTTCATGAATAATTCCATCTTCGTTGGTCTTCCAAATTTGGTTGTACTAAACAATGGGTTAACATTTGAACTCAAAGTACGTCTTTCAAAGCTAAGGTGTGTTTTACATAAGAATAGGTTCTAGCGTTTAATCCCCGATAATTGAGCTATTTGACTCCTCCAATCAAGCTCTCTGGCTGCTTAAATCTTGATGAATCATACGGAAATATCGCTTCTCGAATTTAACCTTCTTGTATTCACATAAGATTCTATCTTCCTTTCTCCAATTGCAAGACGTTCAAATCCTCTTATCTAGTCTACATCCGCTTTGGGGCCCGATCTCGCCGGATCGTTCATCTAACAATCAAGTACTTGATCTCTTTGGATCGTTCATCATCCAGTATGGGGTTCTATCCTTTCCATCTCTTGTTAACTCCAATCCACTCACTGTTTGATGATGGAGCCTAATGGCCAAGTAGACTCGTTCGCTCCCTCATTGACGAGCTGACCCAGTGATCAATTAGACTCATCCATTCTCCCTCCCCCCCCCTCTTCGACAAGAGAACCTATTTTTAACCTCTTTGGTTCTGGCTAAGGCTGATCTGATCTATCTTCGATGAAGGGAGTCGACGACAAGTAGACTCATCCACTGACTTTCCGATGAGGTGGCATAATTTCTGAGCTATGTTCCATCTCTTAGAATGATAAAAAAAAAGCAATCCAAAATGTACAAATTTACCCGCTCGCTCTCTGACGAAGGAACTTGCACCTTATACTATGACCTAACTCTTTGATTGGGACTCTAGGATGATCAATATTGTACAAGCAGATCTTTTTACTCTATGACAAGGAGATTTGCACCCTACACTCCGGTCTTTTCTTCCTGAATAAGAAATAAGGCGATAAATATCAATCATTGCATTCGAGTGGATTTTTTGAAATTCAAAGCAAGCAAGCTAAAAACAAAGATAATCATCCCATACATAAATCTTGGTCTCGTACGCGTGTAAGCAGTCCAATGTTATTGTTACCCTAAATAGCTACCCCATACAACCGACTCGGAGCATGCCTAGATACAAATCTAGGTTTTGTACCTGTGTAAGCGGTCTGAGGTAATAATTATTCTAATTGTCCAAACAAAAAAATAGAGTATAAGAGATGAACATTGCCCCTTGTGCATCCCGATCATTGGATTATGAGTCTTGACCCAGATCCTTGCTTGTTCCATGCAGCATTCATTGTAGACGGTCTTTGCTCCATCAGCACCATTACAGTTGAATTCTTTATGTATTATTATAGGTGGTTACTTCGAACCAGTTCCCCTATCAAGTCGCAAAGGTTTCCATACTCGTTCGCTTTGCATCCCTTCAGCGCACTGGCTAATGTCCACTTTAATCAATTTTATCAGTCAATGATAAAGCTAAAAAATAGAAGATAGACAAAAACACGTAGAAATTTTATAATTGTTCTGCATGATCTCTGACCTATGTCCACCATAATCAATTTTATTAATTGTTCTACCTTCGATTTACAAGTACTTTCTCCTAAATCTAAAGTTACAATGGTTATTGAAGCATTTGTAGAAGAGAATATAAATGAAGAAGATTTGATGGAGTTTCAAGGAGAAGAAGAAGGTCTTTCTTTAGTCACAGGTATACTGATATTTATAGAGGAACTTATGATATGAAATCAAAAGATCGTTTGCATAGAAGTCAGCCGGAAGTATCACAGGAGAAATCTAAGTACCATGAGTCAAGAGCATAACTCGGTACCGACCTATGGTTTCTTGTGCGAGTTGAACTTTTTCACTTGCATTATTATTCTATTTTCTACTTGAGTTATTCTAAGATCTTTTCCTTCGTATCTGAGTTGATTAAGCAATCTTTTTTAATAGTTGATTGTGTTGTTTTCTTCTCATTAATCCTTAGAATTGCTCATCCAAATCTTGGGAAAATCACTTGATCATGAGTTATTGAAGTGTTATAAGAGGTATACGATATTTGGAAACTAAAAAGTGGAAAATGAAGACAACTCGATATCGACCTATCATCACTCAACACTAAGCTATAGCTAATTTTCCGCTCAAAATTTTTGGGCTCAATTCTATAGCTCTTCCGATCATTCCTTCAAATCCATGAATCATTCCGTCTTCATTTTGATCTTCTAAGTTCAGTTGTAAAATCCTTTGACAAAAAAGCAGGGTAAAAGGGTTATATATATATGTATATAGTAAATCAAGTAATTAATAAAGATTGATTACCTAATCTTGGCTAGCCCTACTTGAGATAAGGCATTGACAAATGTGTGTGATCCAAGTAGGAAATAATTTTAGGTCTAATATATACAGGGGTGTGTGCATTAATTGATGAATTAGATAAATGAATTTATTAGCATACTTTTGGTTTGCCATACAAGAGTAAGGAAATGTCAAATGAGAAGTGACAGGAGATTATGAATTTTATTCCCACCATCAATGGAGCCAAAAAAAAACACTTTCGGAGTTCTAGTAGATATAAAAGGAGACAAATTCTCTTCTCCATCTCTTCCATTTAAGAATCGTTATATATTTTTATCACTTCTACTATAGCATTTCAAGTGAGGCCTTCCAAACTACACCTATAATCGAAAAAGGGACTTTTGGAAGTCGATCTACAATTCCAACTTGTACAACACTAAACTCCTTAATCGAGGTAACTTCTATTTCTTCATTTTAAATTGTTAACATAATTTGCACAATTATATTCAATTATTATTTGCAAAATACAAAATACATGTTTTATATGTAATTCGTTGTCTATAAAATATAAAGATATATATAATAATAATACATCACACACAGACCAAACCACGCACGAGCACACATACACACACACACACACACATATATATATACATGATAACTGTAATAACCCGAAAATCTGAGCCAGTTTAAAATTTTTATCTTGGCAATTTTAGCGAATTTTTAACATTTAAAATAGATTATTTTAAATAATAACGACCAAAATTTATTTTGAATATAATTCGAACGTATATATTATATACGTCGTCATTAGAATATAAATAATTATAAATAGAATTGAAAATGACGCGGTAGTTCGATAATTCGATTTCAAACTTCAATTGAACATACCGGGTGCAAAACAATCCGGATTTTGGAGAGACCAAAAACAATGGGATATATTTGAGGATATCTTTCCAACGAATCCGGAAAATCAAAATTTCATAGCGGGAATCAAAAGATATGTCCAGTTGAAAATTCTGAATAGTCGCTATGGAATTCAGGCCCTTAAGAATGGAAATTTTGCAAACGACCTCGGATTTCGACGAAACCACTTTTGTTGGATCCGCAGTGTCAAATTATTGCTAGGTTCCAAATTTTATAATTTTTTGAATCAATATGTGAGCGTGGCAAAGGAAAACGCGTTTGACCAGTTTCAGTTGATTTTAATCGACTGGAAATTGGCCATTTTTCCAACGGTCTCAGAATTCGATGAAACTAGTTTTGTTAGGACCGTATCGTCAATACGAAGCTAGAAAATATTTTTCTGTAATTTTTCGAGTTAGTATGTGACCCCAGTAAATTGAAATGCGCGTTCAAATTCAATATATAGAGTTATATGTTGATTTTAACGGAAACTGATTGTAACGATCGAATCAGCCAATGATACATATCCCATTGTGTTCGGAATAAGGGTAGTTAGCTATGAACGACAGGTGGTGGGCCTCGTTTAGAGGTCGTATGTAAAAGTCAACTTTTTGAAAATAAAATAATAATAAAAAAAAATTAAATCTCCCTCCTCCCCTCACTCTATACCTAGCCCCCCCGATTAAATCGAATCAGAAACAAAAAAAAGAGAAAAAGGCGGAGCGCCGCCCCACCGCTCATCGCGCCGCCGTGGGAGGAGCCGCCGCCCTCCTCCTCCCTCCCCTCGCGCCGCCAGTAGCTGCTCGAGCCCCCCCCGATGGATCGCGCCGCCGCGCGAGAGCCCCCCCTCAGCAATCGCGCCGCCGCTCAGACAGCCCCCCTCCATCGCCTACCCCTCCGCCGCCTCCTCCTGGTTCTGACGCGCCACCTCCAAACCCCCCCTCATCGATCGATGCGTCGCAGCCCCCCTACCCAGCTGTCGCTCGAATCCAAAACCCTCCTTCCTCCTACCGCCAACCACCGCGAAGCCCCCGAACTCGAACCGCCCCCTCCTCCATCCCCTGACCGACGTGAAGAGACACCCCCCCTCTCCAGTTTTTGTCTGTAAGTTTTTTTTTATTCTATTTATTTTTCAATTTTCACTTATCGTTCTATTTGATTTTAAAACTGATTTTTATTTGATTTGAAAACTGAAATCTATTTGATTTTAAATTTGATTTTTTTAAAATAAAAAAGAGGAGGTTTTTAATTAGCTAAAGATACGATTTTTAATTGTTTGAAAATATAATTTTATCGTATGTAAAGATAGAAAATTTATTTTTCATATTAAATAGATAATAAAAATATAATCTTTCATATTGTAGAAGGATAAAAATATGATTTTTACATAATGGGAACTATAAAAATATAATCTTTATATGATAGAGAATCTAAAAATATCATCTTTGTATATGTAGCGAAATAAAAATATGATTTTTATTATATATACGTTGAAATAAAGAGGTGATTTTTAGAGTGATGAATTCTTTATATTTTTGAAAAGGCGAATTCTTTATATTTTTGAAAAGGCGAATTCTTTATATTTTTGAAAGGCGAATTCTTTATATTTTTGAAAAGGCGAATTCTTCATATTTTTGAAAAGGCGAATTCTTTATATTTGAAAAGGAGAAATCTTTATATTTGGAAAGGCACGATTTTTATATATTGAATAGCAAAGTAAAAATTCGATTTTTATATATTGAATAACGAAGTAAAAATTCGATTTTTTATATATTGAATAGCGAAGTAAAAAATCGATTTTTATATATTGAATAGCATAGTAAAAATTCGATTTTTATATATGTAGTGAATACGGGCAACGAAAGCAACAAAAAGGCGAGAACGACGAAGATTTCTCTAAATGAAGTGTCATGAAGTTGGGATAGCTATTGGTGAGAATTTCTCACTCTTCAATTTCTTTTTCTAGTTATATATATATACTAGGATGCAGACGGTGTTTAGTAGCACCCGACACCCGTCATCCACAGACCATGGATGACTTGTTTGTTAAATTATTTGGTTGTGTAGTTGGTTAGATTATTTGGTTTGAATTGAATTGTTTGGTGAAATGGAATGGATTTGATTGATGTGTGAATGGCGTGGGCCTTCACTAGACCGGGGATAAGGCTAGGCCTTGTCCCGTTTCTAGTATCGTGCCATTATGCCGCCGAAATTTTCTAAAATAAGTTAGAAAAATAAAAATATCAATTTTATTTTGTAAATGAACTGAATAAAAATTCTTGTGTTAAAATAAAATGTTTTATCGTTAAAAATATAATTTTTAACGTGAATGTGAATAATAAATAATTATAAACAAATCGGCCGATTTGTTCGTATACACCGATTTGACTGATATTGATTGGGTCGATAAATTTTACACATCGCCCAACTACACAAATAAAATTTGTGTTTGATTGTTTGAAACCCCACACGGGTGTTGGGATGAAATTTGAAGTTCACTCATCCTGATTGATTGAATATGTCGATCGATTGATTGATAGGCTGTTATAAGCGTTAGATATCTATATTTGATGCTTATACAGTGTAGTGCACTTTGGATGATGGTTGATTATTTATCGTTGCTATTATATACATGTGTTGTATGGAATCCATATAATTAGCTTTATATGGTAATTGATTGGGCCTCATTCCAATCGGGAAAATAAAGAATATTATGAAATAAAGGTTCATGTGTTGACTGTACTCATCCGTTGAGATTAGTCATGTGTTGAACGAAATATTTTAACAATAAAATTTATATCTTTATCATTATAAAATAAAGGTTCATGTGTTGACTGTACTCATCCGTTGAGATTAGTCATGTGTTGAACGAAATATTTTAACAATAAAATTTACATCTTTATCATATAGAAAATTAGAAACTAACTGGAAAATAGATAAGATGGGTGGTTTCCTGGATATTGATCTGATGTTGGTTTCGGCCTTCGGGGTTAATATTCAGGGAATCGTTCTCTTACTAGTTTACGGTTGGAGTCTGATTTGAAATCAAACGATAGATACCATAATTTTTATAAAATATATTAAATAACAAAAAGAGTCACACGTGGACAGTACTCATTCGTTGAGATTAGTCGTGTGTTGACAAAAATATAGATTCACATATTGAATAGAATAAATATTCATTTGTTGAATAGAATAATGAATTTATTGAAATATATAAAGCCGTGTTGATTAGTGATGCGCTATTTTGACGTGAACGATATTTATATCGATTATATTCCTTTTTGAATTTAAAACAAATTTGATTTGAATTGAAAACGAATTCGAAATGAATTGAATATACAACGAATTTGAATTGAATATAAAACGATTTCGAAATGAATTGAATATAAAACGAATTCGAAATGAATTGAATATACAACGAATTTGAATTGAATATAAAACGATTTCGAAATGAATTGAATATAAAACGATTTTGAAATGAATTGAATATAAAACGATTTCGAATTGAATTGAATAGAAAACAAATTTGATTTCAATTGAATATATAACGAATTTGATTTGAATTGAATAGAAAACCAATTTGAATTCGAATTGAATAGAAAACGAATTGAATTCAAATGGAATAGAAAACAAATTGAATTTAAATTGAATAGAAAACGAAATGAATTCGAATCGAATTAAAAATCGATTTGAATTGAAATCGAATAGAAATGAAAGTAAAAAGGATTTATAATAGGAAATTCAATTTTGATTTGAATTTGAAATAAAGGTTGAAATTGTTTTTGAAACGAATTCAAAACTATTTGTAAAATTCGTTTTTAAATAGAAATCGACGAAATATTTATTATATATATATTATATATATAATATAATGGCCTTAATAGAACGCGCCGCGCCGCGATAGTTCGTGAATTTCGACCATTTATTTCAAACGGACATTACGGGAGATCCGACCGTCGGATTCTCCTAAAACCGGAACCGTTGGGTTCGTATCGAAAAGAGCTTTCTAACGAATATTAGAAATTTGAAATCTAACGGTTGGATTTGGAGATACGTCTAAATCAAATTTGAAAAAGGTCGCTGTAAGTGCAGTTCGATGGCCGTTGATGGAAATCGACTGTACGGGCCTTGATAAAATTATTAAAAATATCAATAATTTGTGTAAAATAATAAGAAATGATTTAGGAAAAATTGGGATGAAAAACTCCATATTTAAAAAGATAAAAATAGATTTTTATCGAAATGAACTAGTTTTGAACTAAAATTAAACCCGTTTATTTTTAAATAAATAAACTGGATTTGGAATGGGTTTTAAACAGAATTGATTTTTGGGTTTATCGTGAACGGTGTTTTAAATAACAGTTGTCCTTTAACCCGATAATAAATAGAATGTGATTTGGGTTTATCGTGAATTGTGTTTTAAATAACATTAGTTCTTTAACCCAGTAAAGGGTGTTTTAATGAATCTGCAATTAGATTGAAATGTGAATTGATAATCTAAATTATCAAATATATAAAATGAGCGAGAATGAAGTACCGCCAGTTTTGCTCCAAAACGATAGTTAAATCTTTAATTAGATTTGAACGTGGAATGGTAATTAATTTTACCGATAACACCGGGGTGTTAGATATGAAGTATTACCAGTTTTGCTTCATGGGATGAATAGGTTGGGATTGGGAAATAAAATAAATAATTACTTCGGTGTGGTTCGCTAATCTCGATTAGTTTGGAAAACCATAATTTGGTTTGATAAGGCACCCAATGGAAGATTAAAGGATAAATTTTAAAGAATTTATCTTTGATAAAATTAATGGGAATTTTTCCCTAAGAATTGAAATTTAGAAACTAGCTGTAGGTTGGTTAAGAAGAATGGTTTCCTGAGTATTGATCTGATGTTGGTTTCGGTCTTCGGGGTTAATATTTGGGGAATTGCTCTCTTACTGATTTACGGTTAGTGACTAATGGATTGGAATGAGGCGTATGTTGTGTTTGTGTAACATTTGTTTTTAATATAAGCGGGTTGTTCGGAAAGGCCGGGTTTATACCCATTCTGAATAACCGATTCGACGATATGTCGAAGATGGAGCCGGTGGTTGAAGACCGGAAGTCTTCACATCGTTTGGATAATTACTGACGATCCTGATTGGGCTGTACACCCAAGAGGATGGAAATAATTGGTGGTCGTCCAGACGTACTTGGAGATGGATGGATATGCGAGGAAAGTGCCTCCGGTTTCGTTCAGACCCAGAACGGACTTGTAATGGATTGTGTGTCTGACATTGGATTTTATTCTGTGTTGATTGATTTCTATTAAATATACATCTGTTTGGCGGCGGAGAATTTATTCTTTTGCTTAACGCCCTTCTCTGAGACGTACGAGCTCAGGGGTTGTATATCGATGGACATCAGTCGCATGGCATGAATTGCCTGTGTGGCATGCTAAGATGCAATGATCAAGGCTTCTATTGAAAAGCAAAGTCTTGTGGTTGATGATCAAAGCACGGCCTACATGGCAGCTTTGTGTATAGCATGGATTCGCGAGCCCCACACCTCGATATGAGTTAAAAACGGGATAAGGACTGCAGGGAGAGCACGACGTTTCTTTCTAGCTTTGGTGGTGTCAATGACTTACCAGCCCTGACATTTATATACTTTTCACCTATGTGGTTGTTGGATGAGGCACCTCGATTTTAGGTCTGTAAGGACCGAGAAACATGTGTTCAGGCATAATTAATCCTCTAACGTAAGTGAGGACCTGCCCTGAAGCATCCAGGGGTTACCCAGAGTGCGTAGTCCCGAGGCATTTGCTAGATTGTCTCGAAGCGGAGCTTGCCCCTTGCCTCGACTCATGACGGAAATCCAATTTCCAATA
This sequence comes from Allium sativum, assembly GCA_030737875.1. Taxonomy (NCBI): domain Eukaryota; kingdom Viridiplantae; phylum Streptophyta; class Magnoliopsida; order Asparagales; family Amaryllidaceae; genus Allium; species Allium sativum. Next base: position 480,780,488 of record CM060915.1, read on the forward strand.
CGTGTATTTCGGTTTTATTTGTAGAGCCTAGTATGGCGACATAGTGGTATGGGGCACTTATGCCGTCTATGATTTATATTTATGATTGAAATTGTTTTGACACTATACACTTATTATAGTATCAAATGATTTGTTTTAAACGTACGAACCATGTTTGGCTATTATAAGGGAAAACCATATCCTCCGGCTTGCGTTGCATTGTGTGATGGGACCTGGGTCTTATAATAGCTTCATTTTTTGAAAAAGCATTGCGTTGTTTATTGTTATGCACTGGTATTCTTGGGAGGAAACCCGTTCCGTGTTATACGGCGTGGTCCCTTGAATTACTCTCTTTTAAAGTAAAGTTTTAAATAACTGGTTTAGTTCTCACAACAGTCACATGACTGACCTGGAGTTTATTGTTTTAACCTAAACTCTGGGTGCCCCTATTTTCCGCACGGGCAGCTAGTAGTTTTGGTTTTGCAGATTTATATTCACAGGATCCTGGTTTACAGCTGGAATGATATCCGGAAGGCTCTGTATCCGTATATCACCTTCAGTTGTGCTTTGTATTATCTTCCGCTGCTATGTAATTTATTGTAATCTCTGATATTTATCGGATGTAATTTATTCATTTATACTCTGTATATTCTTGTATTCTGATGGAATTATTGTAATAACAATGAAATGTTCTTCTGTCTGTTTTGTCCTGTTCTCGAACGATCAGGGGTTTCGAACGGTCTAGATCGGTTTAACGACTGATTCGGATCGAGCGAAATTCCAGGCCGTCACATTTGGTATTAGAGCTTTGGTTTACAGAGCTCGAGAACACACATTAGAACCATACGAAAGAATTCATCAGATATTGGATTAGTAATATCCAATTAGAATGACTCGTTAGAGACAGGATCAGTAGTATCCTAGAACGAGTGTGAAGAGTATATTTTTCAAATGAAAACAATTTTGTTTTGAAAATTTAAATCATTTTATACGTATTTGAATATTTATTTATTTTGAATTTGGACAATCCATTATATAAAGGTTTTGCATATACGCGTCATGAACGTATATTCGAAGTTTAAATATACTGGATAGATATAAGATTACACTCTAGTCGCTCGGAGATGATTTTGATGATGGAGCTCCATCACCAAAATTTATGTTCGTGCTTCGAAGGTGTGATTTCTATATATTTCCATTAGACTGGTGTGAGAACCAAAACTAACATAGCTAGAATACATTGTTGTGAATTGGCATCAAAAACATGATTTTCTGTATATGTATCAGAATTATGAATTTGAAACGTTAAATTCACTAATTGATTGATGTTTGTGTTGTTTGTTTATTTGTTTGATAATTTTGAACCCTTTTAGCCTAATTGCATCACATATTGAATTGTATTGAAAATTGGTCGCAAATACATGCATATACATATATTTACATTGAACAGGTCATAGCAAGGAGGCTAGAGCCGAAGAATAAAATTTGTTTGCCCGACAAATAGGTACATGTTTACTATAATTTACTGTTTTGTTTGGGTGATGATGATTTTATGAGCCTATTGGCTAGCCGCTTGGCTTTTTCTTTTTCTTTTTGAGATCAGAAGGCCTATATGGCAATTTCGGGATTTTCCCGTGGCTCCCGGTGCAGGGGAGGTTATGGCGAAATTTTTCGAAAATTTAGGGTATTAGCCAAATTTTTGAAAATTTGAAAATTCTCAGAAACTGAAAAGTTGGAGAATGAAAGCCAGATCGAACGTAGAATTGATTAATCAAACCACTTTCGACTTTGTTCCTTTTCGGGGACGAAAAGTTTTAAGTGGGGAGATTGTAATAACCCGAATATCTGAGCCAGTTTAAAATTTTTATCTTGGCAATTTTAGCGAATTTTTAACATTTAAAATAGATTATTTTAAATAATAACGACCAAAAATTTATTTTGAATATAATTCGAACGTATATATTATATACGTCGTCGTTAGAATATAAATAATTATATATAATTATAAATAGAATTGAAAATGACGCGGTAGTTCGATAATTCGATTTCAAACTTCAATTGAACACACCGGGTGCAAAACAATCCGGATTTTGGCGAGACCAAAAGCAATAGGATCTATTTGAGGATATCTTTCCAATGAATCCGGAAAATCAAAATTTCATAGCGGGAATCAAAAGATATGTCCAGTTGAAAATTCTGAATAGTCGCTATGGAATTCAAGCCCTTAAAAATGGAAATTTTGCAAACGACCTCGGATTTTGACGAAACCACTTTTGTTGGATCCGCAGCGTCAAATTATTGCTAGGTTCCAAATTTCATAATTTTTTGAATCAATATGTGAGTGTGGCAATAGAAAACGCGTTTGACCAGTTTCAGTTGATTTTAATCGACTGGAAATTGGTCATTTTTCCAACGGTCTCAGAATTCGACGAAACTAGTTTTGTTAGGACCGTATCGTTAATACGAAGCTAGAAAATATTTTTCTGTAATTTTTCGAGTTAGTATGTAACCCCAGTAAATTGAAATGCGCACTCAAATTCAATATATAGAGTTATATATTGATTTTAACGGAAACTGATTGTAACGATCGAATCAGCCTACGATACATATCCCATTGGGTTCGGAATAGGGGTAGTTAGCTATGGACGATAGGCGATGGGCCTCGTTTAGAGGTCGTATGTAAAAGTCAACTTTTTGAAAATAAAATAATAATAAAAAAAAATTAAATCTCCCTTCTCCCCTCACTCTATACCTGGCCCCCCCGATTAAATCGAATCAGAAACAAAAAAAAAAGAGAAAAAGGCGGAGCGCCGCCCCACTGCTCATCGCGCCGCCGTGGGAGGAGCCGCCGCCCTCCTTCTCCCTCCCCTCGCGCCGCCAGTAGCTGCTCGAGCCCCCCTCCCCCAATGGATCGCGCCGCCGCGCGAGAGCCCCCCCTCAGCAATCGCGCCGCCGCTCAGACAGCCCCCCCTCCATCGCCTACCCCTCCGCCGCCTCCTCCTGGTTCTGACGCGCAACCTCCAAACCCCCTCTCCTCGATCGATGCGTCGCAGCCCCCCCTACCCAGCTGTCGCTCGAATCCAAAACCCCCCTTCCTCCTACCGCCGACCACCGCGAAGCCCCCGAACTCGAACCGCCCCCTCCTCCATCCCCTGACCGACGCGAAGAGACCCCCCCCCCCTCTCCAGTTTTCGTCTGTAAGTTTTTTTTTATTCTATTTATTTTTCAATTTTCAGTTATCGTTCTATTTGATTTTAAAACTGATTTTTATTTGATTTGAAAACTGAAATCTATTTGATTTTAAATTTGATTTTTTTTAAATAAAAAAGAGGAGGTTTTTAATTAGCTAAAGATACGATTTTTAATTGTGTGAAAATATAATTTTATCGTATGTAAAGATAGAAAATATAACTTTCATATTAAATAGATAATAAAAATATAATCTTTCATATTGTAGAAGGATAAAAATATGATTTTTACATAATGGGAACTATAAAAATATAATCTTTATATGATAGAGAATCTAAAAATATCATCTTTGTATATGTAGCGAAATAAAAATCTGATTTTTATTATATATACGTTGAAATAAAGAGGTGATTTTTAGAGTGATGAATTCTTTATATTTTTGAAAAGGCGAATTCTTTATATTTTTGAAAAGGCGAATTCTTTATATTTTTGAAAAGGCGAATTCTTTATATTTGAAAAGGAGAAATCTTTATATTTGGAAAGGCGCGATTTTTATATATCGAATAGCGAAGTAAAAATTCGATTTTTATATATTGAATAACGAAGTAAAAATTCGGTTTTTTATATATTGAATAGAGAAGTAAAAATTCGATTTTTATATATTGAATAGCATAGTAAAAATTCGATTTTTATATATGTAGTGAACACGGGCAACGAAAGCGACAAAAAGGCGAGAACGACGAAGATTTCTCTAAATAAAGTGTCGTGAAGTTGGGATAGCTATTGGTGAGAATTTCTCACTCTTCAGTTTCTTTTTCTAGTTATATATATATATATATACTAGGATGCAGACGGTGTTTAGTAGCACCCGACACCCGTCATCCACAGACCATGGATGGCTTGTTTGTTAAATTGTTTGGTTGTGTAGTTGGTTAGATTATTTGGTTTGAATTGAATTGTTTGGTGAAATGGAATGGATTTGATTGATGTGTGAATGGCGTGGGCCTTCACTAGACCGGGGATAAGGCTAGGCCTTGTCCCGTTTCTAGTATCGTGCCGTTATGCCGCCGAAATTTTCTAAAATAAGTTAGAAAAATAAAAATATCATTTTTATTTTGTAAATGAACTGAATAAAAATTCATGTGTTAAAATAAAATGTTTTATCGTTAAAAATATAATTTTTAACGTGAATGTGAATAATAAATAATTATAAACAAATCAGCCGATTTGTTCGTATACACTGATTTGACTGATATTGATTGGGTCGATAAATTTTACACATCGCCCAACTGCACAAATAAAATCTGTGTTTGATTGTTTGAAACCCCACACGGGTGTTGGGATGAAATTTGAAGTTCACTCATCCTGATTGATTGAATATGTCGATCGATTGATTGACAGGCTGTTATAAGCGTTAGATATCTATATTTGATGCTTATACAGTGCAGTGCGCTTTGGGTGATGGTTGATTATTTATCGTTGCTATTATATACATGTGTTGTATGGAATCCATATAATTAGCTTTATATGGTAATTGATTGGGCCTCATTCCAATCGGGAAAATAAAGAATATTATGAAATAAAGGTTCATGTGTTGACTGTACTCATCCGTTGAGATTAGTCATGTGTTGAACGAAATATTATAACAATAAAATTTATATCTTTATCATTATAAAATAAATGTTCATGTGTTGACTGTACTCATCCGTTGTGATTAGTCATGTGTTGAACGAAATATTTTAACAACAAAATTTACATCTTTATCATATAGAAAATTAGAAACTAACTGGAAAATAGATAAGATGGGTGGTTTCCTGGATATTGATCTGATGTTGGTTTCGGCCTTCGGGGTTAATATTCAGGGAATCGTTCTCTTACTAGTTTACGGTTGGAGTCTGATTTGAAATCAAACGATAGATACCATAATTTTTATAAAATATATTAAATAACAAAAAGAGTCACACGTGGACAGTACTCATTCGTTGAGATTAGTCGTGTGTTGACAAAAATATAGATTCACATATTCAATAGAATAAATATTCATTTGTTGAATAGAATAACGAATTTATTGAAATATATAAAGCCGTGTTGATTAGTGATGCGCTATTTTGACGTGAACGATATTTATATCGATTATATTCGTTTTTGAATTTAAAACAAATTTGATTTGGATTGAAAACGAATTTGAAATGAATTGAATATACAATGAATTTGAATTGAATATAAAACGATTTCGAAATGAATTGAATATAAAACGAATTCGAAATGAATTGAATATACAACGAATTTGAATTGAATATAAAACGATTTCGAAATGAATTGAATATAAAACGATTTCGAAATGAATTGAATATAAAACGATTTCGAATTGAATTGAATAGAAAACAAATTTGATTTCAATTGAATATATAACGAATTTGATTTGAATTGAATAGAAAACCAATTTGAATTCGAATTGAATAGAAAACGAATTGAATTCAAATGGAATAGAAAACGAATTGAATTTAAATTGAATAGAAAATGAAATGAATTCGAATCGAATTAAAAATCGATTTGAATTGAAATCAAATAGAAATGAAAGTAAAAAGGATTTATAATAGGAAATACAATTTTGATTTGAATTTGAAATAAAGGTTGAAATTGTTTTTGAAACGAATTCAAAACTATTTGTAAAATTCGTTTATAAATAGAAATCGATGAAATATTTATTATATATACTATATATATATAATATAATGGCCTGAATAGAACGCGCCGCGCCGCGACAGTTCGTGAATTTCGACCATTTATTTCAAACGGACATTACGGGAGATCCGATCGTCGGATTCTCCTAAAACCGGAACCGTTGGGTTCGTATCGAAAAGAGCTTTCTAACGAATATTAGAAATTTGAAATCTAACGGTTGGATTTGGAGATACGTCCAAATCAAATTTGAAAAAGGTCGTTGTAAGTGCAGTTCGATGGCCGTTGATGGAAATCGACTGTACGGGCCTTGATAAAATTATTAAAAATATCAATAATTTGTGTAAAATCATAAGAAATGATTTGGGAAAAATTGGGACGAAAAACTCCATATTTAAATAGATAAAAATAGATTTTTATCGAAATGAACTAGTTTTGAACTAAAATTAAACCCGTTTATTTTTAAATAAATAAACTGGATTTGGAATGGGTTTTAAACAGAATTGATTTGTGGGTTTATCGTGAACGGTGTTTTAAATAACAGTTGTCCTTTAACCCGATAATAAATAGAATGTGATTTGGGTTTATCGTGAACTGTGTTTTAAATAACATTAGTTCTTTAACCCAGTAAAGGGAGTTTTAATGAATCTACAATTAGATTGAAATGTGAATTGATAATCTAAATTATCAAATATAGAGAATGAGCGAGAATGGAGTACCGCCAGTTTTGCTCCAAAACGATAGTTAAATCTTTAATTAGATTTGAACGTGAAATGGTAATTAATTTTACCGATAACACCGTGGTGTTAGATATGAAGTATTACCAGTTTTGCTTCATGGGATGAATAGGTTGGGATTGGGAAATAAAATAAATAATTACTTCGGTGTGGTTCGCTAATCACGACTAGTTTGGAAAACCATAATTTGGTTTGATAAGGCACCCAATGGAAGATTAAAGGATAAATTTTAAAGAATTTATCTTTGATAAAATTAATGGGAATTTTTCCCTAAGAATTGAAATTTAGAAACTAGCTGTAGGCTGGTTAAGAAGAATGGTTTCCTGGGTATTGATTTGATGTTGGTTTCGGCCTTCGGGGTTAATATTTGGGGAATTGCTCTCTTACTGATTTATGGTTAATGACTAATGGATTGGAATGAGGCGTATGTTGTGTTTGTGTAACATTTGTTTTTTAATATACGCGGGTTGTTCGGAAAGGCCGGGTTTATACCCATTCTGAATAACCAATTCGACGATATGTCGAAGATGGAGACGGTGGTTGAAGACCGGAAGTCTTCACATCGTTTGGATAATTACTGACGATCCTGATTGGGCTGTACACCCAAAAGGATGGAAATAATTGGTGGTCGTCCAGACGTACTTGGAGATGGATGGATATGCGAGGAAAGTGCCTCCGGTTTCGTTCAGACCTAGAACGGACTTGTAATGGATTGTGTGTCTGACATTGGATTTTATTCTGTGTTGATTGATTTCTATTAAATATACATCTGTTTGGCGGTGGAGAATTTATTCTTTTGCTTAACGCCCTTCTCTGAGACGTACGAGCTCAGGGGTTGTATATCGATGGACATCAGTCGCGTGGCATGAATTGCCTGTGTGGCACGCTTAGATGCAATGATCAAGGCTTCTTTTGAAAAGCAAAGTCTTGTGGTTGATGATCAAAGCACGGCCTACGTGGCAGCTTTGTGTATAGCGTGGATTCGCGAGCCTCACACCTCGGTATGAGTTAAAAACGGGATAAGGACTGCAGGGAGAGCATGACGTTTCTTTCTAGCTTTGGTGGTGTCAGTGACTTACCAGCCCTGACATTTATATACTTTTCACCTATGTGGTTGTTGGATGAGGCGCCTCGATTTTAGGTCTGTAAGGACCGAGAAACGTGTGTTCAGGCATAATTAATCCTCTAACGTAAGTGAGGATCGGCCCTGAAGCATCCAGGGGTTACCCAGAGTGTGTAGTCCCGAGGCATTTGCTAGAGTGTCTCGAAGCGGAGAGGAGCTTGCCCCTTGCCTCGACTCATGACGAAAATCCAATTTCCAATACGTGTATTTCAGTTTTATTTGTAGAGCCTAGTATGGCGACATAGTGGTATGGGGCACTTATGCCGTCTATGATTTATATTTATGATTGAAATTGTTTTAACACTATACACTTATTATAGTATCAAATGATTTGTTTTAAACGTACCAAGCATGTTTGGCTATTATAAGGGAAAACCCTATCCTCCGGCTTGCGTTGCATTGTGTGATGGGACCTGGGTCTTATAATAGCTTAATTTTTCGAAAAAGCATTGCGTTGTTTATTGTTATGCACTGGTATTCTTGGGAGGAAACTCGTTCCGTGTTATACGGCGTGGTCCCTTGAATTACTCTCTTTTAAATTAAAGTTTTAAATAACTGGTTTAGTTCTCACACCAGTCACATGACTGACCTGGAGTTTATTGTTTTAACCTAAACTCTGGATGCCTCTATTTTCCGCACGGGCAGCTAGTAGTTTTGGTTTTGCAAATTTATATTCACAGGATCCTGGTTTACAGTTGGAATGATATCCGGAAAGCTCTGTATCCGTATATCACCTTCAGTTGTGCTTTGTATTATCTTCCGCTGCTATGTAATTTATTGTAATTTCTGATATTTATCGGATGTAATTTATTCATTTATACTCTGTATATTCTTGTATTCTGATGGAATTGTTGTAATAACAATGAAATGTTCTTCTGGTTGTGTTCTGTTTTGTCCTGTTCTCGAACGATCAGGGGTTTCGAACGGTCTAGATTGGTTTAACGACTGATTCGGATCGAGCGAAATTCCAGGCCGTCACAATAGCCATTTGTGAATTATATCTTTTGTTTCGGTTAAAATGTGTAAACATATGTTTTTTTGTATTAATATATTAATATATTCATTTCTTCCTTTTTTCTGGGCTTTAAAAAATATAGCTGAATATTAATAAAAAGGATATGTGTGTATGTGTATATATATAATATTTTATAATAACGATTTACCTTAAATTTAAATCAATATGTAGATCCTAAATGTTGGGAATTGGACCTTGATCCAAAGAGGTAATTATTTATCATGACAAATTACATGAACATCCTATTAATAAAAAGGATATCTTATAAGTATTGCTTAAAAATATATCAATGCATATAATCTAAATACAATATATTTTTAAAAACAATTAACCACACATATAGATATACACATATGCTCTTTTATAATTCATATATTTTGAACAAATGGAAACAAGTAACTAGAAAAATGAATATATACACGCACATTTTCAATTATGCTTGAATATAAGTAGTGTGTATATGTACGGGTTAAGGTTTTAAATCTCGGATATCGGTCAAGTTTCGTCCCGGAGATTTTTGTAACTTGGTATCGTATTGGAGGAGATCTCGGAAGAGACGAGTACATCTCGGGAGCTAATATCGATTTTGTAATTCAGAAATTAAAGTTCATATCCAAGTGTATTTTATGTTAAAAATTAATTTGATTGCATAATAATACTTACATATACTAAAATATACATAAAATTAAGTTTACTTGATTTGTAAAGTCACATCATATACCATTGTCATTGATAGCTCAAAGGAACATCCATGTCATTTCCATCTTGGACAGATCTACACAATACAAAGAAATTATGAGTTATAAGCATAAGTTAACATATAACGTCATATATATATATATATATATATATATATATATATGAGCGTTCAGCATAGGGTTGTCAATGGATACTCGAAAAATCCAGAATCTATATCAGAAAAGCGGATAAATATCTGATACTAAAACAATGATGCGAATTCGAATACCTAGATATAAGCATCCGAAATTATCCATTTGATTTTTTTAACATTATGCTCAAAATTATATGTATTTTAGTACAATGAATGATATTTATCTATTGTTATACCAAGTCGAAGGTTTATATTACGTGCATCGCATGCATATTAGCTATTTAAATCTATTTAATTTTATCATATATGTTTATTTTTAACACTATTTTGATCAATGGAATTGGAAAAAAAATCATGGTAAACTAAAAAAATTCATTTATTTTTCTTGATTTATCGATCGTTCACGGATAGGATAATTATCCGATATCCGTCCATATCGACAAATACATATATTATTTCAGATATGGATACAGATATTGCACTACTCATATCCGAAAGTATCCGTTGAAACTTGACAGCCCTAGTCCAATAGCACCCAAAGTAGTGCTAGCATCCCTTTAGTCCCCATGTTTTCACCACACATCTGGTTTCTCTCTCCCTCCACTAATTCTCTTTCCCTCAACTACCTTATTTTAAAATAAATGAAAGGTGGAAATAGATGGCTATTAGGTGCTCTATTTTTGGGGTGATATTGAATGATATATATATATATATATATATATATATATATGTGTGTGTGTGTGTGTGTGTGTAACGATACAAGAGACATATAAAAATAGCATGGAGCAGAAAACATGCATGTCAGTATGTAACATGTACAAAAAAGGACATGGAATATATAAGGCGTGCACAAGAGTATAAGACTTAAACATAATTTCTTAATAAGTCGTATATTCTTACACAAAACATGCAAAAAAGTTCACGATGGTCAATACAAAATTTTGACCATTTATATTCCTAAATTTAAACTAAGTACACTAGAAAAAAGAGAGTCACTGACAAGCATCCTTATCGCAGCTTGCTATTGTGTAGGAGCATGATGCAAGAGGTCATAAGTTCGATTTAGTCAGACCCCTTTGCTAGGATAATATGGTTCATACTATACAAATTTGTATGTAAGTACCTTATTTCAATAAATGCATTAAATGCAAAAACATAAAGTCAATTTATATAATATTTACAAAATACTGAATAAAATGCAAAACAAATAAAGAATTGTATAGTATTAGCAAGAATCTACAAGTGCATACAGCAAGGTAAGAGGCTACAAATGGATACATAACATAAGACAATTTACAAATGCATAAATATACTTTGGATGGCAACAAGCTACAAAAGTTTAAATGCATGCAATAGAAATTAATTGAACATGGTTGAACTACAAGTACATACAATTTGATTAAAGATCCTACAACTTAGTTTTTTTGAATTACAAGTAATAGTTGGAAAATGTGTTTGCAATGTAAAATGGGTTAGCAGAAGCGAATAGTAATAGGGATGTGCAAACATAGAATCAAAACAATTACATGCTATAAATAAAATATAACTTGATGAATAGAATTTAAATAGGAAAACCCCTAATTTACATACCTAAGAGAAAAAGCTCGGTTGGTGCGACTTGCGAGTAGAGAGGGAGCTGAAGAGAGAGAGAGCCATCTGAGTCGCCACCGAACTATTGAGAGTTGAAAGCGATTTTTTTAGAACAACGATTTCAATTATTGTTTTTTTAGAGGGGGAGTTCCAGTTTTTGATGGAGACCGATGTTTTGGGGAAGGAAATAAAAAGAGAAGAGGAAGCCAGTGTTTTTGATAAAAGGTTGATATGAGTTTTGCTTATTTGAAAAAAGAAAAGAAAATCAGATGATATATTGGGAAACCATTTCATTCGAAATATCAGTCGATATATTTGAAACGATATACCTAGCGATATTTTAAGTTTCATTTTGTTTTATCCTCCAAATGAGACCACGACCGAGATAGCCGATATTTAAAACTCTCGTACAGGTATATATATAATTTATATATGTTTGTAAGTATGTATATAATTTTACTTTGTAACATGCGCTTATATTAAATACTATATGTATATGCATGTAGTGTTAAATACTATAATATATATATATAATTTTTTTTATAATTTCAATATTGCTTATATATATAAACATATATGTTATCATAAATCAACAAATACTTTTATCCCTATTACCACATTGTTATGTTCACACGAAATTAACTAGTACGTAAACTTCTATTAACTTGATACAATTAAATTGATTAAACAAAAAGATCCTAAATCAAATTAAATGAAATTTATATTGAATATGATTTAATATAAGTTGAATATTTATCCATAGTAACAAAAAATTGATCTTTGGTTAAATCTGATATAAGATAAGTTTTATAAGTCAACATTTTTTACTTTGTTGCATGACCCTCTACATCCAACATAGTATCAGATGCAACACATACTATCATGAATAGGACTGGTCTCTATAAACTTCCAATTAGATAGACATCTATGAAAGGGTATTTAACTAAGGAGATATTAATTTAATTAAGGAAATTTCTTTCGAATGGAAAAACTTTATGCTCATGGTCCCTACCTCTCTTGTCAAAGTGGCTTGCTTTAGATTATGCCCTAAGTGTAAAACCCAAATAGTTTGTGCTTTAAGTTGATTCAAATATAATTTAGAATTAAATACAACACAAAGTTAGAAATTGGTTTTGAATTTGAATTTATAAATTTTTTAAATTCAGAATATAAACTAAATTTAAATCTAAATTGATGTATATACACAATTTATGAATATAAATTTAAAAAAAATAGACTTGAAGTAAATTTAGAATTCTAAATATTGTAATTGTAACAACCCGTATTTTTGGAACCAATTTAAAATTTATTTTTAATTAATTTTCAGAGAAATGAAATATTTTAGATGAATTATTGTGAGAATAAACGATTTAAAATTTATTAAATTGAAGTTAGAACGTATAATTTTAAAGTTTAATTAAAACGAGCTTGAGATGGCACGGTAGTTTGAAAGTTCGATTTTAAACTTTTTATGAATGTACGGAATTAAATATAAATCAGAATTCAATAAAAAAAGAAATGTTGGAATATTTTGAATTGTAATTTTCTAATGATTGTAAGAAATTGATATTTCACTTTATAAATCGTAAGTTGTGTCTAAATTAAAATTTAGAATAGTCGTTATGGAGTTTATATCCATTTTAATATTATATATTGCCCTTCAAAATAGCCATTCTGCATACGAATGAATTTGGATTCGAAACCTCTTTCGTTGATTTCAAAATGTCATTTACGTGTTCGAAAACTGTAAACATCGATACCTTTAGAGTTGGGTGAAATTTGGTAGTTCTCTTTGTGTATATAACCAAAATATCACTTTTTGCATATGGACGAATTTGGACTCGAAACCACTTCCATTGAGTCTGAAATGTCGTTTGTGTGCTCGAAAACTATAAGCTTCGTTATATTTCGGGGTTGTGAAAATTCGGAATTTGGTTGGGTTTGTCTAAACCTAGCCCACCCCATATAACCAAATCAGCCATCTCCCTCTCATTCACATTCAACACTTAGAAGAAAATTAGAAAATGGGGAAAGGAATGGGAAACTAAAATTCCTAAGCTAGGGATTTTAATTAGTTGCCCAAATCAAAGGGAAAATCGAAGAGGAAACCTTGGTAAGCATCCTCTTCATCTCCTCCATCTTCTCTAGCTTACCTCCTCTTTGATTTTTGATGATTCCTATGACCTAACTCTTAGGAAATCTATTTATATGTGCTTAGATTGGATATTTGCATGCAATATTGGAAGAGAGGTTGATTTTGCTTGCTATTGTATCTATTCCTTATTCGTAAACAAGCAATGGTGAGATTTTCTATCATAATATTGGTTGTGAGAAACAAAAAGGGATAGTATTAGTTAAATATGTAGTAGTTGATTAAGTTTGGGTTGATGAAATGACTATTGATGATCATATGAGTTTAACATGAGGATAAATGTTAAGTATTGCGATAAAAATCATTTTTATTTGATATGGGTGAGTTATTCATGAACTCACATCTATAGTAACGACCCGGATTTTTGAGCGACTTTGGTTATCGACACAAACACGTTGACGACTAACCAAACATCGAAAAATCCTGGTAATTAATGAAAGAAATTAGAGGGTGAGGATAGATAAGATAGAAACTTAGAATAGAAGAAGAAAAGAAGAACTTACATCATCAGAGTAACACGAATCTCACAGCGGAACGAATAACATATAATATATAACATAACTTTGAAATATAACAGTTATGTATACAATAGCACTTATCAGAGTACAACACTTACAAAAACAGCGGAAATAATAATAGCTATAGAATCTTGAAACCTCCTGCTCCAAGCTCTCCAAGTATATCTGTAAATCCCGACTACTTGACTGCCCGTACAAATTTAGGCACCCAAGAGTTTAGGGAAAACAACAAAGTAAACTCCGGGTCAGTCATGGACTGGTGTGAGTAAAACAGTTTAAAATAGTTGAATAGGTATATGATATCTCATAAGACCACGCCGTGAATACGGAACGGGTTTTTCCCTTATGAGAATCCAACATCTTTGACAAGCAATATCATTCTGATATTATAATAATGTCTAAGTACAAATAGATATCAATCTAGCAGAAACGCTTTCATCTCACGTTCTACATATATAGTATACAATCAAAATCGCAAGCACGTATTGGATAATGGATTTCCAACTATGACAAGGTATGGAACCACCTTTCTCTAATGTACCTCTAGAGAGGAATACACTGGGTTCAACAAGAACATCTTGCAACCCGGCCACACATGACCGACCACTCATTTTGCTTGAGTGTATCGAATGTATATCACCAACGGTTGGGATCAGCAACCGTTTCCCGAATGGGACAGCATCAACAATAGATTTTTAGAAATAAATGAAACTCTAGATCAGGTGATTATACACCCTAATAGGTGCGACCTACATAGCCATGCTACCTGCCCGATTTCTGTCATTTACCGGATGTGAGGCTAGAAGCTACGCTTATCTTCACATCAGATTCACTTCGAATGCTACATTGTCAGATCCACCGAAAATCACTAATTGACGTCTACAATAGTACATCACGTGTTAGCTAAAAGAAGTTTCCTTCTCCGCTTCCACTCTTGGTACGGTTGAAGAAATCAATATATGTGACCTTTCTGGAAATACTCTGTCAGACATTCGTCCACACAAGTCATCCTCATTCACTTAGAATGTCACATCGTCATACCCGCCAAATCACAAATTGATTTATCCAAAAATAACACGGGTATACAGCTAAGAGAAACGAATTCCTCCGCCACCAAACGTGAATACGTTTGAACAGATCAACTTACGCGATCCATTGGATATACTCTGTCAGACCTTTGTCCATACAAGTTGTCCTGGGACTGGACAAACCGAAGGCACTATTCAGTATATCCATCTTAGTCACTGTTAACTATGACTTATACAACAGCCCTTGCACTTTACTCCGTCTTCAATTATCTTTGGCATAAATGATTCACAACGCTTGTGCCAATACAGAGTGGTTCTTTGGATAATAATCCAACCGGTCTCTCCATATTAACAACGTTAAAAATGGTCAAAACTTCGATAGTCTGTGAGTAAACTATCAAAGAAAACAAGTGTGCAAACAACGATATTATTTCCATATGGAAATTATATCAAACAAACATCATTTAACATTTATCTCTTTAGTTCATTTTACATCTCCTGTTTCCCTATATTCAACATTTGCTATTTTCTATATTTAGAAAATATACGTTATTAACACTGGAAACATTTCCATTCCTTGTTTTCTGTATTTAGAAAACATTTCTGATTCTTGTTTGGAAAACATTTCCCAACTCCTACGTTTGGATTAAACAGATGTTTAGATAAAACATCGCTATGCCAACTCAACCATTTTCTTTAATTACTAAATTCACTTTACCATCCTTTGCTGCCGAACCTTAACCATTCCTCAGTTAAAAATGGAGCCAATCAAGTTGGGGTAGAACTACCTCTCAGACCTTAACTGAACGACACTTCTAACCTTGAAATAGGCAAAGTTCACTTTATATTTCTTTAACGAACTTCCTCACTTAACCTTTCTTTCGAATAACTAAATTCGATTAACTCTTTACAATTAACTCTATTGGACTGACCCTATTGGTTTAACTCTATTTGATTTACTCTATTTGATTAACTCTATTTGATTAACCCCATTCACTTAACTCCTGTCGAATAAACTATATTTGATAACTCCTCTAACTCTATTCGAATAAACTATATTCGATTAACTCCTCTAACTATATTCGAATAAACTATATTCGATTAACTCCTTTACTATATTCGAATAAACTATATTCGGTTAACTCCTTTACTATATTCGAATAAACTATATTCGATTAACTCCTTTGATTTAACTCTAATCGATTAACTCCATCGAATAAACTATATTCGATAACTCCTTCGATTTAACTAACATTCTATAACTCACTTCGATTAACTAATAATCGATAACTCCTTCGAATAACTACATTCGATAATCTCCTCTCGAATAAACGATATTCAATAATCTTACCTTTCGATTTAACAAATCGATAACTCCTTTTCGAATAACAAAATTTGACAACTCCTTTCGATTTAACTAATCGATAACTCCTTTCGATTAAACTATAATCGATAACTCCCTTCGATGAAACTAACATCGATACTCCTTTCGATGAAATTAACATCGATTAACTCCTTTCGATGAAACTAACATCGATTAACTCCTTTCGATGAAACTAACATCGATTAACTCCTTTCGATGAAACTAACATCGATTAATTTAACTCGACGAACTTAACTCGACTCACTTATCTCGATAATCTAACTCAAGAACTTAACTCGATTAACTTATCTCGATAATCTAACTCAAGAACTTAATTCGATTAACTTATCTCGATAATCTAACTCAAGAACTTAACTTGATTAACTTATCTCGATAATCTAACTCAAGTTGATTAACTCCTATCGAATAACTAATATTCGATTTAACTCCATTCGCTTGACTCTAGATCGCAGCGATCACAATGGTTACGCCTGACTCCCTCAGGAAACATCCGACCGCCGTAGGCTATTTACAGCCCTGCGAATTACGCTAGCAGTCGTACGAGATGGAAACTTATCCTGAATAACTCTGTTTGACTAACTCTATCTCAAATAACTATATCTGATAACTTCTACTTCGAATAAGTGGTATTCGATAACTTAACTCGATTATCAACTCGAAAATCTTAACCCAAATCGATTAACTCCAACTGATTAACTATGCCTGGTCAACCCTAACTGATTAACTATAACTGGTTTTACTTGGTTTGACTAACTCAATTGATTAACTAGACTGACTAATTCAACTCGATTAACCTAGCTTGATTTTTCTTATCTCGATTAACTGAACTAATCACTTTGATTAACTCGACTAATTCACTTTGATTACCTTAACCAATTCACTTTGATTAACTTAACCAATTCACTTTGATTAACTTAACCAATTCACTTTGATTAACTTAACCAATTCACTTAGTTTAACTAATCAATTTACTTTGATTAACTAACCTGATAACTCAATTTGATTAACTTACTTGCTAATAGAGTTTATTCCTTTTTAAAGATTTTCTTTTATATTCTATTTATTTCCTAAATAAATATTTCCTTATAATCCTATTTATTTAACAAATAAATATCTCCTTTATTCTATTTATTCTAACAAATAAATATTCCCTTATTTTATTTATTCCCTAAATAAATAAATCATTTAACTTTATTTACACCCTAAATAATAAATTCTTTTACCTTTATTTATTTCCTAAATAAATAAATCCTTTTTATCTATTTGTAAATGGTTTACAAATATCCCTCTTTCTATTGGTTTTGACAATATTTTCCCTTATATATATTGTTTTACAAATATTTTCCTTTATATTTGATTTCACAAATATATCTCCTCTATATTTGTTTAACAAATAAAATCCCTTTATATTTGATAAACAAATATAAATTTCCTTAATATTTGATTTACAAATATAATTCTTTTATTCAAAATCCTTTTTCTTGTATAATATAAAATCCATTGATTTTATATAAAAAAATTATTTTCAAAATATACTTTGAAAATCCCTTTTCCATATTCTGGTATTTCTTATGGTATTTAACACACCATATAACAACGATAACTATCGTCCAAAGCACACATAATCAACGTCAGATTATATATCACATTATATATCACAACATATAAATCACAGTAAAATAAATGTTGAGGAATCCAGTTGGATTCCTCCGACCTGTTTCCCTGCATCACAGATGTTAGACAATACGATTAACATCGATTTCACTTCACTGTGAAATATTCTGATAACAGAGTCACATATAAATATTTAACAGTTTATATACACACACACACACACATATATATATATATGTATAATTTCTACTAACTGACTAGTAGTTCAATCAACGGTCAACACACAACAATCAACAGATAATTAACAGTTCTAAGAATACATTGTAAAAATAGAACTATTCAGAGTTGGTGAGTTTTACTCACATTGACGCATTAACTGTTAAATAATCGGTTTGCGTTATTTGACTCAGTTGGACAATTTATTTCGCCATAAATTGTAACGAGCTCGGATTCACTCCCAGTCAGTCTCATTGTGTTGCTCCCGTCCATACGATCCTGTCGGATCTTGTTTCGCTGAGTTTCGATAACGTATGAATAAGTTACGATAAAACAAAGTAAATATACACTTTATATTTAAATAAAACTTAACCAATTTGTA
Organism: Allium sativum; assembly: GCA_030737875.1. Classification (NCBI taxonomy): domain Eukaryota; kingdom Viridiplantae; phylum Streptophyta; class Magnoliopsida; order Asparagales; family Amaryllidaceae; genus Allium; species Allium sativum. The sequence continues at coordinate 480,798,929 of CM060915.1, forward strand.
TCGGGCCTTAACTTCCTCTCTCTGGCCCAACACCTTCCACGTTACCAGGCCATACCCACAATCCTTCTTCCCCAAACACTCCCGACTCCTGCTCCTGCTTCGAACACCATTCCTACCACTTCACCTCTCTCGTACTCCTTCTCTTCTTGATGGTTTCAAAAAGAAATTACACCTTAATCTTTCTCTACTCGAGTACTCTGCCCCCATCACCACAACATGGAACTCGCAGCTCTCCTTTTGATCTCGTCCTCAAGCCAAACGGTGCCCTTCCAGGTCACGGCTACCCAAAGTAGCGTGCCAAAGTATCACAAAACCATCCCAAAAATTCACAAATCCTAGTGTTTAACTCCCTCAACCCAAAACCGAACTCAGAAACTCAAACCAAAGCTTCAAGAACCCAAAATGAGGAACCCTAATTCCACTGTGCTGAGCGTCGAACCCCACTGTTTTGATCGAGCCCAGTAATACTCGCATAGGATCGAAGATGAACCCACCAGAATCACTAATACACTCGTGAATTGATTTAAGGAAATTTTATTGAATTCCTTTGATTTTTTCTTGGTTTGCCATTTTGTTGTGTACAAGGAAACAACGGCGGAAAAAGGAGTGTTGACTTCTGATTTAGGATTTTAAGGAAAGTAAGGAGGGGTATTTATAGGGTGTTTGTTTTAGATATTTTGTTGGAGATATTTATGAATATATTTTCATTTTAATATTCGTTCTGCCTTCTAAAAATTCGTGTGATCACACATGATACCCAAAAATCACGAAACTGGACATGCAGCTACAGTTCGACATTACGGTCCCAACGAAACTGGTTTCGTCGAATTCCGACTTCGTATGCTAACACGGCGTATTTTTAACCGTCAAAATACTGATTGTTTCTCACTCTAAAAATCCATGCGGCCACACAGTGCCTCTAAAAATCGCCAAACTTGGAATCTAATAATAATTTGACATCGCGGATCCAACAAAATTAGTTTCGTTGAATTCCGAGGTCGTTTGCAAAACTGGCTATTTTTAACGCTCTGAATGACCCATTTAAATATATAAATATATTTAAATATAATTAAATTAAATATTTATAATTAAATATTATCGTATATATTCACAGTGGAATACCATACAGCTCCAATATATTTCTAACTGAATTTACAGCTTGATATTTAAATCTGTGACGGCAAGGAATTTCGCTCGATCTGAATCAGTCGCTAAACCGACCCAGACCGTTCGAAAACGCCTTATCGTTTGAGAACAGGACAAAACAGAACGCATACAGAAGAACGTTTCATTATATATTACAACAATGCATCAGATTACAAGAATATACAGAGTATAAACGAATATTACACAGAAATATCAGAGATTTAAATTACATTTTAAATACATAGCAGCGGAAAATAATACAATACACAACTAGAATGAGATATACGGATACAAAGCTTTCCGGATATCGTTCCAGCTGTAAACCAGGATCCTGTGAATATAAATCTGCAAAACCAAAACTACTAGCTGCCCGTGTCGAAAATAAGGGCACCCAGAGTTTAGGTTAAAACAATAAACTCCAGGTCAGTCATGTGACTGGTGTGAGAACTAAAACAGTTAATCTTTATTTTAAATCATTAGGTAAAACAAGGGACCACGCCGTATAACACGGAACGGGTTTCCTCCCAAGAATACCAGTGCATAAAACAAACAGCGCAATGCTAAATAAAGAAAAATGAAGCTGTTATAAGACCCAGGTCCCATCACACAATGCAACGCAGTCGAGGATAGGGTTTTCCCTTATAACAGCCAAAGAATGCTTGATACGTTCAAAACAAATCATTTGATACTATTATAAGTGCATAGTGTATAAAACAACTTCAAATCATAAGTATCAATCATAGGCGGCATGGGTACCATATATCATGTCGCCATATATAGGTTTACAAATAAAACCGCAAAGTCACGTATTTGGAAATTGGATTTCCGTCTATGAACCGAGGCAAAAGATAGTCCTCAACCGATTCGAGACAATCTAGCCCATGTCTCAGGATCAGAACGCATCAACCCTTTAGATCGTCAGGGCCGGTCCACCGATGTGGATTATTATGCCTGAACACTACGTTTCTCCGCCCTTTGGGGCGTAAGCGAGCCAACTAAATGACTTCATCGGTTCGAGAACGACCGATCAATCCGAGGCGCCTCGCAACAGCAACAACCACATAAGTCAAACTCGTCAGGGCGTGTAAAACCACTGACGCCACTTCTAGCTAGAAAGAAACGCAAGTCCTCCCTGATGTCCCTCCCGTTTTTGGTTCATACCGGGTGTGAAACTCGCGAGGTAAACGTTACACAAAGCTACGCCACCAAGGGCCGTGCTTTGATCATCACCACAAGACTTTGCTTTTCAACAGAAGCCTTGATCATTTGCATCTTAGCATGCCACACAGGCAAACCATCCTATGCAACCGATATCAGTCACACAGAATGAAATCCGATGTCAGACACACAGTCCATTTACAAGTCCGTTCTGGGTCTGAACGAAACCGGAGGCACCTAGTACCCCGCATATCCATTGATCTCCAAGTACGTCTGGACGATCACTAACTGTTTCCATCTTCTTGGGTGTACAGCCCAATCAAGATCATCAGTAATTACCCAAACGACGTGAAGACCTCCGGTCTTCGACCATCGTCTTCATCTTCGACTTATCGTCGTATCAGTTATTCAGAATGGGATAAACCCGGCCTTTCCGAATAACTCGCGTATATTTTAAATAAGTGTTACACAAACACAACATACGCCTCATTCCAATTCATTAGTCACTAACCGTAAATTAATCAAGAGAATAATTCCCCAAATATTAACCCCGAAGGCCGAAACCAACATCAGATCAATATCCAGAAAACCATTCTGCTTGGCTAACCGACAGTTAGTTTCTAAATTTCACGTTCAAATCTAATTAAAGATTTAACTATCGCCTGGAGCAAAACTGGTGATACTCCATTCTCGATCTTTTCAATCTAATTAAAGATTCATTAAAACTCCACTTAGTTTTAATCATTATCTGGGTTAAAGAATCCGTGTCATTTAAAACACGGTTCACGATAAACCCAAAGTCACATTCATTAATTATCGAGTCAAAGAACGAGTGTTATTTAAAACACTGTTCACGATAAACCCAAAAATCAATATCAGTTCAATTCCAATTAAATATTATTTAATTGGCACACTTCATTAAATCTAAATAAAAAGATTTAATCTTTTCTCAACTGGGTTCAAGAACAGTGTTAGTGAAGACACCATTCACGACAAACCCAGATCACATTTGATTAATTATCGGGTTAAAGAACAAGTGTTATTTAAAACACTGTTCACGATAAACCCAAAAATCAATACCAATTCAATTCCAATTAAACATTGCTTAATTGGTACACTTCATTAAATCTAAATAAAAAGATTTAATCTTTTCTCAACTGGGTTCAAGAACAGTGTTAGTGAAGACACCATTCACGACAAACCCAGATCACATTTGATTAATTATCGGGTTAAAGAACAAGTGTTATTTAAAACACTGTTCACGATAAACCCAAAAATCAATACCAATTCAATTCCAATTAAACATTGCTTAATTGGTACACTTCATTAAATCTAAATAAAAAGATTTAATCTTTTCTCAACTGGGTTCAAGAACAGTGTTAGTGAAGACACCATTCACGACAAACCCAAATCACATTCGATATTCAATACAAGGCTCTGAATAGAAAATATATCGGCTTATATTCAATATCGAATTCTACGACTAACAAATGTCGTATTGGAAATAACGATATAAATATATATCTTTCAAATTTCCATAACAACATCTGTATAATCACGAATTCCAACATCGAAATATTCCGAAGATAATTTCGATTCAAATCCACTCCAATGCAATCATTGGATATTCTGGTTATTTTTAAAACCCTTTCTAATTCAGTTTATTTATTTAAAAATAAATAGAATTCTAATTCTAGTTCAAAAACTAGTTCATGTCGATGAAAATCTATTTTTATCTTTTCAAATATGGAGTTTTTCATCCCAAATCCTCACAAATCATTTCTTATGATTTTACACAAATTATTACTATTTTTAATAATTTTATCAAGGCCCGTACAGTCGATTTCCATCAATGGCCATCGAACTGCACTTACAGCGACCTTTTTCAAATTTGATTTGGACATAATTCCAAATCCAACCGTTAGATTTCAAATTTCTAACATTCGCTAGAAAGCTCTTTTCGATACGAACCCAACGGTTCCGGTTTTAGGAGAATCCGACGGTCGGATCTCCCGTAATGTCCGTTTGAAATCAATGGTCGAAATTCGCGAACTGCCGCGGCGCGGCGCGTTCTATTCCGGCCATTATATTATATATATAATATATATATAATATATTTCGTCGATTTCTATTTAAAACGAATTATATAAATAGTTTTAAAATCGTTTCAAAAGCTATTTCAACTTCCATTTCAATTCAAAGCAAAATTGAATTCTTCTTTATAAATTCGTTTCAAAATTCATTTCTATTCAATTCAAATTTCAATTCAATTTGAATTCATTTCAATTTGTTTTCAATTCAATTCATTTCGAAATCGTTTTCAATTCAATTCATTTCGAAATCGTTTTCAATTCAATTCATTTCGAAATCGCTTAAAATCGATATAAATATCGTTCACGTCAAAATGGCGTCAATCTAATCAACACGGCTTCATAAATTTCTATTTTCAAATATTCTATTTCAAATATTTCTATTTCAAATATTTCTATTTCAAATATTTCTATTTCTAAACTGGAATGAGGCCCAATCAATTACCATATAAAATTAATTATATGGATTTTCATACAACACATGTATATAATAGCATTGAAAAATAATCAACCATCAACCAAAGTGCACTACACTGTATAAGCATCCAATAAAGATATCTAACGCTTATAACAGCCTGTCAATCAATCGATCGACATATTTAATCAATCAGGATGAGTGAACTTCAAATTTCATCCCAACACCCGTGTGGGGTTTCAAACAATCAAACACATATTTTATTTGTGCCGTTGGGCGATGTGTAAAATTTATCGACCCAATCCATGTCCTTCAAATAGGTGTACATAAACAAACCATCTGGTTTGTAAATGAATATTTTATTTTATTCACTTTCACTATATTCATTCTCACGTTAAAAATTATATTTTTAACGATAAAACATTTTATTCCAACATATGAATTTCTATTATTCATTTACACAATAAAATGATATTTTTATTTTCTAACATATTTTAGAAAATTTCGGCGGCATAACGGCACGATACTAGAAACGGGACAAGGCCTCGCCTTATCCCCGGTCTAGTGAAGGCCCACGCCATTCACACATCAATCAAATCAATTTCATCTCACCCAACAATTCAATTCAAACAAATAATTCAACTAATCTATGCAACCAAACAAACAAGTCCATGGTCTGTGGACGATTGTGTCGGGTGCTACTAAGCACCGTCTGCATCCTAGTATATATATATAACTAGAAAAAGAATTGAAAGGTGAGAAATTCTCACATATAGCTATCCTAGCTCCACGGCACTTCATTGATAGAAAACTTCATCGCTATCGCATCTTCGTCATCTTCGTTGTCCGCTTTCACTACCTATGTAAAAATCGAATTTTTACTTCGATGTTCAATATATAAAAATCATATTTTTATTTCGACAATATAAAAGATTATATTTTCCTTTTCAAATCTTTTTAAAAAAAAACAGTTTTCAAACTTTAAAATAAAAATCAGTTTTCAAACTTTAAAATAAAAATCAGTTTTCAAACTTTAAAATAAAAATCAGTTTTCAAACTTTAAAATAAAAATCAGTTTTCAAACTTAAATAAAAATCAGTTTTAAGAACTTAAATAAAAATCAGTTTTAAGAACTTAAATAAAAATCAGTTTTATTTTCCTTTTTAAAACAAAAATCAGTTTTAACTCCTAAAACCAAAATCAGTTTTTATTTTTTTTTCTTTTAAACATTTTCTGTTTTAAATTCTGTTTTATAAAAATAAAAAAATAAAAAATAAATAAATTAAAAATAACTTACAGGGGGGGGGGGGGCGCTGAGGCGGCGCTGTGGCCATCGGGGGGGGGGGGGGGTTCTCCGTTCATCGCGATAGGAAGGGGGGGGGTGTGCGGTCTTTGGCCAGAGGAGGGGAGGGGCAGGCGGGGAAGAAGGAGCGGGAGGAGAAGATGGAGGGGGCGCGGTCTTTGAACGGTGGGTGCGCCGCCTTGGCGGCGGTGGGGCTCCAATCGCGCTAGGGCGCGCGCCCTCGATTCTTTTTTTTTTTTTTCTCTGTAATAAATTAGAACGGGGGGGGCCAGAGGGTAATGAAGGGGAAGAGAAAAATGTTTTTTTTTTATTTAATTTAATTATTTAATTTCTAAAAAGGGACTTTTACATACGACCTCTAAACGAGGTCCACCGCCTGTCGTCCATAGCGTTTCACCCCCATTCCGAACACAATGGGATATGTATCGCAAGCTGATTCGACTGTTTGAATCAGTTTCCGTTTAATTTACATTTAAATTGCTATATTGAATTTTAAACGTACATTTCAAATTACCGGGGTCACATACTAACTAGAAAAATTCCATAAAAATATTTTCTAGCTTCGTATTGACGATACGGTCCTAACAAAACTAGTTTCGTCGAATTCTGAGACCGTTTGAAAAATGGCCAATTTCCAGTCGATTAAAATCAACTGAAACTGGTCAAACGCGTTTTCCTTTGCCACGCTCACATATTGATTCGAAAAATTATGAAATTTGAAACCTAGCAATAACTTGACACTGCGGATCTAACAAAAGTGGTTTCGTCGAAATCCGAGGTCATTTGCAAAATGTCCATTTTTAAGGGCCTGAATTCCATAGCGACTATTCAGAATTTTCAACTGGACATATCTTATCATTTATAAAGTGAAATCTCAGTTTGTTAACTTCGTTGGAAAGATATTCACTATTAGATTCCATTATTTTTGGTTTCACTAAAATCCAGATTGTTTTGCACCCGGTACATTCAATTGAAGTTTGAAATCGAATTATCGAACTACCGCGCCATTTTCAATTCCTTTTATAATTATATATAATTATTTATATTCTAACGACGACGCGTATAATATATACGTTCGAATTCTATTCAAAATAAATTTTTCGTCGATATTATTTAAAATAATTCATTTTAAATAATCAAAATTCGCTAAAATTGCCAAAATAAAAATTTCAAACTGGCTCGCATTTTACGGGTTGTTACAATCTCCCCCACTTAAAACTTTTCGTCCCCGAAAAGGAACAAAGTCGAAAGTGGTTTGATCATTCAACTCTATGTTCGATCTGGCTTCCATTCTCCAACTCTTTAGTTTCTGAGAATTTTCAAAACTTCAAAAATTTGGCTAACACCCTAAATTTTTTAAAAATTTCGCCATAACCTCCCCTGCAATGGGAGCATCGGGGAATTTCAAATAGCTTCCCCGGTCCTTCAGATCTCAAAAAGAAAAAGAAAAAGCCAAGCGGCTAGCCAATAGGCTCACAAAATCATCATCACCCAAACAAAACGGGAAATTATGTAGTAAACATGTACCTATTTGTCGGGCAAACAAATCTTATTCTCTGGCTCTAGCCTCCTTGCTATGACCTGTTCAATATAAGTATATGCAAGCGAATGCGACCAATTTTCAATACAATTCAATATGTGATTCAATTAGGCTAAATGGCTAAAAATTAGCAAACAAATAAACAAACAACACAAACATCAATCAATTAGTGAATTAGAGTTTCAAATTCATAATTTTGATACATATACAAAAATCAGATTTTTGATGCCAAATCACAACAATAAGCCCTATCAAATTGGTTCTCACACCAGTCAATAGGAAATATATAGATATCACACCTTCGTCACACGAATATAAATTCTGACGATGAGTACTCAACCGTCAGAATCATCTTCGGGCCACTAGAGTATGATTCTATATCTATCCAATATATTAAAACTTCGAATACACGCGGATCAGACGTATACGCAAAATCTTTATATACTGGACTGTTCAACTCAATATAAATAGATAATCAGATACGAATAATTGATTTAAATTTTCAAAACAAAAATTGTTTTCATTTGAAAAATATACTCTTCACACTCGTTCTAGGATACTACTGATCCCATCTCTAACGAGTCATTCCCATTGGATTTTACTAACCCAATATCTGATGAATTCTTTCGTATGGTTCTAATGTGCCTTGTTCTCTTCTTTGTAAACCAAAGATCTGATACCAAATGTGACGGCAAGGAATTTCGCTCGATCCGAATCAGTCGCTAAACCGACCCAGACCGTTCGAAAACGCCTTATCGTTTGAGAACAGGACAAAACAGAACGCATACAGAAGAACGTTTCATTATATATTACAACAATGCATCAGATTACAAGAATATACAGAGTATAAACGAATATTACACAGAAATATCAGAGATTTAAATTACATTTTAAATACATAGCAGCGGAAAATAATACAATACACAACTAGAATGAGATATACGGATACAAAGCTTTCCGGATATCGTTCCAGCTGTAAACCAGGATCCTGTGAATATAAATCTGCAAAACCAAAACTACTAGCTGCCCGTGTCGAAAATAAGGGCACCCAGAGTTTAGGTTAAAACAATAAACTCCAGGTCAGTCATGTGACTGGTGTGAGAACTAAAACAGTTAATCTTTATTTTAAATCATTAGGTAAAACAAGGGACCACGCCGTATAACACGGAACGGGTTTCCTCCCAAGAATACCAGTGCATAAAACAAACAGCGCAATGCTAAATAAAGAAAAATGAAGCTGTTATAAGACCCAGGTCCCATCACACAATGCAACGCAGTCGAGGATAGGGTTTTCCCTTATAACAGCCAAAGAATGCTTGATACGTTCAAAACAAATCATTTGATACTATTATAAGTGCATAGTGTATAAAACAACTTCAAATCATAAGTATCAATCATAGGCGGCATGGGTACCATATATCATGTCGCCATATATAGGTTTACAAATAAAACCGCAAAGTCACGTATTTGGAAATTGGATTTCCGTCTATGAACCGAGGCAAAAGATAGTCCTCAACCGATTCGAGACAATCTAGCCCATGTCTCAGGATCAGAACGCATCAACCCTTTAGATCGTCAGGGTCGGTCCACCGATGTGGATTATTATGCCTGAACACTACGTTTCTCCGCCCTTTGGGGCGTAAGCGAGCCAACTAAATGACTCCATCGGTTCGAGAACGACCGATCAATCCGAGGCGCCTCGCAACAGCAACAACCACATAAGTCAAACTCGTCAGGGCGTGTAAAACCACTGACGCCACTTCTAGCTAGAAAGAAACGCAAGTCCTCCCTGATGTCCCTCCCGTTTTTGGTTCATACCGGGTGTGAAACTCGCGAGGTAAACGTTACACAAAGCTACGCCACCAAGGGCCGTGCTTTGATCATCACCACAAGACTTTGCTTTTCAACAGAAGCCTTGATCATTTGCATCTTAGCATGCCACACAGGCAAACCATCCTATGCAACCGATATCAGTCACACAGAATGAAATCCGATGTCAGACACACAGTCCATTTACAAGTCCGTTCTGGGTCTGAACGAAACCGGAGGCACCTAGTACCCCGCATATCCATTGATCTCCAAGTACGTCTGGACGATCACTAACTGTTTCCATCTTCTTGGGTGTACAGCCCAATCAAGATCATCAGTAATTACCCAAACGACGTGAAGACCTCCGGTCTTCGACCATCGTCTTCATCTTCGACTTATCGTCGTATCAGTTATTCAGAATGGGATAAACCCGGCCTTTCCGAATAACTCGCATATATTTTAAATAAGTGTTACACAAACACAACATACGCCTCATTCCAATTCATTAGTCACTAACCGTAAATTAATCAAGAGAATAATTCCCCAAATATTAACCCCGAAGGCCGAAACCAACATCAGATCAATATCCAGAAAACCATTCTGCTTGGCTAACCGACAGTTAGTTTCTAAATTTCACGTTCAAATCTAATTAAAGATTTAACTATCGCCTGGAGCAAAACTGGTGATACTCCATTCTCGATCTTTTCAATCTAATTAAAGATTCATTAAAACTCCACTTAGTTTTAATCATTATCTGGGTTAAAGAATCCGTGTCATTTAAAACACGGTTCACGATAAACCCAAAGTCACATTCATTAATTATCGAGTCAAAGAACGAGTGTTATTTAAAACACTGTTCACGATAAACCCAAAAATCAATATCAGTTCAATTCCAATTAAATATTATTTAATTGGCACACTTCATTAAATCTAAATAAAAAGATTTAATCTTTTCTCAACTGGGTTCAAGAACAGTGTTAGTGAAGACACCATTCACGACAAACCCAGATCACATTTGATTAATTATCGGGTTAAAGAACAAGTGTTATTTAAAACATTGTTCACGATAAACCCAAAAATCAATACCAATTCAATTCCAATTAAACATTGCTTAATTGGTACACTTCATTAAATCTAAATAAAAAGATTTAATCTTTTCTCAACTGGGTTCAAGAACAGTGTTAGTGAAGACACCATTCACGACAAACCCAGATCACATTTGATTAATTATCGGGTTAAAGAACAAGTGTTATTTAAAACACTGTTCACGATAAACCCAAAAATCAATACCAATTCAATTCCAATTAAACATTGCTTAATTGGTACACTTCATTAAATCTAAATAAAAAGATTTAATCTTTTCTCAACTGGGTTCAAGAACAGTGTTAGTGAAGACACCATTCACGACAAACCCAAATCACATTCGATATTCAATACAAGGCTCTGAATAGAAAATATATCGGCTTATATTCAATATCGAATTCTACGACTAACAAATGTCGTATTGGAAATAACGATATAAATATATATCTTTCAAATTTCCATAACAACATCTGTATAATCACGAATTCCAACATCGAAATATTCCGAAGATAATTTCGATTCAAATCCACTCCAATGCAATCATTGGATATTCTGGTTATTTTTAAAACCCTTTCTAATTCAGTTTATTTATTTAAAAATAAATAGAATTCTAATTCTAGTTCAAAAACTAGTTCATGTCGATGAAAATCTATTTTTATCTTTTCAAATATGGAGTTTTTCATCCCAAATCCTCACAAATCATTTCTTATGATTTTACACAAATTATTACTATTTTTAATAATTTTATCAAGGCCCGTACAGTCGATTTCCATCAATGGCCATCGAACTGCACTTACAGCGACCTTTTTCAAATTTGATTTGGACATAATTCCAAATCCAACCGTTAGATTTCAAATTTCTAACATTCGCTAGAAAGCTCTTTTCGATACGAACCCAACGGTTCCGGTTTTAGGAGAATCCGACGGTCGGATCTCCCGTAATGTCCGTTTGAAATCAATGGTCGAAATTCGCGAACTGCCGCGGCGCGGCGCGTTCTATTCCGGCCATTATATTATATATATATAATATATATATAATATATTTCGTCGATTTCTATTTAAAACGAATTATATAAATAGTTTTAAAATCGTTTCAAAAGCTATTTCAACTTCCATTTCAATTCAAAGCAAAATTGAATTCTTCTTTATAAATTCGTTTCAAAATTCATTTCTATTCAATTCAAATTTCAATTCAATTTGAATTCATTTCAATTTGTTTTCAATTCAATTCATTTCGAAATCGTTTTCAATTCAATTCATTTCGAAATCGTTTTCAATTCAATTCATTTCGAAATCGCTTAAAATCGATATAAATATCGTTCACGTCAAAATGGCGTCAATCTAATCAACACGGCTTCATAAATTTCTATTTTCAAATATTCTATTTCAAATATTTCTATTTCAAATATTTCTATTTCTAAACTGGAATGAGGCCCAATCAATTACCATATAAAATTAATTATATGGATTTTCATACAACACATGTATATAATAGCATTGAAAAATAATCAACCATCAACCAAAGTGCACTACACTGTATAAGCATCCAATAAAGATATCTAACGCTTATAACAGCCTGTCAATCAATCGATCGACATATTTAATCAATCAGGATGAGTGAACTTCAAATTTCATCCCAACACCCGTGTGGGGTTTCAAACAATCAAACACATATTTTATTTGTGCCGTTGGGCGATGTGTAAAATTTATCGACCCAATCCATGTCCTTCAAATAGGTGTACATAAACAAACCATCTGGTTTGTAAATGAATATTTTATTTTATTCACTTTCACTATATTCATTCTCACGTTAAAAATTATATTTTTAACGATAAAACATTTTATTCCAACATATGAATTTCTATTATTCATTTACACAATAAAATGATATTTTTATTTTCTAACATATTTTAGAAAATTTCGGCGGCATAACGGCACGATACTAGAAACGGGACAAGGCCTCGCCTTATCCCCGGTCTAGTGAAGGCCCACGCCATTCACACATCAATCAAATCAATTTCATCTCACCCAACAATTCAATTCAAACAAATAATTCAACTAATCTATGCAACCAAACAAACAAGTCCATGGTCTGTGTACGATTGTGTCGGGTGCTACTAAGCACCGTCTGCATCCTAGTATATATATATAACTAGAAAAAGAATTGAAAGGTGAGAAATTCTCACATATAGCTATCCTAGCTCCACGGCACTTCATTGATAGAAAACTTCATCGCTATCGCATCTTCGTCATCTTCGTTGTCCGCTTTCACTACCTATGTAAAAATCGAATTTTTACTTCGATGTTCAATATATAAAAATCATATTTTTATTTCGACAATATAAAAGATTATATTTTCCTTTTCAAATCTTTTTAAAAAAAACAGTTTTCAAACTTTAAAATAAAAATCAGTTTTCAAACTTTAAAATAAAAATCAGTTTTCAAACTTTAAAATAAAAATCAGTTTTCAAACTTAAATAAAAATCAGTTATAAGAACTTAAATAAAAATCAGTTTTAAGAACTTAAATAAAAATCAGTTTTATTTTCCTTTTTAAAACAAAAATCAGTTTTAACTCCTAAAACCAAAATCAGTTTTTATTTTTTTTTCTTTTAAACATTTTCTGTTTTAAATTCTGTTTTATAAAAATAAAAAAAAATAAAAAAAATAAATTAAAAATAACTTACAGGGGGGGGGGGCGCTGAGGCGGCGCTGTGGCCATCGGGGGGGGTTCTCCGTTCATCGCGATAGGAAGGGGGGGGTGTGCGGTCTTTGGCCAGAGGAGGGGAGGGGCAGGCGGGGAAGAAGGAGCGGGAGGAGAAAATGGAGGGGGCGCGGTCTTCGAACGGTGGGTGCGCCGCCTTGGCGGCGGTGGGGCTCCAATCGCGCTAGGGCGCGCGCCCTCGATTCTTTTTTTTTTTTTTTCTCTGTAATAAATTAGAACGGGGGGGGGGGGGGGCCAGAGGGTAATGAAGGGGAAGAGAAAAATGTTTTTTTTTATTTAATTTAATTATTTAATTTCTAAAAAGGGACTTTTACATACGACCTCTAAACGAGGTCCACCGCCTGTCGTCCATAGCGTTTCACCCCCATTCCGAACACAATGGGATATGTATCGCAAGCTGATTCGACTGTTTGAATCAGTTTCCGTTTAATTTACATTTAAATTGCTATATTGAATTTTAAACGTACATTTCAAATTACCGGGGTCACATACTAACTAGAAAAATTCCATAAAAATATTTTCTAGCTTCGTATTGACGATACGGTCCTAACAAAACTAGTTTCGTCGAATTCTGAGACCGTTTGAAAAATGGCCAATTTCCAGTCGATTAAAATCAACTGAAACTGGTCAAACGCGTTTTCCTTTGCCACGCTCACATATTGATTCGAAAAATTATGAAATTTGAAACCTAGCAATAACTTGACACTGCGGATCTAACAAAAGTGGTTTCGTCGAAATCCGAGGTCATTTGCAAAATGTCCATTTTTAAGGGCCTGAATTCCATAGCGACTATTCAGAATTTTCAACTGGACATATCTTATCATTTATAAAGTGAAATCTCAGTTTGTTAACTTCGTTGGAAAGATATTCACTATTAGATTCCATTATTTTTGGTTTCACTAAAATCCGGATTGTTTTGCACCCGGTACATTCAATTGAAGTTTGAAATCGAATTATCGAACTACCGCGCCATTTTCAATTCCTTTTATAATTATATATAATTATTTATATTCTAACGACGACGCGTATAATATATACGTTCGAATTCTATTCAAAATAAATTTTTCGTCGATATTATTTAAAATAATTCATTTTAAATAATCAAAATTCGCTAAAATTGCCAAAATAAAAATTTCAAACTGGCTCGCATTTTACGGGTTGTTACAAAATCTTGATTAAATCGATATTCGATTTATAATGAAATCCCTTTTTAAAATATAAATAATTCCTTTGTAAATTATAAAGGAATTCCACAGCGACTTTTCTGAAATTTGATTTGGACGTAAATCAAAATCTACCCGACCAAATCCCGATTTTTCTTTTCCACTAGAAAGATATACTCCACCAGCTCCACACGTTTCTTGTTTCACAGAAATCCGGCTTAAAACGAATCCTGTACATTCAGTTGAAGTTCAAATCGCCAAATCGCGAACTGCAGCGCCATATCAAACTTGATTTTAATTATAATATAATTATACATTCAAACTGTCGTCGATTGAATATATTCGTCAATATAATTCAACTCTAAGTTGAATTAAATCTAAGGGACAACCCCGTTCACAGAATATTGTGGTTCCCAATATTTTTGATTATTTCTGAATTAAATATATTATTTAATTATTTAATTTAATTTAATATTCCATATTACTTAATTAAACCTCTATTTAATTCACTACATCACGATATATATAATTAAATTAATTAATTATAATACCTCTGACAATGCGGGTCATTACATCTATGCTACAAGCTACTTGCTTGTAAAAGAGTAACTTAAGGTTCATATTGGTTTGCATATGCTAACGGAAGGGATGTTAGTGTAATTTAGTTGATTTCATGTATGCATCTTACATTGAATTGGAAAATTATGGTTAGGAGTGCTCATATGATTCATTCATATGCTATGAATTGATTTGGTGATATTGTGAAGCTCTATTGCCGCCCCAGCAAAGTTCTAAGTCGTCACCAGTCACTTGAATCATATTTGATTGCTTTGGTTAGAAAATTTTCCCGTTTTGGAATTTAAAATAAAAAATTATTGCAAATATCTTATATGAATGTTTGTGCATGTGAGTTTGGTGTTACGAGCTACCTCGAAGAGTTTTAGAAGCCTCATTTGCATGTACATAACAACATAGGCCTTCGGGCATTTGTCGATACCACTTTGAGCTTGTTATATAGCCAAATTGTGCTCGGGTTCAAGATTCAGACGTCTGAATATTTTGGGTCAAACGTCTGACCTGCTTCAAAAAGTATGAAAACAAGAAGAGCAATTCAGAAGTCTGAAATTTTTAATTCGGACGTGAAATAGCACCAAATCAAACTAAATCCTTGCTGGTTCAGGAAAAAGGAAATTCAGATGTCTGAATTTTTAGGTCAGACGTACGGTCAACAGTTTAGGTCCATCCTGGCTCTTTTCCAACCGAGTTTCGGCCCATTTCGACTTCGTTTGTGACTTGTCAGTTCTCCAATTCGCATATTTCAACAATCGATTTTATTTGAAATCCTTTGATAAATCATTTCAAATTATTTTAAGTGATTTAAAATGTGTGCAAACCAATTTTGCTTAGTTTGGAAAATAAAAATGGTTAAGTACGATTTGGCATGAAAACATATAAAATGAATATTGGATATGATAGGCTTTAGTATCTAATTCGATGAATGAATAAAATTCTCGATTAAATCTTTTACATAAGGAAACAAATGGTGAAGGCCAATGATTTAACCAAGGGAAAGAGTTCGATTTAAAAAATTTATGCGAGAATTATTTGAAAAGACCGAGTTAAATCTCATTTCAAATAATTAAGCGACGATTAGAAGTCGAAGACAATGAAGATGGTGCAAGACCGGAAATATTCACATCAAATGGATTACTACCGATGCCTTGGATATGTGTAGCTTCCTTGAAAGGGTTATAGTGGTAGTTTTCATGATGTGCTTATTGATTGTCCATATATTCGAGGATCTCTCTTCTGTATTGGACATATGGAACGAGGAATATGGTGCCTCTGGTTTCGTTTAGACCCAGAATGGGCGTATGAATGGATTGTATGTTTGACATTGTAGTGTGTGTTATGTTATTCATATCAACTAAATATATAACTTTCTGGTGGCAGAGAATTTATTCTATTGGTTAACACCCTTCTCTGAGATGCACGAGATTAGAGGTTATATATTGGTGGAAATAAATGACATAGTATGGATTGACAGTGTGGCATGCCAAGATGCAAGTGATCAAGGATTTTTTTGAAAAGCAAAGCCTTGTGGATGATGATCAAAGAACAAATTTAAGTAGCATAATTTTGTGTATAGCATTAATTCACAAGCCTCACACCCCCGGTATGAGTCAAAAACGGGATAGCGACTGCAGGGAGTGCATGCGTTTCTTTCTAGCTAGAAGTGGTGTCATGCTATAGAGCCCAAACATTTTTACTTATGTGGTTGATGGATTGCGAGGCGCGTCGGATATCGAGCCGACTAAAAGGCTCAGAGATATGTCCGATAGGACCGGGAAACGT
Organism: Allium sativum; assembly: GCA_030737875.1. Lineage (NCBI taxonomy): Eukaryota > Viridiplantae > Streptophyta > Magnoliopsida > Asparagales > Amaryllidaceae > Allium > Allium sativum. The sequence continues at coordinate 480,815,714 of CM060915.1, forward strand.
ATTGTTCAGGAATAACTAATCCTTAAACGTAAGAGAGGACAGGCCCTGAAGACCAGGGGTTGCCCAAGTGTGTAATCCTGGGTCATCTTGCTAGAGGTGATCCGAATCGGTAAGGAGACATCCCTTGCCTTGACTCATGACGGAAACCCAATTTCCAATACGACATTGTGCGATTTTATGTGTAAACCTATATGGCGACATAATATATGGCACCTATGTCGTTGATTGATACATTTACATTCAAAGTTGTTTTATACACTATGCACTTATAGTAATACCAAAATGATTTGTTTTATGCGTATCAAGCATGTTTGGCCTTTATAAGATAAAACTCTACCCTCACTACCAGAGAAACAATGTATTCCAATGCCGGATTTCCAATGGCCGCCAACGGCTAATTAGAATTTGTGGTAGTCGTTGAAGCCAATGTAATAAAGACCGTTGGCACTGTTGGAAGCCATTGGAATTTTTCCTGCATATGTTCCAAAGAGCTTAACCTACTCCTCATTTGCTTCCACCTTCATCCTCAATCCGATTTCCCTCCCCTTTCCACCACTTCACCTCCTTCAATTTCGATTCCTCCACCCCCGCAACCACCGCCTCCAACGTCAACCACAAGCTCCTCTAGCCCTCCTTCTCGCTTGTTGCTCTTGGATTTAGGTGAAATTCTTAAACCTAATTTTTAGGTTTTCCTCTAATTTCGACTTAATATGAGTTTTATTTGATTCCTAGTTGTTTGCATATGTATATTACATCATATTATTCTCGAATTGCTATTGTTATCACCGTAATTATCAAATTTGTTGGATTGAATGGCTTAAATATATGTCATATGTCATATACTGGTGAAAACATATGTCATATGGATATAATACAAATATATTGAAGTTTGTGATTGAATGGTGAAAACGAAAATGAAATCCCATAAATATACTAAAATATTTTGTATTGTAAGTTAACTTCTCATTATATAGCAACCTGAGTGGATGACATAAACTATTGAAACTAAACTTTTGGATAAACTTGCATTAATTAAATTTAAAAGCACGAACGCGTATCTACTTTTCAAATTTTTTTAATCATAATAAGTTTTTAAAATTTCCTTATCAAAGATGTAAATAATGATTTTAATTATTAAAGTTTGACTATAAACATGAGTAAACAAAATTACCTTTATTTATGCATACATAGTTCTTTTAAAACAAATAAATTTACTTTAGTTTTTTATGCACACAACATGTCAAACTACTAGTGTTTGTGTAATTACTCGTACACGATATATAATTAATTACAACATCACCCTATAGTTGAATTCAGTCACATATATAGTTTAAAATTTAATAATAATACTAAATTTTGTCATTAAGAATATAACTTTTTTTGTAAAAACTTATTATTAATTTAATATTATCTAGATCAATTATATCAAGTCAAATAGGTCATGAAAATTATTTTTTAAATAACTTTGAAGTTTTGATATAGTATGTTTGTACGAATTTTTGATACAAGAGCACTTGGAAATATGCATACCAAAACATTATAATGCATGCAAACAAGTATGCAACCAAATATCGGGTGCAGTCCTCGGACAAGGCAAATGGTATGCACCTCACCAACTCGATATATATGTGTACCTCCCACGATGGAGCAGGCTACACTGACGATGCACCTCCCACGCCCCCGGGAAAAATACACCGCCCTCTCACCTACACTTTTAGTCTCTTCCTAATCACCCGAATCTTAGCCACATACTAAATCATTTCATATCCCCAATAGGGAAAATCATTTCACAACATAATAATCACAAGTACTTTCCAAAGTATAGCACTTTACATTAGCAATTCACACATATGATCAGTCATTATTAATCACATAACCTTTGAGCTCGTACGTCTCAAAGAAGGGTGTTAAGTAAGAGAATAAATTCTCCGCCACCAAACAAATACATCATCAATGGCAACTAATCGGTTACGTGTTGAACTACAATGTAAAACCATAATACATTTCGAAATCAATTCGAAATCATCGGGTTTAGCCATCGAAATCCTTTCTGTTTTATAAAACATTTTTAAAACATTCCTTATCCAAAATTGGGAAGACATTTCTTTTCACTTAAGAAAATATCATTTCAAAATCATTCATTAAATTTGAAATGACCTCAACAACATCGCTAAACATCTCATAGTCAAATCGTGTAGTGTTTCACAAGATGTTAGCATACAAATATTTGTACCCAACCCAATGCTAAATATAAAATCATATCTTGCTGATAAACTGGTCGAGCATAATATAAATAGTCAATCAATCACAATCAATATCAACAACTAAGTATATTTGGTTCATATCGCACCTTATGTTTTGGTAAATTTAATCACCATTCATTCATTCCAATCTAATTAAAGATTTATTAAAAATCTTCTTAATTTTAATCTTCTAAAATCATTACTTAATGATTATTCAACTTTCTGGAAATTAATCCTGCCTTTACTCAGGTTAAAGAACAATGTTTTTTAAAACACAATTCACGATAAACCCAAAATCATCTTCCAACTAATATGGAACCTTCACGGAAATCTGATTAGTATATAATCGATATAAATTTCCATATCAAACTAATACTATAAGTGAAATAACGGCAAAGCCTTTTAATTTCCATATATAGTGACGGTCTTCCTTCATAGTAGCTCATCTTGATTATTACCAAATTGAATTCCATTCAATTCCAGTTTAATATATTAAATTGGAAAACTTTTTTTTGGAGAAGTCCATTAATCGTATTTAAACGATTATAAATTCCAAATCATATCTTCACTATTAATTGGGTTAAAGAACGATTGTTATTTAAAACATTGTTCACTATAAACCCAAATTCCAATTTGATATTAAATATAAGGCTCTGAATAGAAACAATATCGTCTTATATTCAACATCAAATTCTAAAACCAACAGGTATCGTGTTGGGAATAACGATATCTGTATCTTCCAAATTCCTTATCAACATCTGTATAATCATGGAATCCAATATCAAAATATTCTGATGATTATTTCCACTCAAATCCATTAGAATTTATTCATTGGAAAAATTCTGGTTACTTCAAAACCCCTTTACGAATCTAATTTATTTATTTAAAAACATTGGATTATTATTCTAGTTAATAACTAGTTCATTTCGATAAAAATATATTTTATCTTTTCAAATATAGAATTTTTCATCCTAAAATCATTTAAAATCGTTTATTATGATTTTACACAATTTTTCCATATTTTAATAATTTTGTTAAGGCCTTTACAGTCAATTTCAAGTAAAGTCCACCGAACTGCATCCATAGCGACAGTTTCTGAAATTGATTTGGACATAATTTGAAATCCAACCATTTAAAATTTAATATCATATATTCATTGGAAAGATCTTTTTGATATGAACCCAACGGTTTCGGTTTTAGGAGAATCTGATGGTCGGTCTCCCGTTACATCAATTTTAAGTTAATGGTTGAAATTCGCGAAAGGTCGCTGCGCGACGCGTTCTATTCAAGCCATTAAATATATACAATATATATATCATCGATTTCCATTTAAAACGTATTTTATGAATCGTTTATAAATTCTTTTTAAAAACAATTCCAACTTCATTTTTCAATTTTAAATCAAAATTGAATATTCTATATCATTTGAAAAGTAAAATGATAATATTTTCAAAATATCAGATTTTGAAATCAATTCTTTTCGATATTCATTATAAAATGAATAAAATCGATATAAAAATTCGTTCGAGTCAAAATAGCGTTTCTAAACTTAACTCGGCTTTATATTTTTATATATTCTCGTGTCCATCCAAAATCGGACATCAAAATCATATTTTGATTATTCACTGAATATTATTTTAAAATATTCGTTCATATTCTGAATCGGAATGCGACTCAATCAATAACCATATAATTACACTTATACGGATTTCATACAATGCATGTATTCAACAATAATGATAAATAATCTTTAAACATTCAACCATCATCTAGAGTGTAATTTACAACTGTATAAGCATTAAAATAAATAAATAAATAACGCTCATTATAGCCTGTCAACCAATAGATTGACATATAACTAAATATTGGGACTAGTGTATGTCAAATATCATCCCAGTACCCGTGTAGGGTTTTCAAACAACAATGTATTTAAGTAAATTGTTGGTTAATAAATTTAACCATTTCTAAATTAGTTTGAATTATTTTTCTAATTAATCAATTTTATTATTTAAATTATAAATTAATAATTTATTCAACAATCACAAAGTGTATCCGCATTGTTTGAAATACGAGTGTCGTATATTCAAACAATGCTTCTTGTGCAGAAGAGTCGTGAATAGTTCATGTGTTGAACCCAAGCAATGTCACATACAATCAGATAAAATTCAACACCGTCAATTCATATACTTCAGTTATAAAATAAATAAATAACTGTACAAATATTTTAGTGAGAGAATTCTCACATTCGTTTCCACTCCGTCAGTCTTTATTGGAAACTGAATTAAACGTGCGTTTAATTCAGCTGAAAATCCAATTCGCTCTTTTTCCATTCTGGTCAGTTTCACGTTGTAATGTTCATCGCCAGATCGCAACGTGACTGAAATCATCGGATTTTGACCTCGTATGAAAGATATACGGCAATTAACACATTGGACAATTTAATTAAATAATTAGCTAAATTAATAAAGGTTTAAATTAATTAACCTTTCACTTATTATCTTCCTTCTTTATCACCAGGAAACGATAAAATAAACCCTCGATCTCAATCTTCCCTTGCGCACTCTCCCAGAATCTGCTGGAACAAAATCGAGTGCCACCACAAGGACGACCTTGGCCAGAAATCCCACCACCGAGATCAATGGCCACCTCGAGGAGCCTAATGCCTCGGAATTCACGCTCGAACCTGGCCACTTTGAGGCCAGAAATCTCGCAATATACCCAACAATATCTGATCAAACTAGTATATATTAGAAGATTGAGAAAAACTCTATAATATTTGTTAAAGAACTATGGTATAATTCATTGTATTTTGGAAGAAATTTAGGCATTAAATATCGAAAATTTCCGCCATTGAAATGAAAGAGGCGGCTTGCCTATGTTTGACCGTGAGAAATGAAAACCAGGGCTTGACCCCTTTTTCTTGTTATTTATATAAAATAATAATAATAATTAATTCATTTATTACTCTTTTAATGCCACGAACTCCAAACAAACTCCAATGACTGTTGTTCGTAGCTAAATACCCTCATTCCGAACACAATGGGATATATTTTGTAAGCCAATTCGACTGTTTCGATTAGTTTTCATAAAAATTAAAATATAAATCAATATATATTAAATTTAAACATACATTTTAATTTACCGAGACCACATACTGACTCCAAATATTATGCAAACTGAAATCTAGCTAGGTTTTGATGATACGGTCCTAACAAAACTAATTTCGTCGAATTTGGAGGTCATTTGAAAAAATGGCCCTTTTCTAGTTGATTAAATTTAAACTGAATTTACCAAACACGTTTAGTTTCACCATGCTCACATATTAATTCCAAAAATTATGGAATTTGAAACCTAACAATAATTTGATATTCTGGATCTAACAAAAGTGGCTTTCGTGGAAAACATAGGTCGTTTGCAAAATGGCTACTTTTAAGGGCTATATATTATATTAATATGTATATATATATACATATAAATTCCATAGCGACTATTTTGAATTTTAAATTGGATATAACTTTTAATTTATATTATGAAATTTGAATTTTTCACATTTATTCGATAGATATAATTAATTAGATTCTAACGTTTCTGTTTTTACTGAAATCCGATTTATTTTGATGTCTGTACATCCATTTGAAATTAAAAATCGAATTTTCAAACTATCACTCCATTTCAGGCTCGTTTTATAATTAATATAAATTTATAAGTTCAAACTTCGATTTAAATAAATTTTTAGTTGTTATTATTTAAAATAAATCATTTTAATATTCAAAATCCATTAAAATAGCTAAAAATAAAATTTTAAATTGGTTCAGAAATTCTGGGTTGTTACAAAAAATATATTTTGATATGTGTAAATAACTATGATATTGTTTCCCACTACAAAATATAAAATTAAGTTTAAAGCAAATTTTGTTATATTAAGTCATGCTGAAGTCTTCCAATAATACATCCATCAATGCCAGTCTCATTGGATGTAACAACGCCAAAGCGTTGTGTACCTTTTATTTTTGTTATATACGATAGGAGTAATTGTGGTGCTTCGACTGTATTATTGGGTCTGATTTAACTAAGGCTGCATAATAGGATTATTGCCTTAGAGACAATAGCATGAACTATTCTATATTTTGAGCAAACAAATAATACTGAACAAAATATTCATCATGCGATCCGAGAGTTATGTAACACCCCACACCCGCTAAGGTCACTCACAAAGGGAATGCCTTAGTTTTGGTGGAGTATTTTTAGTGAGTATAGAACAGAAAAATTACAACAGGACAGATATAAGTAATACTTGAAAATTTAAAACATCATTTCCTTAACAAAACATGTTTGGTTACACCACAAAACCATAACAAGAGTCAAGTACATAATATCCATCCTGATAAAATAGAAGTACATAATCCCATTACATAGACAATAGCCAAAAGATAAACTGAGCTTTACTTCTACCGTCCAAGCCTCAAAAGATAGATATAGCGGTCTGGTCCAAGCCCACTAGTGCTAAGTCCACTCTGATAACCTGAGGGTGGGGAAAAAGATAAACAACAACGGGGTCAGACATAAGTCTGAGTGAGTCCTATAACCCTAACAATACAACCATTAAAGTAATTAGGGTATGATATAAACAAGATACGGTACCTCTGGGGATAATGACTACAATAAGTAGCCCACAAAACACAGGATGTACTACGATAATCGAAACGACGTATTTATCCACCCAAGGATAATTACTAGCTTACACCACCCCAGACCTACCCACCCAAGGGTAATTCCTACACTGCACCACACCAGTTTTACCCACCAAGAGTAATTCCTACTTAAAGGTTGATCCCATCTAAAGACTTAGAAAATATAGCTAGTAGTTTCTGGTACTTCTAGCTAACCCCGTAGGTGCCGTCTGCCCCTACCTCCACTAGGTGTATAACTGACCACGTAGGTGCCGTCTGCCCCTACCTCCACTAGGTGTATAACTGATCACGTAGGTGCCGTCTGCCCCTACCTCCACTAGGTGTATAACTGATCACGTAGGTGCCGTCTGCCCCTACCTCCACTAGGTGTACCTAGTAATCTTACCCAGTAGTTTCGTGTACCCCTACATAGGTGCCGTCTGCCCCTATCTTTACTAGGTGTACCCACTACTCCCAAGCGATCGGCTCCCTAACGTAGATACCCGTGCTGGTCCCACAGTGGGGTGTATCACTCCCCTAAAGTGGCTACCCAATACTATCAACGGTGCACGGCTTTATATCTACACGATGCAACAACGGCTTATCTACCAGCCCGGGCCCACACACGCATATGAAACCCGTTGGACTTGCGTTGCCACCGCTACCCCGTTTTGGCCTCTTATAATCAAGCCCAATATGCGTGTCCCGTCACTCGACACGGGTCGAGCCCACAAAGATACGTTTGGGATATTGGTTGAAATGGGCCCCCACAAGCTACTACTTAAGCTTGTCATTTTATCTAGTGCATCCCACTTAACCCCTTTTTATAATCATGCCCCCTTACATGTTAAGGTTTGGTTAAGTCATCCAATTATATTACAATTGCCACTTAAGGCACCCACTAGATTTCCGCATGCCACCCAAGGCACTTACTTGATTCCCACATGCCACCCAAGGCACTTACTTAACCCTTTAATCATGTTTATTTACATGTTCCACTTTGGTTAAGTATTCTAATCGTATTCTCTATTGCCACCCAAGGCAACCCACTAGTTTCCTCATGCCACCCAAGGCACCCACTTAACCCCTCATGTCCCACTACATGCTAATATGGTTAAGTGTTTCTTAATTAATTAAGACCGTGATCTCCCATAAAGACCTCCCACATTAGACTGGCTGTTATAACCGCCTGGTTAAGCCGGTAGAGTCCGGGCAGTCTTACGTCAAAACAGAGTCTAACCTCGTGTCTTTACCTTAATCACGTATTTAATTTATGGCTAAGACCTCTCACATTGGGCTGACATTTGTAGCAACTGGTTAAGCCGGTCGGGTCCGGGCAGTTTTACACTACAAATGAGTCCAACCTCGTGTCTTAGTCGATTAATTACACCTAATTAATCACCCCCATATTAATTATCCCTAAATTAATATCAAGTTTTCCATAACATGGGTAGACCTAACTCAATAGGTAAATTCCCATGGGGTAGACCTAACTCAATAGGTAAATTCCCGCTTATGGTAATTTATTTTTTTATGGTATGCTTAATCATACCCAATCATTCACTTATTAACATATTTACCAACCCCATCGTTCCCCACGTAAATCGTTCTCATTTCATGACATAAATAAGGGGAAGATCATCACAAATATCATGGGTTTAGCATACAACTTTGTCATGGGTTAAGAGGATGTCAACTTGCATATATGAGCATATATTAACCCAACCACATTTAACCCCAAACTTGCACATTATCATACACATGTCTTACATAACATGTTGAACTTGCATATAAGCATTCTCATAACTTGCATAACACGTTAGACATGCATTTAAGCCTACACATAACTTGCATAAGCATTCACATACTTGCATGGGCATTCATATACTTGCATAAGCATTCACATACTTGCATATCACATTAAGCTCGCATTTAAGCATATACATAACTTGCATAATCTCATAAACTTAACTTGCATAACACTATGCACACAACTTGCATACCCTCATACACATAACTTGCATATGCACATAACTTACATAACATGTTGAGCTTGCATGTAAGCATATCTTGCATAATATGTCGAACTTACATATATGACTTGCATCTTAAAGGAGGGTAAACATGCATAGCATATAAGGGTGCCATCTTGCATATGTATATACCATATTTAAAAAGGGTAAACTTGCATGTCATGATTTATGCATAATACCAAACACTTAACATGCATAAAACCCCATACTTAGTATGCATACAATCAAATACTTATCATGCATAACGTCAAATACTTTAGCATGAATAACATCAAATACTTAACATGCATAACACCAACTACTTAGCATGCATAAAATTACATGCATAACTTGCATATCATGTTACATATAACTTGCATCTATTCTCACATATAGTTTGCATAACATGTCACATATGCATAAATGTTTAACATGGTGTTTTGCATCATAAAACATGGCCTTAACTTGCATTTAACATAAAACTTGCAAATCACATATCATACAAACTTGCATAAATACATTTATCCACAAACATAGCCATGTCTTATCACATCCTACCATAATCAATTTAACAATTGATTATTAAAGCCATAGAAACTCACCAAACTCAAGATTAGCAACTTTATGAAGTAGAATTAGTTGCTAACTATGAAGATAATAATGATTTAGGATTGATTAGAGAGGAATTAGCTTGCAACTCTCTTCATTTGATTTGTGGAGGCCATGACCAAGTTTCATTTTGCCATAGTTTAGTTACTAGATTTAATTATGAATGAATTAGGGTAGGATTAGGGTCTTATTTATAGGATTAGGTTGCATTTTAGACCCTTGGATTAACCCTAGATTAGATTAGGACCCTTAGATTTAGGAAATCTCTAGAACCAGCCCTCCTAGCCAGCCTGAAACCCAACCTGGTGCAACCTGGTGCACCCAGGTTCACAGAACGGTGCCACCCTGTCGACAGGCAAGTCGACAGGCATGTCGACACCCCTGTCGACAGGCCTGTCGACAGCCCTGTCGACATGGGTTGGGCGGGAAGCTACCCGCCTGACCCCGCCTGGCCCATTCCAAATCTGAATATTTTAAATTTTTAAATCTGTTTTAGATTTGAATTTTCTGCAAACTTCATTGGGCCATAACTGGGCCATACGGACTCCGATTTTCGAAAACTCGGACTCTATTTCGCGTATTTTTCCGAGGTGAACGCAATAACGCAGCCCGTTACCCCCAATTCCCACGTCTGAGATTATTTATCCTGTAATTAGTGAATTTTAGTATTAACTAAAATTCGGGGTGTTACATTCTCCCCTCCTTAAAGGATTTCGTCCCCGAAATCTCTAAGCTAAGGAGAATGCATATCCTACCAACCAAACAACCATCTACTCAAACCATCATCCACGGGCATCCATTGTCCTTAAAACAATTTCTAATGATGTATGAGCATATGCAAAAAGTGTGTGTATATGTTCCCTATCTAATGTATGAACATATGCAAACCATGATAGTGCCATGCATCCATTATGTATGCGAGAGAACCCTATCGACACATACAATATCTACATGAGTGCACAATCATTCACCAAAATGCATCATCCATGTGATAACACAACCATTATACATCCATAAATATATTTTCCTGCACACAATTTTATGCAATATGCAATATGGAGTGACTGAGCCGATCTAGTGCCTAGAGTGTGTGTATATGCATCCACGAGCAACCGCTAGCAAACACTTGCATCCACTTGCATCCATCAACCATAACATGTCTCAAACACATGTTTCAACCATAGGTTTACCCTATCTAAAGGTCAAAGGTACTAACGAGAGGACATACTAAGAATAAGATAAGCACAAGATATGCGATGAAGGAGAAGCAAAAGGATATACCCTCCAAAAGAAAAGGGTACCTTGAACGCATCTTCGCTTCCATCTCCCAGGTAGCGTCACTTTCTTCATCTCCCCTTTGTACTTTGACTAGTTGAACCTCTCTGTTTCTCAGCTTCCAAATCTCTGACCCAAGGATGCAAGTAGGAGCTCGTCGAATCGTCGCATCACGCTCTGCTTCCACTTTTCTAAGCAAACTCGGCTCTACCACCTCTGCGGTCTCATGTAGGACCTTCCTCCCATGGAATACATCACTAAGTCTGTCGGGCAACTCCCCCACTGGAAGATGCTCCTCCCATGTACCTCCAAAATCCAAGATACATAGTCTCAAAAGGTCTTCTAAAATATGATCCACCCTCTCGGTCCGGCCGTCCGTCTGAGGATGTTATGCAGTACTCAAACACAACTGAGTCCCTACCGCCTCTTGCAAACTCTTTCGAAACTCTCAAGTGAAGATAGGATCTCGATCACTCACTATGCTAGAGGGTACCCCATGAAATCGAACTATCTCTTGAAGATATACAGAAGCTAGCCATGGAGCAATCCACTTACTCTTCGCAGGTATGAAATGGGTGCTCTTAGTAAGTCTGACTACCACCACCCAAATTCCTGTATTACTCTTTCTCGATCTGGGTAACCCGTCAATACAATCCATCGAGACGCTGTCCCACCTCCATTGTGGAACCTCCAATGGGTGAGGCAACCCACCTGGTTTCTTTCGCTCTGTCTTCACTTGTTGGCACACCAAGCGTCAAGCGACATGTTCGGCCACATCTTTCTTCATACCGGCCCAGAAGAAATTCCTTTTCATGTCTTGGTACATCTCGTCCCCATCGGGATGAATGGTCATCCTAGAATGGTGTGTATCATCAAGAGTAGCCTTCCTCAAACCCTCGTCTTGCGGTACACAAAGTCTACCGTCTCTACACAAGCACCCCCTATCATCTAGGGTGTACCTACTCAAATGGCTGGACGACTCCCCCCCTTATGAGCTTTTCTACTAACTCAACCAACTGTGGGTCGTCCCTCTGTACTTCTACAAATTGCCCCAAAAGAGTAGGTCTAACCTCCAAGGAGGCTAGCAAACCGGGTACAAAGTCAATGGAAGGTCTAAAGTCAAACTCAGAAATAAACTCTAAGCTCCGTCGTTCAACGAACAATGAACTCAAGGACAACCTTTTTCTACTTAAGGTGTCCGCTACCATGTTACCCTTACTCATAGGATGCTAAGGATCTCATCCACTTTTGCTGTCCTAAGACTATGCGCTCGAAGAGTCTCCAACACTTCCCTAAGATGTAGGGCATGCTCTTCTCCACCAGGATATCATCCAAAATCATCGCAACTGTCTCCCACGCAGACCACCCTAGTCGAATTCGGCATCCCCCAAATGCAAGCCCCAAAGGCCTAAACCAATATCAGACAAACACCCAAGGGATACCTCCTTTGAATTCAGACGACCTACGTGAGATGATACAAATAAAATGGCTAAATAATTAAGCCCTTGATCAATTCTGGATGTTCTCGCCAGTCTCGCTCCAAAACCGTCGTTTATCCTATACTGGCTCTGCTCAGTCTATTGAGCACATACGAAAACTTATTTCGCTCCTAGAAAAGACCCAGATGTCATCTACAAAGACCATCACGAACTTATTTAGGTACTCCCTGAACACCCTTCTCAACAAAGTATGCGGGGGCGTTCGTCAAACCCAATGGCATCACCAGCCACTCATAAAAGAAATCATCCGGAGTCCTAAAGGCAGTCTTCTCTATACTATTCTCAGCCACTCTCAACTGATGAAATCCCGTGGCTAAGTCCTACTACAAAAATACTGAGGCGCCAGCCAACTGATCAAAGAGATCATTAATCCTCGGCAATGGGTATTTATTCTTCTTTGTGAGTTTCTTTAGTTCTCTTTGGCCTACACAAAGTCTAAGGGACCCATCCGCCTTCATAACAAAAACTACTGGAGCGCCCCACTCCAATATACTTCGTCTTACGAACCCCTTCTCAAGCAAATCGCCTACTTGCTTATGGAGTTCTCTCCTCTCACTAGGAGCCATGTGGCACACTGGCCAAGATACTGGTTTAGCCTTACCCACCAGATATATCAATTTCCGGCTCCGGAGGTAAGCCCTTCACCTCCTTATACACATCCGGGTATTCCCGGATCGCTCTAACAGATCACAAACTCTAGACCGACATGTCAAGCGATTCTAGATAACTTAGCATAACAGATTCTATGGGATTATAAGAGATCTCGAGAGTGTTACCCAAGCGGCCCATAAGCCTAACAACTCTCCCTTCAAAATAAAGAACGGCACTCCTACTGGATAACCAGTCCATGCCCAAAACTAACCCATAGCCTGTGAAGCCCAAAAGCATCACATCTTAAACTCAACGTTAAGTATAGGAACTTTCAAACCCACACTCATCATGGAGCCCCAACTGGGTTTGAAACAACTAAGGGATCATCTACCAAACTGGTGTCTAAGTGCAGTGACCCAACTATCAAGGATGAGATAAACGAACTCGATGCGTCAGAATCAAATAAAGTTCGAATTGGATGATAAAGAAATCCAACCTCCAATCTAGACGGTCTTATCCCCATCTGGTACCCTAGTCGTGAGGGAATACCACTACCCTCCAGAAGATTCCATACCTTGCCCTTGCTTCTTTGGACAATCCTAATAAGGTGTCCTATTCCTCTCAAAAAGGATAACCACTTGCCTTCTTCTTCCCTATTCCCCACTCGTAACTTCCCACCAATGAGGTTTCATCCTTCATTAACCAAACAACTATTTTAGCCTTCCTCCCATCGTCTATCCAATAGATACCTACCAGTCTTCCTCCTTCTTGAACCAACTTCTAATCCGACTAACGTCTAAGTCCCTTGAAGTGGTTTTCCATCCTTATCTATCTTAGAAAGATCACCTATACGTGGAGGGGGAAACTCAAAACGAGAGAAAGGAAGAGATTCAAAAATGGAGAATTCGAAAGATATAGATATGGCTATTGGGGATTATGCTTTTCTTTCAAAAACTTTTCTCTTAAAAGACATGTTTTTGAAAATACTCCATTCCAAAAATATTCTTAGAAAATAGTTTTTCTAAAAAATTTATCTGTTCCGGTAACCTTAAGCTCTGATACCACGTGTAACACCCCACACCCGCTAAGGTCACTCACAATGGGAATGCCTTAGTTTTGGTGGAGTATTTTTAGTGAGTATAGAACAGAAAAATTACAACAGGACAGATATAAGTAATACTTGAAAATTTAAAACATCATTTCCTTAACAAAACATGTTTGGTTACACCACAAAACCATAACAAGAGTCAAGTACATAATATCCATCCTGATAAAATAGAAGTACATAATCCCATTACATAGACAATAGCCAAAAGATAAACTGAGCTTTACTTCTACCGTCCAAGCCTCAAAAGATAGATATAGCGGTCTGGTCCAAGCCCACTAGTGCTAAGTCCACTCTGATAACCTGAGGGTGGGGAAAAAGATAAACAACAACGGGGTCAGACATAAGTCTGAGTGAGTCCTATAACCCTAACAATACAACCATTAAAGTAATTAGGGTATGATATAAACAAGATACGGTACCTCTGGGGATAATGACTACAATAAGTAGCCCACAAAACACAGGATGTACTACGATAATCGAAACGACGTATTTATCCACCCAAGGATAATTACTAGCTTACACCACCCCAGACCTACCCACCCAAGGGTAATTCCTACACTGCACCACACCAGTTTTACCCACCAAGAGTAATTCCTACTTAAAGGTTGATCCCATCTAAAGACTTAGAAAATATAGCTAGTAGTTTCTGGTACTTCTAGCTAACCCCGTAGGTGCCGTCTGCCCCTACCTCCACTAGGTGTATAACTGACCACGTAGGTGCCGTCTGCCCCTACCTCCACTAGGTGTATAACTGATCACGTAGGTGCCGTCTGCCCCTACCTCCACTAGGTGTATAACTGATCACGTAGGTGCCGTCTGCCCCTACCTCCACTAGGTGTACCTAGTAATCTTACCTTGTAGTTTCGTGTACCCCTACATAGGTGCCGTCTGCCCCTATCTTTACTAGGTGTACCCACTACTCCCAAGCGATCGGCTCCCTAACGTAGATACCCGTGCTGGTCCCACAGTGGGGTGTATCACTCCCCTAAAGTGGCTACCCAATACTATCAACGGTGCACGGCTTTATATCTACACGATGCAACAACGGCTTATCTACCAGCCCGGGCCCACACACGCATATGAAACCCGTTGGACTTGCGTTGCCACCGCTACCCCGTTTTGGCCTCTTATAATCAAGCCCAATATGCGTGTCCCGTCACTCGACACGGGTCGAGCCCACAAAGATACGTTTGGGATATTGGTTGAAATGGGCCCCCACAAGCTACTACTTAAGCTTGTCATTTTATCTAGTGCATCCCACTTAACCCCTTTTTATAATCATGCCCCCTTACATATTAAGGTTTGGTTAAGTCATCCAATTATATTACAATTGCCACTTAAGGCACCCACTAGATTTCCGCATGCCACCCAAGGCACTTACTTGATTCCCACATGCCACCCAAGGCACTTACTTAACCCTTTAATCATGTTTATTTACATGTTCCACTTTGGTTAAGTATTCTAATCGTATTCTCTATTGCCACCCAAGGCAACCCACTAGTTTCCTCATGCCACCCAAGGCACCCACTTAACCCCTCATGTCCCACTACATGCTAATATGGTTAAGTGTTTCTTAATTAATTAAGACCGTGATCTCCCATAAAGACCTCCCACATTAGACTGGCTGTTATGACCGCCTGGTTAAGCCGGTAGAGTCCGGGCAGTCTTACGTCAAAACAGAGTCTAACCTCGTGTCTTTACCTTAATCACGTATTTAATTTATGGCTAAGACCTCTCACATTGGGCTGACATTTGTAGCAACTGGTTAAGCCGGTCGGGTCCGGGCAGTTTTACACTACAAATGAGTCCAACCTCGTGTCTTAGTCGATTAATTACACCTAATTAATCACCCCCATATTAATTATCCCTAAATTAATATCAAGTTTTCCATAACATGGGTAGACCTAACTCAATAGGTAAATTCCCATGGGGTAGACCTAACTCAATAGGTAAATTCCCGCTTATGGTAATTTATTTTTTTATGGTATGCTTAATCATACCCAATCATTCACTTATTAACATATTTACCAACCCCATCGTTCCCCACGTAAATCGTTCTCATTTCATGACATAAATAAGGGGAAGATCATCACAAATATCATGGGTTTAGCATACAACTTTGTCATGGGTTAAGAGGATGTCAACTTGCATATATGAGCATATATTAACCCAACCACATTTAACCCCAAACTTGCACATTATCATACACATGTCTTACATAACATGTTGAACTTGCATATAAGCATTCTCATAACTTGCATAACACGTTAGACATGCATTTAAGCCTACACATAACTTGCATAAGCATTCACATACTTGCATGGGCATTCATATACTTGCATAAGCATTCACATACTTGCATATCACATTAAGCTCGCATTTAAGCATATACATAACTTGCATAATCTCATAAACTTAACTTGCATAACACTATGCACACAACTTGCATACCCTCATACACATAACTTGCATATGCACATAACTTACATAACATGTTGAGCTTGCATGTAAGCATATCTTGCATAATATGTCGAACTTACATATATGACTTGCATCTTAAAGGAGGGTAAACATGCATAGCATATAAGGGTGCCATCTTGCATATGTATATACCATATTTAAAAAGGGTAAACTTGCATGTCATGATTTATGCATAATACCAAACACTTAACATGCATAAAACCCCATACTTAGTATGCATACAATCAAATACTTATCATGCATAACGTCAAATACTTTAGCATGAATAACATCAAATACTTAACATGCATAACACCAACTACTTAGCATGCATAAAATTACATGCATAACTTGCATATCATGTTACATATAACTTGCATCTATTCTCACATATAGTTTGCATAACATGTCACATATGCATAAATGTTTAACATGGTGTTTTGCATCATAAAACATGGCCTTAACTTGCATTTAACATAAAACTTGCAAATCACATATCATACAAACTTGCATAAATACATTTATCCACAAACATAGCCATGTCTTATCACATCCTACCATAATCAATTTAACAATTGATTATTAAAGCCATAGAAACTCACCAAACTCAAGATTAGCAACTTTATGAAGTAGAATTAGTTGCTAACTATGAAGATAATAATGATTTAGGATTGATTAGAGAGGAATTAGCTTGCAACTCTCTTCATTTGATTTGTGGAGGCCATGACCAAGTTTCATTTTGCCATAGTTTAGTTACTAGATTTAATTATGAATGAATTAGGGTAGGATTAGGGTCTTATTTATAGGATTAGGTTGCATTTTAGACCCTTGGATTAACCCTAGATTAGATTAGGACCCTTAGATTTAGGAAATCTCTAGAACCAGCCCTCCTAGCCAGCCTGAAACCCAACCTGGTGCAACCTGGTGCACCCAGGTTCACAGAACGGTGCCACCCTGTCGACAGGCAAGTCGACAGGCATGTCGACACCCCTGTCGACAGGCCTGTCGACATGGGTTGGGCGGGAAGCTACCCGCCTGACCCCGCCTGGCCCATTCCAAATCTGAATATTAATCTGTTTTAGATTTGAATTTTCTGCAAACTTCATTGGGCCATAACTGGGCCATACGGACTCCGATTTTCGAAAACTCGGACTCTATTTCGCGTATTTTTCCGAGGTGAACGCAATAACGCAGCCCGTTACCCCCAATTCCCACGTCTGAGATTATTTATCCTGTAATTAGTGAATTTTAGTATTAACTAAAATTCGGGGTGTTACAAGTTATATGTACGATATCATTGACATGAGATGTCTACCTAAAAGGTTGTGTTTTGGGATTAGCCAAAGCAAGGTCAAGACATAACTAGATATGGATCTTGGAACACCATTATATATATACATACTAATATATGTATATAAGCAGAGGGATGTTAACATGAGAAGGAGTATAATTTAGTTTAAAATTATACATTTATGTTAACATAAACTTTAATTGTCATAATTTTGTATTTATATTAAATAAATGTTAAAGAATCAGTTATTATTTATTATATATTGTATATATTAAATAATATATAACTCCGATAATTCAAATTAATCCTTAAGAAGGATGAATTGAATTAAATCATATATCTTGACTAACATTGAATTTTGAGGATTGTCCTCAAACAAATTAAACGTAATTGTTTTTCAAATATAGAAGATCTAAAATGAAAGTTGAAGTGTGACTTCAACCGAATAAGATATAAATGTTATAACAATCTACTTATACATTTATAGTATTTAGTTATGAAACACATAAATGTATGTAGATTTACAGAAATTGCAAAATAAGTAGAAATCTGATAAAAGGATAAGTGGACTTACAATTGGAAATGAAACAAATGTTGCTGGATTATCGATGGGAAGTTGATTCTTGTTCTATATACTAGCTTAATTAAATAAATAAAATAATTGTTATTATGAAATTCCATTTAAAATAAATGTTATTATAAATCTTGTTTTGACAATTTTAAATTTCTTTTGTAGTAAAAGGAAAATTGTTCATTTTGTTTAAATGAAATATCTTATGGAATTTCACAAATAATTAATGAACTATGATGTGTTTGACATAAATACCAAGTGGATTAAATTTAGTGATTTAAATCCAACATACCTTTAGCATTACCAGTTAGCCCATATAAATAAGAAAAGCATATCAAAACTCCATTATGATGGAATTTTGAAATCATTTGATTTTGAATCATATGAAGAGTGCAAATCTTGTTTATTAGGCAAAATAACTGAACCACCTTTCACTTGACACAGTGAATGGGTGATAAGTATTGGGTCTCGTACATAATGATGTATATGGAGCAATGAATACATAAGCTACAGGCATGTTTTATTACTTTATTATATTTATTGATGATGTCAGTAGATGTAGATATGTGTATATTATGAAACACAAATTAGTATCCTTTCAAAAGTTCAAAGAATTCAAAAATTGAGGTTCAAAACCAATTTTTACAAAAAATCTCTTTGAACAGATCAATGTGAGTATTTAAGCCAATTATTTAATGACTATCTAGATGAGTTTGAAATTGTTTCACAACTCGCTCCATTTAGAACAACATATTAGAGTGGTGTGTCTGAAAGGAGAAATCATAACTTAT
This sequence comes from Allium sativum, assembly GCA_030737875.1. Lineage (NCBI taxonomy): Eukaryota > Viridiplantae > Streptophyta > Magnoliopsida > Asparagales > Amaryllidaceae > Allium > Allium sativum. Next base: position 480,834,834 of record CM060915.1, read on the forward strand.
AAGATATAGTACGATTAATGATAAGTCATATAGATCTTTCAATAAATAAATTTAGAACAATGGCATTTAATACTACTAAAACAATTTTGAAGACGCCATATAAGACATAGACTAGGAAATGTCCTAGTGTGTCTAATGTGAAGATTTCGGACGTAAGGCGTTTGTTAAACGTCCTTCCTCTGATAAGGTTGGACCCAAATCAGATAACTATTTTGTGAAATATTCAGAAGAAACAAATGGATGTTGTTTCTATAAATCTTCTTAGAATAAAATGTTCATTTCTCGAATTGGTATCCTTTTAAAGGAGAACCGGTCTCTAAGATACCAATGGGAATGAAATAGAATTTGAAATGTCTCGAAAACCACAAAATGCCATTGAATGCTGTATAGACAAGAGATTGAGTGTGAGTAACACAATAATTCTAATATTATATATTGATAACACATTAATTATTGTGAATAATGTTAGTTTTTATAAAACAAGAAATAGCTTCTGATTCTATGAAAGAAAATGTTTGGGTTAAGAAGTTCATAATTGAACTTAATACCATGTAGATCCAATGATTTACACTGCGATAACAATATGGCCGTTGCTCAGGCCTAGAAAATTTAAATTCATTATTGATCCAAACATATATATTTAAGAAATATAATTCTTATGCGAAGTTTCTCACAGAGGAAACAAACAAATCTGCAAAGTTGCAAAAGTTGTAATGTTGCAGACCTACTGAATTAAACTCTATCGCAACAAAAGTTTAATAGTCACATTAGTTTCATAACTATATGATACATGAATGACTGACTCTAGTGCAAGTGGGATATTGTTAGAGTTTTTGCCCTATAGGAAATCCATTAGATGTAATTAATAACATTGTTTATGTTATCGTTTTATTTAGAATAAAACATATTCCTTATGTTATATTTACCGCATAATATAAATACAAACATAATATTAGTCCTTAGAATAATGATACAGAATTATACAGTTCGAGTTAGACTTGAACTTGAGATTATATAATATACTAAGTAATATAACTCTTAAATGTCCCTAGTCTAGTTTTATTGTTTATATAGGACAACAATAAAACATTGAGACTGGTATGTTGATTGATGATCACATATCATTGATCATTAATATACGTGATATTAATGTCAAGACATAAACAAATATTAAAGAATAGCGTATTGCGCTGACCCAACATGAGAAAACCACATGGAATATAATTAATAGTATCATAAGTTATTCTCATAGCGACAGTGATTTAATGATCCTCAGACCTGAAATCATTATAATTTTATTCAAGGATATTTGTGTTTTGATATCATCTAAAGTTACTTGTTATAGAGTAGACGAAAACAGTGATTTTTGGATACATCTCGAATCGAATGAAAATTATGAATGATCTAGATGGAATTTAACCCTACAATATATTTATAGTAATATCCATGGGCCTCCTGATTGAGTGAGACTGTGAAATGCATGGCCATGCTCAAATATTGATTTGTTTTAAACAATCTATCATCAATCAAGATAAACGGATTAAACCATAAAGAGGGTGATGTGTTCCATGCCTTGAGTCTAATTCTGGATATACCGGTCTAAAAGAATTATATTACATTGATACATTGGATACAGAAAGGTTGTATCAAATTATTAATCTTACTATGACTTGGGTAGCAGCGACGTATTGCTAGATGCCAATCATTGTTTATAATTTAAATACGATTTAAATTATTGCCAATGTTATAATAACCTATAGGGTCACACACTTAGAACGTTATAAAGAAAGAACATATATTGGATAAATAAATTATCAAATTTGTTGATATTTTATGTTGCATTGAAATGGTATACAAGTGGTTCCCTTAATTGATGGCGCACGCTTAATTGATGGCGCACACTTACCTTCCCTTTTGGATATAGAATGGAATTGTCATTTTATTTCAATATTAGAGTTAAGATAAAAACCCTAACCTACCTTTTCACATAAATTCGAAATATGGCGTCTAGCACCAGAATTTCTTTTTCCTCTTCGATTTGATCAAAAGAAAAGCATTCTTGTGGATAACCAACATAGGCCAGCGAATTGTTGAGCTAATGATTCGATCCTTTCAATTTTCAATGAATTCAAAGCGATCGAAGATGGTTCAAATTGGGGATTTTACAAGCACACAAGGTATGAAATTTTGATTTATTGTTTTTGCATAGATCTGTACATTTCGAAGCATTAAAATCTTAAAATTAAGGGTTTCGATTAGATCGAGTTAACCCATAATTTCCAATACTAACAGCTTTCCATTCCATGAATCTGATCCAGAATTGTTGTTCCGTGGCATCCATAATTGAATTTATTATCAAAAATATCCACGGATTCACAAATATGTTGCAAAAGAAGAGGGAAAAGAGAAAGAACCCTATATAGACCAGATTCAAGGATTTTACCTCACGTTGAGCAAAATTTTGAGCATCTATTTGTAGATCTATACTCTTTTATCTTCAAATCTTGAATCAGAATTAGCTAAACCAAATATTCTAATTTTATGAAAATATTTGAGGAGAAAAGAGAATGGAAGAGCCTGGGCAACATCTCAAAAAAAAATGATATTTAGGTTAGGCCACGCTGGTCTATTTATAGGCATACATGAAAGTCTGAACCGTTGAATTTAATTCATAGAAATCTGGGATGCACATGTCACCAGAATACATGTCTGAACACAGATCTGTATTGCGCATGGGTCGATCCCTGGGTCGACCCATCCGGGTCTAAGTGCGTTGTTTTGACATGTTTTGTAACACCCCGTATTTTCTGTAAACGTTAATGTAAAAAATCAAAGTATACTTACTTTTTAAGAGAAGAATTAAGGGAAACGGGTTATGCCATTGCGTTCGTCTCGGAATTCTGTTTGAGATAGTGTCCGAGTTTGCGTGAATCGGACTTCGTATGAAGAATTTATGGCCTTCGGAAGTTTCAGCTCAAATTTAAAAATAGCTCGAAACTGAATTCAAAATTCAAAACAGAACTCAGAAGCGGGCTGGGCGGGAAATTTCCCACCCAGGACCCAGGTCGACCAGGGGGTCGACCTCCCCCTATAGGTCTACCTGGATGTCGATCTGCCCTGTTTTTCCAGATCCAAGGCATAATTCATTTTTATGTATCCGAGCTGATTTCTGGACCAAATTCATGAGTTCTATGCTATATAAACGCCTCCAAACTTCACTTTCTCTACACAACTTCATTACGCCCATACTCTGTCGCAATCCTAATTAAAATAAATCTTATTCTCCACAAAAACTAGTTATAGTTCGTCTTCAAATTGGAGATTCAAATCAAGATAAAGCTTCAAGTTGGACCATAGGCATTCCGCTTCAAGCGACGTCACTCGATTCATAGCAAATCGCCTTTTCTAAACCGATCACTGTAAGTTCGGTTATTCCTTAGATTTGAACGTGTAATTCGAATTGTGAATGTAATGAATCAAAATATAGAACTATACCAATTTGCAAGTTAATTATCTTTGATTCGTGCTTATGTCAAATTTAACGTTATCTATGCCTTTGGATTTGATTCTCGATTGTGGCATAGAACTTATTGTGGCTAATTGCCAATGACTATGATTATGGGACTTTTGCCTACGACTATGACTATGAAACTGTTTCCCATGAAACTATTGCCTATGACTATGATCCATGACAAAGAGACTATTACATATGACTATGACTATAAGACTGTTGCCTATGAGTATGACTATGAATCATAATTTTGAGACTACTGCATATGATTCATGACTATGAGACTATTACCAAGATTTGTGACTATGAGACTATTGCCCATGACATTGATTAAGAAACTATTGTGATTAGTCGCCCATGACTATTGTGGTTAATTGCCTGTAACTATTGTAGTCAGTGACTTATGCCTATTCCCATTAACCTATTAGGTTGTACTTCGAACTGGCATTAAGTGGGACCAAATCACCTATGCCTATTCCCTTAATTATGTCGGATCCCATTTTTTTGGGGTGTAACTTGTCTAGTTTATTCCTATTCACTGTTATGTACATCAAACCCATCGGAACCATTATTTTTGTATTTGGTTCATTCTTGCATGGCTATTCTTTTATGTCAATTCTCGTGCTTATCCCCTATTCCTTGCTTTGATACTATTAGTATCATTTCATGAGTACATAGAAAACTTGTGAAATCATGTTATATGTACAATTATGATGCGGGGATTGGGCGTAGCTTAATTAAGTTAGTTTGGCATAATAAATATATTGGCATAATCTAAATTTGCTATAATAGTGAATGATTTACATGCATATTAGACTTGGGCATAAATTGATAAATTTAATTGTTCGCAAAGTGTGTAATTGGCGTGTAAACCAAGTTTTGGACATAAATGGTAAACTAGAATATTAAATCTAGTTTTGACATGAACCGTAAATTGGAATATTAATCTAGATTAGGCATGAATTGCAAAAGGGGAATATTGAATCTAAATTGGTATAAACTGCAACTTGGGCTGATTGATAGGTAAATCAAGTTTTGGGCATAGAATATAAATATTCTAATTTGCATGACAAATAAATATGATCTAGGATAAATTGATTTACGGAAAATTTACATAAATTGTAAATATGTAAATTTAGTAAATGACGAATATGCCTAACCCGAGGTTAGACTGAGTTGTGGTGTAATACTGCCCGGAACCGACCGGCACATCCAGTGACCACAACAATACCCGTCTAATGTGGGTGGTTAGTGCATCAAGCCCAAAAATACCCGAGGTTAGACTGAGTTGTGGTGTAAACCTGCCCGGAACCGACCGACACATCCAGTAACCACAACAATATCTGTCTAATGTGAGTGGTTGGTGCTTTAATTAATTAATTAAGTCTCATGAATAAATCAAGCTAGAAATGGTGAGGTTAAATAATTAGGGAAACACTTAACCGTAATAACATGTTAATAAGACAAGTGGGTGAGGTTAAGTAAATTTAGAACACTTAACCGTTGTAACATGTTAATTAAGCAGATGATAGGGTTAAGTTAACTAAGGTAACACTTAACCAAAATATATAATGACATGTGGTGGGGTTAAGTAATACAAGAGGAAAACACTTAACCAGTTATATAACATGATTTGAGGTAGGGTCAAGTCAACACCATAAGGAAACACTTAACCAACATGAAGTGATAGGTGGATGAGTTAAGTCAACTTGAATTGAATAATGACACTTGACCAATATAACTTGATGAGCGAATGGGGTTAAGTTAAATGGGAAATACTTAACCAATATAACCTGATAAATGAATAGGGTTAAGTTAATAAATTGCACTTAACCAATCCAACATGATAAGAAAAAAGGTTAAGTAAATAAGAACTACTTAACCAACACGACTTGACGTGTAGGAGGTTAAGTACACGTCGGGTAGGTGAGTAATATTAGTAAATATAGGCCCACAAACTTAACCATTAAATAAACATGTTTGAATCCGTGGGAAGGTTAAGTACATCTCGTGTAGGTGGGTAATATTTGTACATATAGGCCCACAAACTTAACTGTTAAGAAAGCATGCTAGAATTGGTGGGAGGGTTAAGTACATCTCGTATAGGTGGGTAATATTTGCATATATATATATAGGCCCGCAAACTTAACCAGCAGGAAACCCTAGTAACGGGGACCCATTTCAGCAATAACCCACATAGATGTATCATGATACCCTGAAACTAGGCAGGGTGGGGCATGATTACTGTGCTGATTATATGCGGTCAAAGATAACGGCAAGGGGTTACATCAGTGTAGGTTCCGACGGTTTACGGGCGTGCACATACTCCGGAGTGGGAAAAAAGCAGGAATTGGGTACCAGTAGTTATACATTGTGCATCTTGAATCATGTCGGGTCGCTATCATAAGGCTTGATACACCTTATGGTGGGGCTAGCATAGAGTATCTACACGCAAGAGAGGACCAACTGACACAGACACATGGAAAATAAATACAAGTAGGTAGCATAATCCCTAGTTGGACCTAGGTCGCGTAAACCCTGAATCCGAGAAGCGTTAAATAGGTAGCATAAGCCCCAGTGGCCCTGGGTAGCGTAAACCATGGTTGAATCTAGTACACACTTGATAGTAAACCCTAGATTAGACCTAGGAAATAAACGGAATCCCCATAATAGATGTACACCTGAAGGCAACCGCAAATACGGGCATTGGGATCACGTTATCATATGATCATAGGTTACTAGTTTAGACACCAGTTAGGTAGTGCAGAGATATAGAAATCAGTATAAACAGGGTAGTTGTGAAGCAGGGAAGGATCAGAAGCGCATTCAGTTTATCAGTACATTCAGTTTATCTTGCCATATCCCATGCTTACCCCCATGTTATCTTGTTACTATGGTTTAGTCTTATATTTAATTTATTTATGTCATGACCCCTTTTCCTCATTTAAATACTAAGAATCACTAGACTTACCAGACTTTATGTCTGACCTAGTTTCCTTTCGCCTCTTTTCTTCCGTCCCTCCCCCCTCCCACAGGTAGTCAGGGAGGGAATAGCTCAGGTTTGTTTGGATCGTTACTCTTTCCAAGATTGAAGACTCTTTGACGTGTTACCTTGGACTCTCTCTTCTACTACTATGGTTGGCTCATGCTTTATTTGGGGAAATCATTTTATGCTTCTTTATTTTTGTAAGCAAGACAGGATACTTTGGTATTGTAAAAAAATCTTTGTACAAGCTGTTTATCAGTGAAATAAAGTTTTATTTATTTGCCACTGTTTTAATTGTCTGTCTTGTAATTTTTCCGCATCTTTTACCTATAATGCTCCACCGAAATTAAGGCATTCCCTTTGTGAGTGACCTTAACGAAGGAGGGGTGTTTCACTTGGTATCAGGGCCGAAGGTTACCGGATCAGATAAAAAGATTTGAAAAATTATTTTCAAACGATTTTAAAAGAAGCATTTTCAAAAGAAACTTTTTTTTTAAAGGCATATTCCCCAAAGCCATATGCACTATCTTTTGATCCTCTACTTGAATCCTTGTTTCCTTCTTTCTTGAGTCTCTGGGGCTCCTGGCTTTCTGGGAGGTAACCTCATCGCGACATGGTTCCGTAGGCTTGAAGAGACTACGACACCTGTCAAAGGGCAAATAAGTGCCTAACTTCCATCTGTAGCCGTAATTTTCTTTCGAGCTTTGTAGGATTCTCCGTGCGATGGAGGCAGCTTTCGAGAGACATGTCAACGAGTTACATAAGGATGGCAAAGTAGAGAATGAGGGGGTTTGGCTAAGGAGCACAACACAAGGATGAAGAACCCATGGATATGGACTTGGTTCACAAAGGAGGAGAGGAAAGAACAGTAAGACCTAAAACAAGAGGAAGTATCTTTATTTTGGTATAACGGGTTGTATAATTAAGGGCAAGGGAAAAGAACAAGGGACAAGATTTTCCGGAAGGCAAGTGCATGCTCTCACCGCCAGCATACCTGAGAGAGAGGCAGTAAGATTTCGGTTGAAAGAGTTTTTCCTTTTTGATTATCTTGTTAGTACTCCTTCCGATTTTAGCATTTCACATTCGTATATATCTGCTTCCATAGTTGAGTCTCTACACCCTAGATATTGTGTAGTAGAGGATCCCATTATAGTCTCGAATCCAATTGCTTGTTCGGTCCATCTATCTTTGACTTGGGAGGATTTGAGAATAGCTATATTTATACTTATGTTTTTTAGGCTATAGGTTTCTAGGCATTGATTAGTTAGCTAGTAATTATGAAATAAGGGTAGTTAGACTTTCGACTTGCCTCGAGAATACCCTTGAGATTTCGTACGATCCTAATGGATCAGTTTGTCTTAGCTACCTAGAATCACTTTATTTATCTATCGATGATTTTTGATCCATTGGGGTAGTCCATGAGTACGCAAGATATTTTGATTAGGGTAGGGGTTTTCCCCCTAAAACTCGAGAAAGACTCCCGCATATATTTAGTTGACAATGCAAAGCCGTTATGCGATCAGCGACAATTCTGGAGCAAGATTAGTGAGGATAGCCAGAGTCGGTAAAGTGCTCAACTGTTTTGTTGTTTTGCTAGTATCATCTCACATAGATCATCCAAATTCGGAGGAGGTATCCCTTGGGTGCTTGTATGATATTGGTTTAGGCCTTTGGGGCTTGTACTTTAGGGACGTCGAGTTCGACTAGGATGGTTTGCATGAGAAATAAATGGTTGGGGGTTGGCACCCTAAGTTAGACTGACCTTAAGAGAGGTAATAAGCACATAGTAACCATTAGCTTTGGACCCTCATACTTGCAGCATGATGGATAAGCTAAGTAGAGGAGAGACCTCTAATCATCTTAGGATATAGACTCGATATCAGGGTTAATATATGTTTATCTTGGAAAGATAGTTCGACTACATTGGATACCCTCTACCATAGTAAGTGATCGAGGGCCTATCTTTACTAGTGGGTTTTGGAAATGGAAGTCAAGAAGCTTCGCAACCATGAAGTTAAATTAGATAAGGTACAGTGGAGTGAAGCTCAAGAAGATGCGATTTAGAAGACTGAAGACTAGATACACGCATCTTACCCTTTTTAAGGGTATATCCTTGATTCCTCTTTTTCTGTAAAAATCTATTTGCATGCTAGTCTTTAGCTTTTAAGTATATCCTCTCGGTCCTATCCTCGATCATTAGGTAGAAGCCAATGGATGTAAACATGTGTTTGAGACATGTTATGTTTGGTGGATGCAAGTGGTTGCAAGTGTTTGCTAGTTGTTGCTCGTGGATGCATATACACACATAAGGCACTAGATCAGCTCAGTCACTTCCATATTGCACTTGCATATATGTATTTGTTTATGGATTGAACTTGATGTGTTATCCTGTAGACATTGAATTTGAGTGAATGGTTGTCCACTCATATAGAAATAATATGTATCGTTAGGATCGCATACATAATGGACTCATGACACTGACATAAATCGCATTAAGAAGGTCAACTGAATCAGTAGACCGCCTGATTTTACATTAGATAAGGACATGTACACACACTATGCATAGAATCATGAAAGCATTAGAAATCCTCTTTATGGACAATGGATGCCTGTGATTGAGTGGTTTAGTAGATGGATGCTGGACGTTAGGATACATTCGTCTTAACTTGAAGATTTCGGGGACGAAATCCTTTAAGGAGGGGAGAATGTAACACCCCGTGTTTTCTGTAAACGTTAATGTAACAAATCAAAGTATACTTAATTTTTAAGAGAAGAATTAAGGGAAACAGGTTATGCCATTGCGTTCGTCTCAGAATTCTGCTTGAGATAGAGTCCGAGTTTGCGTGAATCGGACTTCATATGAAGAATTTATGGCCTTCGGAAGTTTCAGCTCAAATTTAAAAATAGCTCGAAACTGAATTCAAAATTCAAAACAGAACTCAGAAGCGGGCTGGGCGGGAAATTTCCCAACCAGACCCAGGTCGACCAGGGGGTCGACCTCCCCCTATAGGTCGACCTGGAGGTCGATCTGCCCTGTTTTTCCAGATCCGAGGCATAATTCATTTTTATGTATCCGGGCTGATTTCTGGACCAAATTCATGAGTTCTATGCTATATAAACGCCTCCAAACTTCACTTTCTCCACACAACTTCATTACGCCCATACTCTGTCGCAATCCTAATTAAAATAAATCTTATTCTCCACAAAAACAAGTTATAGTTCTTCTTCAAATTGGAGATTCAAATCAAGATAAAGCTTCAAGTTGGACCATAGGCATTCCGCTTCAAGCAACGTCACTCGAATCATAGCAAATCGCCTTTTCTAAACCGATCATTGTAAGTTCGGTTATTCCTTAGATTTGAACGTGTAATTGGAATTGTGAATGCAATGAATCAAAATATAGTTATACCAATTTGCAAGTTAATTATCTTTGATTCGTGCTTATGTCAAATCTAATGTTATCTACGCCTTTGGATCTGATTCTCGATTGTGGCCCAGAACTTATTGTGGCTAATTGCCAATGACTATGATTAGGGGACTTTTGCCTAAGACTATGACTATGAAACTGTTGCCCATGAAACTATCACCTATGACTATGATCCATGATAAAGAGACTATTACATATGACTATTACTATAAGACCGTTGCCTATGACTATGACTATGATTCATAATTTTGAGACTATTGCATATGATTCATGACTATGAGACTATTACCAAGATTTGTGACTATGAGGCTATTGCCTATGACATTGATTAAGAAACTATTGTGATTAGTCGCCCTTGACTATTGTGGTTAATTTCCTATAACTATTGTAGTCAGTGACTTATGCCTATTCCCATTAACCTATTAGGTTGTACTTTGAACTGGCATTATGTTGGACCAAATCACCTATGCCTATTCCCTTAATTATGTTGGATCCCATTTTTTTGGGGTGTAACTTGTCTAGTTTATTCCTATTCACTGTTATGTACATCAAACCCATTGGAACCATTATTTTTGTATTTGGTTCATTCATGCATGGCTATTCTTTTGTGTCAATTCTCGTGCTTATCCCCTATTCCTTGCTTTGATACTATTAGTATCATTTCATGAGTATATAGAAAACATGTGAAATCATGTTATACGTACGATTATGACGCAGGGACTGGGCATAGCTTAATTAATTTAGTTTGGCATAATAAATATGTTGGCATAATCTAAATTTGCTATAATAGTGAATGATTTACATGCATATTAGACTTGGGCATAAATTGATAACTTTAATTGTCCGCAAAGTGTGTAATTGGTGTGTAAACCAAGTTTTGGACATAAACGGTAAACTAGAATATTAAATCTAGTTTTGACATGAACCGTAAATTGGAATATTAATCTTGATTAGGCATGAATTGTAAAAGGGGAATATTGAATCTAAATTGGTATAAACGGCAAGTTGGGATGATTGATAGGTAAATCAAGTTTTGGGCATAGAATATAAATATGCTAATTTGCATGACAAATAAATATGATCTAGGCTAAATTGATTTACGGAAAATTTACATAAATAGCAAATATTAAATTTAGTAAAAGACGAATATGCCTAACCCGAGTTAGACTGAGTTGTGGTGTAAAACTGCCCGGAACCGACCGGCACATCCAGTGACCATAACAATACCTGTCTAATGTGAGTGGTTAGTGCATCAAGCCCAGAAAGACCCGAGGTTAGACTGAGTTGTGGTGTAAACCTGCCCAGAACCGACCGGCACATCCAGTAACCACAACAATATCTGTCTAATGTGAATGGTTGGTGCTTTAATTAATTAATTAATTAAGGCTCATGAATAAATCAAGCTAGAAATGGTGAGGTTAAGTAATTAGGGAAAACTAAACCGTAATAACATGTTAATTAGACAAGTGGGTGAGGTTAAGTAAATTTAGAACACTTAACCGTTGTAACATGTTAATTAAGCAGATGATAGGGTTAAGTTAACTAAGGTAACACTTAACCAAAATATATAATGACATGTGGTGGGGTTAAGTAATACAAGAGGAAAACACTTAACCAGTTATATAACATGATCTGAGGTAGGTTCAAGTAACCACCAGAAGGAAACACTTAACCAACATGACGTGACGGGTGGATGGGTTAAGTCAACTTGAATTGAACAATGACACTTGACCAATATAACATGATGAGCGAATGGGGTTAAGTTAAATGAGAAATACTTAACCAATATAACCTGATAAATGAACAGGGTTAAGTTAATAAATCACCCTTAACAAATCCAACATGATAAGCAAGAAAGGTTAAGTTTATAAGAACTACTTAACCAACACGACTTGACGAGTAGGAGGTTAAGTACACGTCGGGTAGGTGGGTAATATTAGTAAATATAGGCCCACAAACTTAACCATTAAATAAACATGTTGAATCAGTGGGAAGGTTAAGTACATCTCGTGTAGGTGGGTAATATTAGTACATATAGGCCCACAAACTTAACTGTTAAGAAAACATGCTAGAATCGATGGGAGGGTTAAGGACATCTCGTATAGGTGGGTAATATTTTTATATATATAGGCCCACAAACTTAACCAGGAGGAAACCCTAGTAACCGGGACCCATTTCAGTAGTAACCCACATAAATGTATCATGGTGCCCTGAAACTAGGCAGGGTGAGGCACGATTACTGGGCTGATTATAAGCGGTCAAAGATAACGGCAGAGGGGGTACGTCAGTGTTGGTTCCGACGGTTTACGGGTGTGCACGTACTCCGGAGTGATAAAAAAGCAGGCACTGGGTACCAGTAGTTATACACTGTGTATCTTGAATCGTGTCAGGTCGCTATCATAAGGCTTGATACACCTTATGATGGGGCCAGCACAGAGTATCTACACGTAAGAGAGGGCCGACTGACACAGACACATGGAAAATTAATACATGTAGGTAGCATAATCCCTAGTTGGACCTAGGCCGCGTAAACCCCGAATCCGAGAAGCGTTCAATAGGTAGCATAAACCCCAGTGGCCCTGGGTAGCGTAAACACTGGTTGAATCTAGTAAGCACTCGATAGTAAACCCTAGATTAGATCTAGGTAATAAACGGAATCCCCATAATAGATGTACACCTGAAGGCAACCGCAAATACGGGCATTGGGATCACGTTATCATATGATCATAGGTTACTAGTTTGGACACCAGTTAGGTAGTGCAAAGATATAGAAATTAGTATAAACAGGGTAGTTGTGAAGCAGAGAAGGATTAGAAGCACATTCATTTTATCAGTACATTCAGTTTGTCTTGCCATATCCCATGCTTACCCCATGTTATCTTGTTACTATGGTTTAGTCTTATATTTAGTTTATTCATGTCATGACCCCTTTTCCTTGTTTAGATACTAAGAATCATTGGACTTACCAGACTTTATGTCTGACCTAGTTTGCTTTCGCCTCTTTTCTTCCGTCCCCCCCCCCCTCAGGTAGTCAGGGAGGGAATAGCTCAGGTTTGTTTGGACCGTTACTCTTTCCAAGCTTGAAGACTCTTTGACGTGTTGCCTTGGACTCTCTCTTCTACTGCTATGGCTGGCTCATGCTTTATTTGGGGAAATCCTTTTATGCTTCTTTATTTTTCTAAGCAAGACATGATACTGGTATTGTAAAGCAATCTTTGTACAAGCTGTTTATCAATGAAATAAAGTTTTATTTATTTGTCGCTGCTTTATTTGTCTGTCTTGTAATTTATCTGCATCTTTTACCTATAATGCTCCACCGAAATTTAGGCATTCCCTTTGTGAGTGACCTTAACGAAGGTGGGGTGTTTCATGTTTCACTGTGTTTAATGTTTTCTATTTGAACATTTGATTATATTTCCCTTTTTCTTGCTTTGATTCATCTTATGCCTTTTATACCCCATTACTAAGTTTAAATTTCACTTATGTGTACACACACACACACACACACATATATATATATATATATATGTGTGTGTGTGTGTGTGTGTGTGTGTGTACCGCTTCCCCATTATTTAGTTTATTGTTTTTATGTTCTCCATTTTGGTCATGCTATATACCAAAAGGAATCAGAAAATCACCATAAACGCATTAGTAAATGTTTCGGGGTTAAATTCTGAAAATATAACCTCATCTATTTTCCTTTTTATTTTTAACATAAAAATACGTGGTGTTACATTCACCTCTCCTTAGGAAAATTCGCCCCTAGATTTGCTAAGGATGAAATAATGTTATTCCTCACATATAGCAACAGACTGATGTTTATCCAATTTTAAGTCATCTTTGCATTTGTGCAAAGTGTTATATGTACCAAAATATGAATGCAACGGATGCCTAAACGGTACCTCTTATATGAATGCAAACTTCATTCTTTAGAACAATCTTGAAAATATGATGCACACATCCTAAATATACTGGCAATTTCTATATAAATGCAGTAACTTCTTGAAAAATGAAAACATTTTCAATCAATTTTTCTCATACCTTAACAAAGCAAAGGCATAGTTCAATACATTTTTTCATCCAAATATCAACCATCCAACTTTGGAATCTATTTATTTGGAAAAAAAAATCAATTTTCCCCAAATCTTTTCTTCTCGTAATGCTTTTGAGGAGACATATTTTTATTGTTATCATCTTGTACTATTAGTTTTTCACTTGTCTTTAAATTACGATATATAGTGATTATAGCTAAAAATTCCTTACTAATAAAAAGAGTTTTAACATAACAACACACTACTACAACAAAGTCAAATTTAAGCACAATTTCTACTACAACAAATCAGGCTAAGATAGTCAAGTCTTGAGACATGTGGTTCAATAAGCAATACCACAACTATCCATCACTGGAATGGAGGTCTTGGCCTCTGCCAGAAAATACCATGGAAAAACGAATCTAACCCACCCAGGGTATCCTCCACTCTACCTAGATGCTTCTCTTGTCGTCTAGTACCATCTCTAATCTTTAGTTGCATGTCCTACATCTCCTCCTGCATCTGGTCAAACTGCTGCTGAGCGGCATACATCTGCTGCAAGCTCTGCTGCTATGTCTGTGCAGCCTCTATCTGTGCTCAAGCCATGTCTTGCTATCCGAGTAAGATGTCTTAAATCTCTCTGGCTAGCTAAGTCTGTCTATTTGAGATGGACCTAATCTCAGATCTCCTATCCCCAAGCTCTTTGGATGACCATGTGTTCCACCCAGAAGACTGGGAAGAACAGGCGCCTCCCCAGGGCTGCTCTGCACCTACATAGTGATCATCCTATTGTGGGTAGAAATATTGATATTGCTGTGTCTCCTCTACCGATGAAAACTGAGGCTTAGCCCCTTTTATGGGCTGATAACCAACCATAGGCTCATAGGACACCCCTGCTGGGGGAACCGGTTGCTCCTCTTGGCCCTACTGCCCTCATCCTGATGATCTATATTTGCAGCGTTCTCACCTAGAAACTCTCCTCCTCCATCACCTCCGTCACCCCCATCGTCACCATCATGCTCCATCAACTGTGGGTCCACTCTCAGTAAATCTAGAAACTCAATCTGCATCCTAGTCAGCAAGCTAGGTCTATAAGATGGCTGGGGTGCGAAAAGGCACTCTCTCTCACTAAGGGAACACCTGCCTGAATAAAAACTGCCGTCCAAAGGTGTCAAACGAGATGCTGGTCTGTCTAGAATTCATAGAGGAGCGATAGTACTATAAAATCAAATGATCCCAATTCACCTCGAGCCCTCCAAAAACTACATAGGCGGCTAAACTAAGCATGGGAGAAACCCTATCTAAACTACCTGTCTTCGCTGCCAGGTTATACTGCAGAATGCATATAACCACCCTAGCTAGCGAGCGCAAATGCACCATATCCCAAATCCTCTCATTCTCATTAACAAAAATCCAACGTATCACTGCCAGTTCTGTCATCTCTGTATCCTCTATTGTAGTCCCCAACCTCATATACTAAGTATGGCCCCAAACTGTGCATCAGTAAATGAAATAGGTAATCCCTTAGCTTTAGACTCAAAAATTACCACCTCATTCTCTTCCCTACTTACTAAATTAGCCTAAAAAAGACGTACCAATCTTGGATGAGCTCTCTTCTCCACTATGTTGTGTTCCGAGATGTGGTCTAGTCCTACCGCATTAAACAACGGCTCCAAAGTAGTGCCTAAAAAGTCCGCAAACTTGACCGGTTCCTAAGCAAAATACTATATCCTTCGGTCCTCACGTATGATTCCACTATATCCCTCCGACTTTTGCACCAAGCGTTCTCTATGGGGTTTAATCGGTAAAATGAGTCAGTGAGAGAAGGTGGTGATTGCTTGGTGCTTTTTTTTTCAAATCTGAAAGAAACTTGTGTGAATCTGGGTGGAGAACGTCGAGGGCTTCGATTTGACACCAAATTTGCGCGAATCGGTGGAGATTTGAGGTGGTGGTGGCTTTGGGAAGTTAGGGGAAAATGGATTTTGGGTGGCTTCAAAGGATGAATGAAATGAACGATGAAGTTGATCGACTTTGTCTTTTATTTTTTTGGGGCCTGCGGCGGTGGGTCGAACCAATGTAGCGGGTCTGTCGACCCATAGGTCGACCCACTCGCAGTGTGTCGACCCCTGGGTCTACCCACCATAAACTGGGTCAACACAACCCATTGTATCCCCTACTGATTTCAAACCACGTTTAAACTAGAAAAGAAAGTGGAAAGGTCGGTCACTGTTATTTGCATGTCCTAAAGTGTCTATTCTTGCTGCTCCTTCATTTTTTTTTATTCTTAAAATCCATTAATTTTCGATGGTTCTTTTAGGACTAATCTTTCATTATTTCCTTTTCCACTATCTTGTGCACCCACTTAACCAATTTATCAAATTATCCAATATTTATAATCCCCCTTTTATATCAATTTCATAAAGTGCACAGGTCTTGACGTTTAAACTTCTCACTTGTATGTAGATATATTTACATAACTATATATATACTATTCTTATTATATAAGAATATACAAGTACGTTCTCTCACTGCTTAAACAGGAATCCTAAACCTAGGGTCTGATACTAGATGTAACAACCCAAATTCTGATAGATCAGTTTTTTCATTAAAAATCCCAATCCATCGAAACATAAGTTAGCTCGTCTGGTATCCTGCAGAAAGACAGAGATATAAAATATATCAAAGCTCAGAAAACATCTCACAGCGGAATGGAATAAAATATAATATAATTAAATATAGCCTTACCGAAGTAATAATACTGCCTAACTAGTATCCAAAGCTATCATACATCTGCCCAAAAGTCTAACTTGCGGGTATGTTATCAGGAGGGGATCAAAACACAAGTTCTGGTGATTGGACTAAATTACACAATCTAAAATAACCCTACATATACCATTCAGTTGTGTTGCTTATTTATTAGGTATTTTTGGTTAATAGCACTCAAGGCTTTACTCGCACGTCATACACATCTACTCCCAATAGATTAACTTAATGTAGTATATGTAGCTACCCCCAATATCAAGGTACCCCCCACGGTACACTACTCGTACGGGTTCCACCGTTATGCCACGGAAGTGTCTGCAAAACCCATCCTACGCTGGAGTAACTTTTGGATCTTCATAGAACTACGCCATGGTACATAGTGGACTACCATCGCTATGCTACGGACTACCATGTCTAATCTCCTCGGTCGAATCTAGTCTCGACATAGAGTAATGCCTTATCGTCTGTGATACATCACCCGATGCGGCGTGCATGTATCCTCATACGTACGTACTGTCTACTGCACCCTGAGTTCCGTAATAGGGCTGCATCTGAATGCATGGAACTCGGTCGGGAGCTTTTCCATATCTGTATAGGTCTACTAAAGAGGCTTAAAGTACAGATGCCTAAACTATGGTCTACATTTCAACGGTGGTTATGGTCTCACCTGACCTCTCCCTCAACTAGTGAAAGACTACGTCAAAAGCTAAGTGACGTGCCCCTAGCAAACAATTTATATCTAAATTGGCGTGTCCCGCAACCAAAGTCTCTATAGTGAAAGATCGATAGTTTATAGATTTAGCTCTAGTGTAACGACCCGCGTTCTACGCATCGAAAGATCGTAGGATATTTATTTCTTTTTCGTATGAATTCGTATGGTCGTGTAACTTTGGGGAACGACTATTGGGGTCATTTCCCATGTTCATGATTTTTGCCGATTTTTAAATGACCCTTTTGCCCATAGCTGATCTTGTTTCGACCATAAATTTTGATTGGCAAGGAGTTTTGACCTGAAATCACTTCCACTGGCTTCGGATGATGGTTTACAATTCCGAAGAGTGGTCACATTAGCCAAACGGACTCACCGTTTGGGAGATATGGCTGAAACAAGATTTAGAAGGTGAAAAACAGCTTAACCGTGCCTAATTAGGGTGGTTAGCGAGAGGGCCCACAACCCATTTTGGGATTAGGGTTATGGGGAGGCTGAGAACAGTAGGGAAACGAATTTTATTTCATTTTTCAGTCATCTAAAACTATTGCTTAACCCTAGCCATGGCCTCTACCTTCTAAAATCATCCAAAATCGCTCTCTAATCAAGGATTAAGCTTAGCAACGACAAATCAAGGAAGATCTTCACCAAATCAGTGTTAGAGCCGCTGTTAGACATCAGTATTTGCCCAAATCAGCGAAATTTCAGTTCTGAAAATTTTAATTGAGGCAAAGGTGAGTGATTTGCATTGTTTTTCACTAATTACGACTAATTAGGTGTGACTAGTGATAATTAGCGAAATTATGGGTTAGAAAAAATCTAGAAAAATTTGTAAAATTCTTAAATATTATTTTAGGGCTTTGATAAAAATTTGGGTTAATTTGGACATGTGTTACTAATTTTAGGGTTAAGTCACGATTAAGGGGAAAATCATGTTTTTTGGGTACATTTGATCTAAAATATTTCATGTGAATGATGTTTTAATGTTTTTGATTGATTCTATATGTTGTTACCACTGTTTGGAATGTTTTGTGATGTCATAGAAATGTTAGAATGGTTGAAAACGTCGTCGTTTGGCGAAAATAGCCTGCTAGAAAAAGTTGCAGATTTTCAGAACCGGTTAGGAGGAACACTAGATCCGATCCGAATAGGAGCAAGACACCCGATCCAATCCGGATAGGAGAAAGACACCCGATCCGATCCGGATAGGAGAAAGACACCCGAACCGATCCGGATAGGAGAAGGACACCCGAACCGATCCGGATAGGAGGAAGACACCTGAACCGAACCAGATAGGAGAAGGAGACCCGAACCGAACCGGATAGGAGAAGGAGATCCGAACCGAACCAGATAGGAGGAGGAGACCCGAACCGAACCAGATAGAAGGAAGAGACCCGAACCGAACCGGATAAGAGGAAGACCCGAACCGAACCGGATAGAAGGAGCAGACCCGAACCGATCCGGATAAGAGGAGAAGACCCGAACCGATCCGGAGGAGACCAAAACCCGAGATGCAAAGGTAGTCCAAATGGGAAGTAAAACTCAAGATCCAGATGGGAACCAACGAGTTGACTTCATGATTGGACTTTGCTGCGGGACTTGTGCTAAGGGGTTATCGACGTCCATAGCTTTGATTCACCAACAAGACGGATGTTAGGCTGCGGATCAGTGCAGTGGGGTAATTATTACTCCATGGGGAAGAGTGATCGTAGCATGGCTATGAGCCAGTGTAGTGGAGTGGCCATGACTTCATAGGGCCGATTGGACATAGCAAGGACTAGTGGCTATGGATCAATGTAGTGGGGTTGCCATGACCCCATGGGGAAGAGTGATCATAGCAAGGAATAAGGTGATCAAAGTGGTGGATATCGTATGCTTTACGCACTGGGTGAGAGATGTGAGGATGGGTGCTCTGATTGATTGTTTGCCATCACTATGTCATGCACACCCCTACCCCTCGTATTCCTTACACCATATGTTAGTGGCACCTTAGAGTATTGTACGGTATGTTGTGCTAACTCTTTGGTTGCAGGTCCAGGTTCAGGTATGTTGTACGGTATGTTGTGCTAACTCTTTCTTTTCCTTTCTTTGACGACCGTCCCATACTAGTTGGACGTCAGCACAACGCATTTCGAGGGAAATGTCAGCTGGTCCGGGGCGGGCCGTCACATTTGGTATCAGAGCTCTAGGTTGCATAGTTAACCTAGGGAAAGACACCAGGGAGATATAGTATACGTATATGAGAGCGCGTATTTGTGATTATTTTGGTTTTCAAAAGCTATATATATACTATTAGTATAGCTAAGGATGAAGTCGCACTGCACTGACACCACAAAGAAGATGGTTAATCATTTCTCTTTACAGATTGAATGATGAGCCGATATACGAGGGGTACTGGTAGAGGAGCTAATAATGGGAATGCTCCTGATATGAGGACGATGTTCAATGACTTCATGAGAGAAATGCTTAAAGATGTGCAAGGAGCAGCTCCTAATGCTAGTAATGGTGGTGGTGCAGCGGTGCAGGCGCCTAGGGCCGATTTCGCCAAGATCTGTAAGGATTACACTAGCCTTGGTCGGAAGCCGTTCCACGGAACGGAGTCGGCTACGGATGTTCAGGATTGGTTGGATAGCTATGAACGTATCTTCGAAGACTTGGGTATCGAGGATGCGATGAGGAGAAGGATAGCATCCCGCTAGCTGCAAGGACGGGGTATGAATTAATGGAACGCTATTAAGGCAGCTACCCCAGAGGATCAAGTTACTTGGGATCAGTTTAAGACCCGATTCAGCGATAAGTTTATCCCAGCTTCCCAGAAGTCAGAGTTGTTTGGAGCTTAAACAGAATGGAAGGGCAGTTTCAGAGTATATTGCAGAGTTCGATACTTTATCGAAATATGGGTTATCTCTTATTGATACCGCCGAGAAGAAGAACGAGAAGTTCATAACTAGCTTAGATGGGTACTTGGGGGAAAGGCTTATTAACCACATCGATGAGACGTTTGAATCGATTGTAGGGGAAGCATTGAGATTGGAGAGTCTTTAAGCTAAGTCAAAGACTGAAGTTGTTGTTGTATCTGCAGGAGAGCTGAAACCGCAAGCAGGCGGTGGAGGCAAGAATAATTCTCAAAATAAGAGGAAGCAGAATCAAGCTAAGGATGGCCAGAAAAAGAGTAAGAAAGATGTTGAGTGCTTCAGCTGTGGTAAGAAGGGCGACTTTGCCAATGAGTGTCGGGCCAAGCCAGTGGATAGGAAGTGCTTTAACTAGGTCAAGTGGGACATCACAAGGATAAGTGTTTGCAACCCCTAAAGAGAAGCAGATTGTGAAAGCATATGCTATCAATGATGTTCCTTCTTCGTCGAATGCCCCAACTGCGGCGGAGAAAGGAAATAATGTTGTTATTCAATGTATGATTTCTGTTTTTCATGTTCCAATTAGAGTGTTGTTTGATACCGGAGCTTCCAGTTCCTTCATATCTAGTGACCTGGTAGATATTTGGAATTGGAGTCTGAGATTGTCGATAGACCTTTAGTAGTGACGAACCCGATTGTTGGTTCGACTAGCCTTAGCTTGATTTGTTGTAATGTGGTCTTATCGAGTCATGGATGCATGTATGTTTGTGATTGCTTTGTTTTGGGCTTTACTGGGTTTGGCATTATTTTGGGAGTCGATTGGCTCCAAAGATACGGGGTGGTGGTAGACTGTGAGGGCTTTTTGGTGACAGTTAAAGTGGATGATGGGCGGAGGGTAGTGTTTGGCGGTCTACCTAGTGATGGGGTAATGGCTAGTTTTCTAAATTCCCTCGATATCCCGCATGATGAGTTGTCAGATGTGCCCGTGGCTGGCCAATATCCGGATGTTTTCGAGGAAGTGACCGGACATCCACCACACCAAGAGATTGAGTTCCGTATTGATTTGGTGAAAGATGCCAGACCTATAGTGATGCCACTTTGTCGTATGGCACCAAGGGAGCAGCGAGAGCTCGGGGTGCAAGTGAGCGATCTTTTAAAAATGGGTTTATTAGAAGAAGTGTTTCTTAGTAGGGAGCACCAGTTGTGTTTGCTACCAAGGCCGATGGTTCCCTTCGACTGTGTGTGGACTACCGAGAGCTGAATAAGGTGACGAGGAAGAATAAGTATCCTCTACCGCGGATAGATGATTTGTTTGATCAGTTGAGTGGAGTGAGAGTGTTCTCTCAGTTGGATCTCGCGACAGGTTTTCATCAGCTTAGAGTGGAAGCTGAGAGTATAGCTAAAACGACATTTCGAACGCCGTCTGGATTTTATGAGTGGTTGGTCATGCCATTCGGGTTGACCAGTGCACCAGCATATTTTATGGATCTTATGAATAAGGTATTTAGGGATCAATTGAATAAGTTTTTTCTTGTGTTCGTGGATGATATTTTGGTCTACTCGAGGACAGAGGAAGAACACAAGGAACATTTGAGAGTAGTGATGGAGGTGTTGAGAAAAAACCAATTGAAAGCAATGTTTTCTAAGTTTCACTTCTGGAGGAGGGAAGTGAGATTCTTGGGCCATGTTGTTTCAGGGTTAGCCGGGTATTATCGTAAGTTTATCCAGGACTTCTCTAAGATAGCAGCACCGTTGACTCAGTTGACCAAGAAGAATCAAGCTTTCGTTTGGGATGAAAGGTGTGAAAATGCATTTAAGAGTCTAAAGGAAAAGTTGACGTGTGCGCCAGTGTTAGTCATTCCTAAAGGGAATGACGAGATAACAGTATATACGGATGCATGTAGTACTGGACTAGGTGTTGTGCTGTTGCAAGGAAGTAGGATTGCAGCTTATGCAAGTCGGCAACTGAAACCGCATGAGAAAAGATACCCTACCCACGATTTGGAATTAGCAGCGATCATGTTCGCGTTGAAGATGTGGAGACATTATCTCCTAGGAGAAAGATTTGAGCTGTTTACCGATCAAATAGTTGAAGTATCTCTTCTCTCAGAAGGATGTAAATCTCCGACAGCAAAGATGGTTAGAATTCTTGGTTTCCTATGATTTCGATATCGCATACACACCAGTAAAGGAAAATGTGGTAGCTGATGCATTGAGTAGAAGACATGCCAGTTTAGGGGCTATGTTTCTTGAATGGAAGCAACTGGAGTACATCGCAGGGTATGACTTCAGACCAATGTGCGAATTGGATCCTGAAATGTTAGCAAGTTTGACGGTCAGACCCATTTTGATTGAGCGGATTGGTTCCAGTCAGAGGGACGATCTTAACTTATTGAAAATCATCTCCAAGTTAGAGATGGGCATCGATGAGGAGATGAACAAGCATGGGCTTGATCAAGATGGATGGCTTAGAAAGAATGGAAGACTAGTTGTACCCAATGTCAATGGATTGAGTGATGAAGTGCTTAGAGGATGTCATCATTCAAAACTGACCATACACCCCGGTGGTAATAAAATGTATCGAGACATGAAATAGACCTACTACTGGGAAGGAATGAAAGGAGACGTTGGGAAGTTTATATACAAGTGCATGAATTGCCAGCTAGTTAAAGCTGAGCAAAAGAAGCCTAGTGGTTTGTTACAACCATTGGAAATTCCAGAATGGAAATGTGAACAAGTCTCAATGGATTTCATTGATGGGTTACCAAGGACTAGATCGGGCCATGATAGCATTTGGGTGATTGTAGACAGATTGACCAAGAGTGCAAAGTTCATACCGATTAAGTCGAATAGAAATGTAGCTAAGTTAGCGGAACCGTATATGAAGTGGGTAGTGAGATTTCATGGAGTACCCAAAGTCATTGTGAGTGACTGAGATCTATTGTTTACTAGTGGATTTTGGAAAAGCTTACAAGAGGCTTTATGATTAGAATTACATCTCATTACCGCGTATCATCCTCAAACCGACGGACAGACAGAGTGGGTGAATCGTGTATTAGAAGATCTCTTAAGAGCTTGTGTATTGGATTTTCATGGATCATGGGATGATCATTTGCATCTAGTAGAGTTTGCCTATAACAATAGTTATCAATCTAGTATTGGTATGGCTCCATTTAAAGCTTTGTACGGAAGACCGTACAGCTCACCATCATGTTGGCTGGAGACCGGTGAGAAGTTTGTGCTTGGGCCAGAAGTAATAAGAGAAACTTCAGACAAAATCAAGATCATTCAACAGCGAATGAAGACTGCCCAAGATAGGTAGAAGAGTTATGCTGATAGAAGGAGAAGAGAATTGAAATTCTCCTTGGTGACTTAGTATTTGTCAAGATCTCTCCATTAAAGAATGTTATTCGGTTTGGTAGAAGAGGGAAGTTGGCACCAAGATTTGTTGGTCCATTCCCAGTTCTCGAGCAAGTTGGGAATTGGCATATAGAGTCGAGTTGCCTGACAAGATGGTGGGAGTTCACAACGTATTTCATGTTTTCCAGTTAAGGAAGTTTGTACACGACCCCGATATGACTATTTCACCTGATCTGTTGGATGATATCGAAGTAGAACCCAAGGCGATTGGGAACCGCAAGCCGATTCGTACTGTCGAGCACGATACGAAGCAACTTCGAAGGAAAGCGGTGAAACTAGTAAAGATTTAGTGGGGCGAGGATGAAAATGAGTGTACTTGGGAGACAAAGGAGAGCATTAGGAAGGCATATCCAGAACTCTTTACGTGGTAAGATTCTACTTGCGATTTAGTTTTCCGTATGCTAGGATAGACTTGTTTGTTTGTTTTGTATGTTGATTGTTGTAAATGATTGGTAGGCATGTAGGACCCTTTGTATGTTTTGTTTAAGGAATTTCGGGGATGAAATTTCCTAAGGGGGGAAGAATGTAACAACCCGCGTTCTACGCATCGGAAGATCATAGGATATTTATTTCTTTTTCGTATGAAGTCATATGGTCGTGTAACTTTGAGGAACGACTATTAGGGTCATTTACCATGTTCATGATTTTTGCCGATTTTTAAATGACCGTTTTTCCCCTAGCTGATCTTGTTTCAGCCATAACTTTTGATTAGAAAGGAGTTTTGACCTGAAACCACTTCCATTGGCTTCGGATGATGGTTTACAGTTCCATAGAGTGGTCACATTAGCCAAACAGACTCACCATTTGGGAGACATGGCTGAAACAAGGTTTAGAAGGTGAAAAACAGCTTAATCGGGCCTAATTAGCGTGGTTAGCGAGAGGGCCCATAACCCATTTCGAGATTAGGGTTATGGGGAGGCTGAGAACAGTAGGGAAACAAATTTTATTTCATTTTTCAGTCGTCTAAAACTATTCCTTAACCCTAGCCATGGCCTCTACCTTCTAAATCATCCAAAATCACTCTCTAATCAAGGATTAAGCTTAGCAACTCCAAATCAAAGAAGATCTTTACCAAATCAGTGTTAGAGGCGCTGTTAGACATCAATATTCGCCCAAATCAGCGAAGTTTCAGTTCTGAAAATTTAAATGAGGCAAAGGTGAGTGAATTGCATTGTTTTTCACTAATTACGGCTAATTTGGGGTAATCAGTGATAATTAGCGAAATTATGGCTCAGAAAAATCTGGAAAAATTTGTAAAATCCTTAAATATATTATATCAGGACTCTGATAAAAATTTGGGTTAATTTGGACATGTTTTACTGATTGTACGGTTAAGTCATGATTAAGGGGATTAAGGGGAAAATCATGCTTTTTAGGTATATTTGATCTAAAATATTTCATGTGAATGATGTTTTAATGTTTTTGATTGATTCTATATGTTGTTACCGCTGTTTGGAATGTTTTGTGATGTCATAGAAAGGTTAGAATGGTTGAGAACGCCGTCGTTTTGCGAAAATAGCTTGCTGGAAAAAGTTGCAGATTTTCAGAACCGGTTAGGAGGAACACCTGATCCGATTCGGATAGGAGCAAGACACCCGATCCGATTCGGATAGGAGAAAGACACCCGAACCGATCCGGATAGGAGAAAGACACCCGATCCGATCCGGATAGGAGAAAGACACCTGAACTAATCCGGATAGGAGGAAGACACCCAAACCGAACTGGATAGGAGAAGGAGACCCGAACCGAACGGTATACGAGAAGGAGAGAGGGAGACCTGAACCGAAACGGATAGGAGGAGGAGATCTGAACCAACCGGATAGGAGAAGGAGACCCGAACTGAACCGGATAGGAGAAGGAGACCCGAACTGAACCGGATAGGAGAAGGGGAGAAGGAGACCCGAACCGAACAGGATAGGAGGAGGAGACCCGAACCGAACCGGATAGAAGGAAGAGACCCGAATCAAATCGGATAGGAGGAAGACCCGAACCGAACTGGATAGGAGGAGGAGACCCGAACCGATCCTGAGGAGACCAAAACCCGAGATGCAAAGGTAGTCCAGGAAGTAGAACTCAGGATCCCAATGGGAGCCAACGAGTTGACTTCATGATTGGACTTTGCTGCGGGACGTTTGCTAAGGGGTTATCGACGTCCATAGCTTTGATTCACCACCAAGATGGATGTTAGGCTGCAGATCAGTGTAGTGGGGTAATTATTACTCCATGGGGCAGAGTGATCGTAGCAAGGCTATGAGCCAGTGCAGTGGAGTCGCCATGACTTCATGGGGCAGAGTGGACATAGCAAGGACTAGTGACTATGGATCAGTGCAGTGGGGTTGCCATGACCCCATGGGGCAGAGTGATCATAGCAAGGAATAAGGTGATCGAAGTGGTGGATATCGTATGCTTTATGCACTGAGTGAGAGATGTGAGGATGGTTGCTATGATTGATTGTTTGCCATCACTAAGTCATGCACACCCCCACCCCCTGTATTCCTTACACCATATGTTAGTGGCACCTTGTATTGTACGGTATA
The DNA here is from genome assembly GCA_030737875.1 of Allium sativum. NCBI lineage: Eukaryota > Viridiplantae > Streptophyta > Magnoliopsida > Asparagales > Amaryllidaceae > Allium > Allium sativum. The sequence continues at coordinate 480,861,070 of CM060915.1, forward strand.
TTGTGCTAACTCTTTGGTTGCAGGCCTAGGTTCAGGTATGGTTTAGTATACCTGTTATTATTCTGTTTTGCTGCTTAACGCTCATACCAGACTTTTGTCTGACTCAGAGTTTTATGTCTCTTCTTATTACTCTGGGTGCTCTTAAACGGGCAGACTAGTGACAGGTTAGGTGGTATGCACGAGTAGCTGTACCGGTGACGAGCAGGAGGCTCCCACGTATAATATATATAGATATTCTCCCTGTGTCGCTGCCGGTCACTGCTTTGGACATTAGTAGTGTACCTTCCTTATTTGCTTTAGAGACAGTTTTCAAAAGTTGTAATAATGATGATGTGGAACATAAGCTGTATTTGGATTTTCCGTTGCTATGATGTTTAGTTTTCAGCTTATGCACTGTCTCGCCTGTTTTATGTCAAAGTATGTTATTATTATATTTTATTCCATGCGCTGTGAGACATTCTATAAGTTCCTTGTTAGCTCAAATTCCTTTCTTTTCCTTTCTTTGATGACCGTCCCGTAGTAGTTAGACATCAGCACAGCGCATTTCGAGGGAAATGTCAGCTGGTCCGGGGCGGGCCATCACATCTAGCCATTCTGCGTCACACTGACTGTCGATGATAGGTAGTCGATGATTATTATCCTTTATTTGGTCCTAACCAGCATATTTACAGGATAATCGTCGAATCACCCCAATGCCATACCGCCACAACCTTCTAACTGCCGACCTACCATTGCAGTGAAGGTACACTCACCCGCTAGTAATACGCAGACCCAACCCCCGCGAGTACAGCCTGAGCATGCACCGCAACAGAGGATCACCACAGAGTACCCTACCATGTCTCTCAGAAGACGCATAATTCTTTCCAATCACACAGAGCCAACAAGAAGAATACAAGTAGAGAAATCAGACGGACATGCTCCTACCGTGCCTCTAGACACCCAGATGATTTACCCCGTTGGGTTCTTCACCTTCAGACGTGTGGACTGGTCCAAGCGCATCACGCTAATGTGTCATTAGACCCTATATCTAAACGTTTAATTACGCGCATGCTCTACCTCATCCAATTTTCAGTTAACTTGGTTCTTTCCAATCATATTAGCTTCTTATTTAAGTTACCAAGTTATCTCCGAGCCCCTTCTATCTCTAAGGAATGAACCCCTCTCAATTATTAATTTATGTTATTTAACTTAACCCTTTTAAGTTTATTAATAAGCCCATAACATGTTATTCTCTAGACGTGATTCAACGTCTGTAATATAAAATTTTCTTACATTATTATCCTGTCATTAATTGTCCAATTTCAGTGTTTACGGGTTACAAACATGTTTTACTTAATGTATAATTAAGTATATCTTATTTCAATCAGCAGATTTCATGTTTAACATGTTACTTAATATATACTATTAAGTACAACTTATTTCATTTCATAAGTTTTCTTACTTCATTCAGTCTTATGCCGCCTGAGCGGGCTTCCGCTTATTATTACATTCTACTGTTAGACTTCTTAATTCCCATTTATAAGTCTACTAATAATAAGTGTTGACATGCTTTTTTGTCGAAGCTCTCACACGTCAAGTATTTGGCGAGCGACACGCTCAAGCGTCAAAAAGCACAAAGCAATTGGGTCGAAGTCACGTCGCAAACGTAAGGAGACCCGAAAACTTTATCAGGTGGCCTCTATTGGGCAAAATGAACTCTTGGTCAAGCCATCATTCGAGCCGAAGGGGAGCCGTGCTACGAGCCGAAGGCGAGCCATCAAGCAGGTCCGGGCGCAGCTCTAGTAGGGGTCCGGGGCCCCTACAGTCCCGACGGCGATCGACCTTGCAGGTTAGATCGAACCAGTGGGCACTGCCCGATTCATCCAATTTTCTCCATGCCGGAAGCTTATATTCCTTCAGTTCGAACCAGTAAAAAATGCAGATTCCCTTACTTCGAATTCAGGAATTTCGACTCCCTCGGCAATATGATTTCGGCCTCATCCTCTATCAATTTCGCACCCCTCTAGGGGGTTCGAAATTTCGTACCCTCTGGTAGGGTCGAAATTTCGCACCCCTCCAAGGGGTTCGAAATTTCGTACCCCTTGGTCGGGTCGAAATTTCACACCCATACCAGGGGGTTTGAAAGTTCGTACACCCTGTTGGGGTTTGAAATTTCAACCCACAAGGGGGTTCAAAATTTCAACCCCTCAGGAAGGGTTAAAATTTCGCACCCCATCAGTGGGTTCGAAATTTCGACCCCCTTGAAGGGGTGCGAAATTTCGAACCCCGCACCAGGGGGTGCGAATTTTCTGTATGTGGCCTCATTTAAGGTGCAAAAATTGCTCTTGTGGGTCCCACTGCTCCCCTACTCCTACCTAACCTTCCTCCTATAAATACCCCAAGCCTTGGCCTTCATTTGGATCCTTCTGCTTTGGAATTTTTGGACCTTGAGAGCTCCAAACACTCATTAATGGATTCCAACACATCCTTCATGGCCATTGGACATCACATGGATAGTTGAAAGGAGGTGCATACATATTCCATAGCTTGTTGGACACTAGCAAGCACAGTTGCAAGGCCTCTAGTCCTCATGAACATTGAAGCTTGTTTTGCTTATAGTTGACCAAGTCAACTCATCCCAACGAAGAAGAAGAAGGGTAATTTAGTCAAAGTGTAGAACAAACATATATTTTGTTATTATATTATAACAATTTGAACTTAACTATTGACAGAACTTGTCCAACTCTATAATCGACAAAAGATATGATGAATGATGATTATAAAGTGGATGTAGATGTTAGTACAGAACCATTATAAAAGATGTGTTTCTCGGCATTTACTTACTTTACTGCTTATTTGGGTAATTGTTCACACATACACATTGGGTGTTGGCATGCGACAATTTTGCCCGTCAACAATAAGCCTACTCATTCTTATTCATTAACCATGACTTGGTTTAATACAACCTCTTATTATTATTTACTTAGTTCTTTTAACTAAGGTTTTTCAATAATTTTCTTTCGATTTATTATAACCTATGACAGAATCCTTACTTGTCCCTAGGACAAGCCTACCTATTATCTCCCACTCTTTCATTCATACTTAATAAGAATAGGTTACTATCATTCCCCGTTCATTCGATCCAAATCATAAATTGTTGTAACATTCATTTATTTCCATTAATTATAGTTAGTGCCATTTATTTTTTTCGGTTATATACACATATTCATATATGTATGTTAATGAACCAAACCTCTCACATTAAGCTGACCACTTGTGGATGCCGGATTTGCCAGGTGGTTCCGGGTAGACTTCTACTACAAGTTGAACTTAACCTCGTGTCATAGTGCTATTATTTACAATTTCTCAATTATTGTAAAGTTTTCCATCCAATTTAGGTATATTTATTCTTCCAAATTTACTGTAATTCTATTGACAATCTTTTAGCATAATAGTATCCTTAGGCAATTATACATGTATATAGTAAATTCCATAATTACGGCATTTACAGTAATTTCCCATTCAAACATATGGTTTATGGAAACAGATTTACATAACTAAAAGGTTTTTCGCATATTTAATCCTAATTACCACAATTATTTGCAATTTCACTGTAACTTGATTTACAACATTCAGTTAACAAGTTATTAGAACAGGTGTATATACAATATTAATCCATTTCCCCCATTCTAACAGGTTTAATAATCAATTTTCCATAAATTATAAATTATCCAAGCAGATTTAATACAACAGGGAATACAAACGATAAATATATCGTTATTTAACATGGTATAATTTAGATCCACTCACCAAACATCTTTCCCTTCCATGAATTTGATCCAGATTTGTTGTTCCATGGCATCCCTAACCAAATATATTATCAAAAATATCCATGGATTCACAAATCTATTGCTAAAGAAGAGGGAAAAGAGAAAGAAACCTATATAAACCAGATTTAAGGATTTTATCTCATGTTGATTTGAATTCTGAACATCTATTTGTAGATCTATACTCTTTTTTCTTCAAATCTTGAATCAGAATTCCTAAAATTTATATTCAAATTTCATAAAAATATTTGATGAGAAAAGAGAATGGCAGTGCCTAGGCAGCATCTCAGAAAGTATGAGATTTAGGAAATGCCCTGCTAGTCTATTTATAGGCATACAAGAAAGTCTGATCCATCGGATTTAATTCATAGAAATTCGGGCGACACACGTCACCAGAATACACGTCAGAAAGCAGATTTGGATTGCGCTTGGGTCGACCCATTTGCTAGTGTGTCAACCCATGGGTCGACTCGTAAATGGTGGGGTCGACCCATCCGGGTCCAGGTGCGTTATTTTGACGTGTTTTACTATGTTTGATGTTTTCTATTTGAACATTCAATTATATTTCCCTTTTTCTTGCTTCGATTGTTCTTATGCCTTTTATACCCCATCACTAAGTTTAAATTTCACTTATGTGTGTGTGTGTCTATATATATATATATATATATATATATGTGTGCACATTGCTTCACCATTATTTAATTTATTGTTTTCTTTGCATACGTTCTCCGTATTGGTCATGCTATATAGCAAATCGAATCATAAAATCAAACACGAATGCATTAGTAAATGTCTCGGGGTCAAATTCTAAAAATATAACCTCTTATATTTACCTTTTTATTTTTAACATTAAAATACAGGGTGTTACAGCCTCATTTCCAATCGTTTGAAAGCTACACACCGTTGAACAATACCCTGGAAGACATATACCTGGATACCTGCAACGTGGTGCAATACAAAAAGCCTCCACCAAGAGATTCAAAGGAAAAGGAACGAGAGACTAGAAAGTTTTGCCACTTTCGTGAAAATATAGACATTCAACTAATAAATGTCACTACCTAAGAGATCTAGTGGAGAAATTACTCCATGAAGGGAAACTGGGCGAGTATAAAGTCTCCCCGAGGGATAGAGGGAAGGAGGATCAGCTCTAAATCAGGGTCAGCCAGCTCCCAGTGCTACTTCTCAACTAAAGGGAAAAGGAATAGTCTTCAACACCATGGTCGGAGGACCTCGTCCAGTAGGATTTAGTGCTAAGGCCATAGAACAGTATGTCAATGTTGATTGTGGGAGTCCCATCAACATTCTATTCAAGAAACCATTCGACTAGATGAAGTTGGAAGCTAAAGATCTAAAGCCATGCACTGGATGGATACGTGGCTTTAATGGTTCGTCAACAACACCAACGAGAGTGGTAGATTTATTTATAGAACTCGGGGAAGGAGAGTGCAGATCCTCCCATTTTGTTGTCATGAACCTTGATTGCTCGTATAAAGCCTTCTTGGGTCAACCAGCTTAGAGTCTGCTTACACCACATTGTCTATTGTTGAAATTCCCAATTGAATCGGGAATAGGGACGGTCTGCGGAGATCAAGTGATAGGGAAAGATTCTTACTTAGGTGAATGGTAGGCGCTCCTCCAAGTAGACGATGCAAAGCCCAAGAAAACCTCCTCCCTAACTAGGGAGGCTTTGGCGTAGCAAATAAAGGATACATCTCGGCCAGAGTCGCCAGATTACCAGTTCAAGAATATTGATCCCAAAGAAGACGAGGAACCGGAATGTAGAAAGGCGACACCTAATGAAATAACTGTGGATATTTCGATCAATGACGATGACCCTGCTAAGGTCTTGAAGATCATATCACATTTAGATCACCTCCATACGAGGGAACTAACAGACTTTTTACGATTCAACTACATACTGACATGCATGGGATATCGCCGTCTGTTATGAGTCACACACTAAACATAAATTCGAAGAACACCCCCATCAAGCAAAAGAGGCGTATGCTCGTCCCGGAGAGGTTAGCTGCCTTAAAGGAAGAAGTTAAAAAGATGAGAAGCAAAGGTTTTATACGAGATGCTACATACCCCGACTGGATATCGAATCCCATCCTTGTTAAGAAGGATAATGGGAAGTAGCGTACATGCATTGATTTTTTAGATTTGAACAAGGCCTGCCCAAAGACAGCTTCCATTACCAAGAATTGATGAATTAGTGGATTCGATGGCAGGAAATGAAGTTCTTTCTTTTATGGACGCGTACTCGGGTTACAATCAGATTCCCATGCATGTGCCCGATCTAGAACATACTAGTTTCATCGCAAATCTCAGATTATATTGTTACGTGGTAATGTTCAAATTGAAGAACGCCGAGGAAACGTACCAACATTTAGTAAATCGTATGTTCCATATCCAGATTGGATGGTCCATGGAAGTTTATGTGGATGATATGCTCGTAAAGTCTAAGCCCGGTCGCGTATCAGATCTGGCAGAGATCTTTAACATCCTCTGACACTATGGAATGAATACGAACCCTTTGAAATGCTCTTTTGGCGTTATGTTAGAGAAGTTTCTAGGCATCATAGTCAATTCATGCCGAATTGAAATTAACCCCGACTAGATTGCATCGATCAGGAACGTTAGCGAGCCACGAAAAATCAAATATGTGCAGATCCTAGCAGGGAAGGTGGCAACACTTAGTAGATATATCTCCAGGGCTACAGACAAATGTATCCCTTTCTTCGATTTGATAAAACGAGGAAAACGCAATTTCAAATGGACCCCGGACTGCGTTGAAGCCTTTCAAAACCTGTTGAGTCACCTAGAGAGGCCCCAGATATCGTCTAAGCCAGTGGATCATGAAGACTTATCCATATAATTAGCAGTGTCGTCGTATTCAACAAGTTTAACATTTGTTCGCATGGAGGATAAAGTTCAGAGGTCAGTGTATTATGTGAGCAAGAAGTTAGCGACGATGGAACATAACTATTCATGGATTGAGAAGCTCACTTACAGCTTGTTGATTATTTCAAGAAAACTTCAGTACTACTTTCAGGCTCATCCAATTGTGATATACATTGATCAACTGCTATGACAGGTCCTGCAGCGACCTGAGGCTTCTGGAAGATTGCTCAAGTGGAACTTCGGGCTAAGCCAACTTGATCTCAACTTCCAAGGAAGTTTATACAAGGGAAAGCATTACCATACTTCATCGCCGAGTTCACCATTCCCGAAGAGAATGTGATAGACGAAGAAGATGGCCCCTCAGAATGATAGATGGAATCGAGCACTTGGAAGCTGTACATGGACGATGCTCAGAATTATCGACGGTCAAATGCCGGAGTCATGTTGATAACTCTTGGAGGACGGTCAATATACTACGTTTTGCGATTGGATTTTCACACTAATAACAATGACTATGAGGCCCTAATTATGAGGCTTAAACTCGCTAAAGAGTTGGGAGTAGCTTCATTGGACATCTTCTGTGACCCTCAGATTGTTGTCTTCCAGGTTCGGAAGTAATTTCAAACAAAAGGACCACGACTAGAGACTTACTTAGAAAAGGTTGAAGAAATATTGAACGATTTGGAGCATTACATTATCTCCCATATTCCTCGAGCGGAAAATCAGAATGTGGAAAAGTTGGCCAAGTTGGCGAGTTCCGACAATCCATAAGAGAGGGAAATAGTCCCAATTAAGACGTTAGAAACTCCGAGCATTGATCAAATGGAAGTTTATCCAGTATTGGAAACCGAATCAGAGAGTGTCGTAGATGACCCAAAAAAAACTTACTACAACATGGAACACTTCCTATAAGGAAATGTGAAAGGCGTACCATTGTCCATAAAGTTTCGAGATACAACATGCAAGGTGACATACTTTATCAGTGGAGGTTTTCAGTCCCTTTGCTTTGGTGCGTAGCACTTGATGACGCCAAGTGTGTATTGAGGGAAGTACACAAAGGCAGTTATGGAGATCACATCAGAGGATATACATTAGCAAAGAAGTTACCGCGACATGGCTACTTCTGGCTTACTGTAAGTCGAGATGCAGCTGATTATTCACGACACTACGACAAGTGCTAGAAATTCGGAACTATTCCCAAAGCACCTCTCAGTAAACTCACCTCAATGGTGAGTCCATGGCCATTCACTATGTGGGGGATTGATATCATCGAAAGCCTTCCAATTGCCAAAGGCGGGAGTAGAGCATATAACCATGGTTGTGGACTACTTTACAAAATAGGCAGAAGCTGAACAACTAACCACTATCACAACAAAGCGGGTGATTAATTTCATTGTCAGAAATATCATTTATTGATTCGAGATCCGCAAAGTTATCATAACTGACAACAGAACTCAGTTCGACAGTATAAAGTTTAGAGATTTCTGCCAAAGATATCACATTGAGAAAAGATACACCGTTGTAGCACATCCGCAGTCGAATGGGGAAGTGGAAGCAGTCAACAAGATTATTAAGTCCATTCTGGAAATGCGGTTGGAACAGGCAAAAGCCATGTGGGTCGATGAATTACCCTTGACCCTGTGGGCCTACAGAACGACCTACAAGTTAGCAACTGGTCACACTCCTTTCCCATTGTCATTCAGATAAGAAGCCGTTATCCCGATAGAATTGGAAGTCCTATCTCACAGATTGACATACTATGATCCATTGATGAACAAAGCTCTTTTTCTTGAGTCCTTAGACATGATTGACATGAAGACAGATGAAACAGACATGCATGCCTTGAGGCACAGGCATCAGATTGCTCGATACTACAATAAAAAGGTTCAACCCAGGAACTTAGAGCCTGGCAACCGGGTACTGAAGACCATCTTCCCGACCCCCGTCTTCATGGGCCTGAAGTGGGAATTATCATATGTCATCCAAAGGAGGATTGATAATTGAGCTTTCAGGCTAACGACTGTTGATGGAAACCATCTCTTAAGAGCATGGAATGTTATGCATCTGTGGCACTATCTAACTTGAACTTCTATTTACTCTTTTGTTTTTTAGACTTGTAAAGAGGCACGAATTTCCTGAGATAGTTTGTTTGATATAAACAAAAGGTTATAAAGTGGACGTAAGGTAAGATTTGGTCGACCCACTATAAAAATATCGCATGTCATTTATCTTTTATTCATTTATTTTATCTGTGCCCTATGACGTTTTTGAAATCCATTCCATGCTCTGTGACTATTTTGATATTTGGTTTGATGCTCTGATGTAACCGAATCATGTGACCCGACCACTTCCCAGACAAGCTCCATACACTTGAGTGTAGAACGAAGTACGGACAAAGATCAAGTTCGAGAACGACACTCGAGTCGGTGGAATCCCACTTTAAGAATTAGAGCGTAGGAGTACCGAGGTGAATGACACGAGTGTTTGCCTGATTAACTCAAACTCTCTTGATTCGAGAGTGAGTATAAAAGCAGGCGCGATTGGTGCACGACGATTAGAGACCTCCTTAACCCGAACTCTAACCTGGGCTTATGATAGGAGAGTATAAATGCACTGATACCAAGTGGCGAAAGCAATGGGCTCTTACCCTACAGAAGGACTGGGGGCAATATTGCAAGTTGAGTCAGAGGTCCCTAATGATATTGGGGAAGTAGAACGTTGCTATTAATCAATCTTTAACAAGCCCTAACCAGGCATTCTATCCAAGATTGATTGGGGGTATACACATACACATTACACCCTGTTGTTTATTACATAGTCTATTAATGAATTTATGACTGCAGAAAATTTGATTTGCAAGGATGTTGGATTGAAACCGTGTTTAGTTGTTATGTGATTTGTTGTTTATTACTTAGTTTAGTAATGTTTTAACTACAAGTGCATTTGACTGAAATATATAACAAACTTGCAAATGTATGACATTGCAGGAATACTATATTTGCAGAATGAAGGTTTGTACAAGACAACTAGACAAAAATGTGAGGGCCGCACTCGTAAGAACCACAACAGGACAGTGGAAAAAAACAAAAGAAATCAAAATAATAGTTCACTTAGACTTGGGAGAAAGCTTGGACTTCATGACATCCTTAAGCCTTTGCTTCTCCTCTTTCTCAACATTAGTGAGGAGGTGCTTCTTCTTTTTGGATTTCTCTGACGGGGATCCACCATGTTAGCAATGAACTTAGAACCCATCTCTGCATTTATCAACCTAGGAAGCCTGATGGTCACTTTGGTGCCAAGTGGAGGAACTATTTAGAGAGGATCAACCGAGATGGGCTCTTTTATATTTTCAGCCTTGGCCTTCAAGAGTTGCTCAGTCCTTGCTTTAATATGCGCAAGGGTCAGATTCTCAATCTCATTAGAAGTTCCTATGATAACAACATCTGCGTCCCCTCCGCCTTCCTTGCCATCGAGGTACTTTAGGGCATCAATCATCTCCCCTTCTTTAGGGCCTCAGCATTGCAAAGCACAATATCCTTGTCAGTGGCTTCTTCTGGATTTTATCCAGCCTCGTCAGTTGACACGCTAGAATAGCTTTGAAAAATTGCAGGGAAAAGATGGAGATACCTTCGGTTGACCTGTATCCAGGAGTATCAGGAGTAGTTGCTTTAATGATAGGAGTCCTAAGAGCATTTTTGGAAATCTCTGGATGTTCAGAGTCATATCCCCCTGTCTCCACAGCTCCGAGGGCAGCAGAAGAAGAACTGGAGCCGCGTACTATAACATATTTTCCCCGGGCTTGACGTTTAGCCTCCTCAATAGCTCTCTGGATCAATCTCCACCCCTCGGCTAAGCACTCTAGCTCTTCGCCTCTTAAAAATGTTTTCATCAGCTCCTCCTCGTTGATAGTTTCGACTTTCAACGGCTGCTTTTCATCCTCAATGATTTCATCCCACATGTTAAATAAATTTGTCTTGTAATCTTTAACCCATGATATATCTCGGGTCAGAAGCACTTGTGCGAAAAAGGATATCATAAATTCCCCACAATCATCCAGCTCTCCTTGAACATCAACAAGTTATGCCTTCAAAGAGGCAGCAGATTCAAGTGCAATGTTGTTGTTCCCTTCAGCTAATACAGCCCTATCCTCAGCCTCCGCTAGCTTGGCTTTCAAATTGGCAACTTCTCTATTGAGGCCCGTTTTCTCTCTTGCTCAATACGAGACGGGATATTTTCAGCTCATCATTCTCAGAAGTAACATCCTGAACCTGTTTCTTAAAGGCTACACGCTCCCGACTATGGGAGTCGAGTTCACTGCGAAAGTGTTTTTGTAGCTCACTATGAAACTTATTATAGCTTTCAGCATCACGCAGCGCAATGGCAAGTTTGGCTTGAGCATCTTTGAGCTCTTTCTCTGTGGCCTCTCTAGAGGATATGTCATATTCAGCCATTTGCTTCAAGTGATCCACGTCCATCAACAGATCCGTTATGATTTTGGAAAGCTTTCAGGCAAATTTGCATGTCTCCAGATACTGACAGTCAAAAAATTCTATCTGTCTTCTAGTCCAGATCCTTAGTCTTATCCTTGGGACTGGAATGCTTCTTCGTTGGCTTGTCTTGAGAATGTGAATCTTTTGGGTGAACTAGAACTTTGGGAGGTTGTTTTTCTCTTTCATGACGGCTCTGGTAACCCTTGTACTTGTCAGAGTCTGACTTAGAAGGAGAACGTGAGCGTGAAGAGTCAAGATGATGTGATTCATAACGCCTCCTATTGTCTCTCTCACGACTATACCTTTGATCATGTTTGCATCAAAACTGTATCTGGGTAGGATTACACGGACGTCCCTGAGATTGTAGTTGGGACGATGCATCTTTCTTGCAAGTTAATACAAACCAATATTAGGACCAAGAAGTAGTATAACACACGGTTGTTGTGACATGCAGTGCTAGGGTGGTATGTGTCCTAAGTGATCCACTCGACGAACCGGAGCCTGGAGTTAGGCTTGTTGGTTTTGTCTTCTCGGCTTTCACATGAGTGACTTCCTCTTCAAAAGTAGGAAAGAAAGAGTCAGAACCAACATCTTGGGAAGCATATGTGTCATCGGGTAAAGGAAGTTTCGCTAAGTCTCCAAATATGGGATCCTTTAGCTGGGAATCATGGACAAGGACTTGGTTGGAGACAGTATCTTTAGAGAAGGCTGCCTTTCATGACGAGATGCACCTTTAGGAGAGCCACCCTGGGGGTCGCGTTCATGCGACCTTTCCAGGAGCTCCTCGGTAGGAATTTTAATTCGAGAAGGACTTGGGGGAATCTCAAAGCTTTCTTTCTATGGAGTTGCCTCTTTCTCTCCCGGTTGTGGTTCTAGAATCAAACCCGAGGGATCCTTACTCTTTGAGCTTTCCCCGACCATCGGTTGAAGTTGTAACTTGCCCCTCGATAGGAGGCACACAGTCGGTTTCTGCGAGAACTAGAGGAACTTGAACCAGAGGCTCGTATATGTAAGCATTACCTCCATGACCTAAACTTCGTCCTTTATCAAGTAGAAAGTGTCGATGAAGGAGCTCGTCCACCAAGCTTTTTCTAACTTTCGAGAAGTCCAGATTACCATTCAAAAGATAGGTCAGTCGATCCTGGTATATGTCGCCTTGTTCTTTTCTCGGATTTGGAGCCGAAAATGAGAAAGAAAAGTCAGTTAATCCGCAAGTATAGTTGAAGCGGGAAAAATAAACTTTGAACACTTATTGGCTTGCACCCATCTTCTGGCATACACGGGTTGGTATCGAATATAAAACCACTTGGGTCTTATGTCGCTCACGTTGCTAAATCCGTCACCGAGGATTTTTATCTTAGGCACGGATTCGAAGTAAACAAAAGAAGGAGTCTCTTTTGCACGATGTTTGAAATGATAGTATAAATTCACATTCTCAAAAGTAGGCTCCACACCTAATATTTCCATATATGCTATGTACAAAATGTATAGAAAAGAATAAGCAGTGGGTTGTAGTTGCATGCGGGCAATCCACCTTCGTCTCAAAAAGTCGACGACAAACGGTGGAAATGGAGGAATGGCTCCGACTGTACACATCAACCGAGTAATATCCATGTACCCTTTAGGAGGATTGTGGGGTCTATCTATAATGTTAGATGCAACTTTAACCTCTTCCCAAGATATCCCGTGTCTCAAGCATATTCGCCTTAGTCTGTCTTCATCAGTTGTTGAAACCCAAGAGCCATTGGGTTAATTTAGAATGACTACCCCCTCAAATTCATCAGGAGCTCAGTTATCTCCTACTCCTCCTTCTTCTTCTTCATTCATTGAGATTTCTCCCCCATATGATTCCATATTCTCATGAACCTAGACTTCGAAATCTGAGCTTTTACTGTTCCAATCTGAATCTGATGGGAGAATGTCTAGATTTGGACTGCTTGACGATTCTACAGCTTTACTTCTATTTGATTCAAGGAACCTTGTCGGATATCATCAAGATATGTTGGTTGTACTATCCAAGAAACATCAAGAATTTGAATATAGTTACCATGCCCTATCTCTGTGTGTGCGTGTTAGAGTGTGTTGTGTTGATATGAGAAGATACAAGAAAAGAAGGAAAAGCATGCAGTTGAACGATATGCATTGGATTATTGAATGGTCTTATGTTCATCAAGTCCAGAATCTTTCAAGTATAAATACTTTATGATTCGGAAGTTCAATCTTGAAGGCTCTATTCTAGTTGTTCGCAAGTTCGTGAGTTATAATCGTCTCTAGTCAAGTTAACATATGCATCGCAAGGGATCAGAGTTATCAAAGTCATTATCTTTGCCAAATTTGACGGTATGCAGAAGTACATAGAAGTCAACTCGATCATATAAGCTTTGGGTTAAGGTAGTTCTCCAGGTCGAACTGGGGAGTCGGGTCGGATCGGCAACGAGTCGAATAAATTCGACCCGACCCAGTGTCGTTCCCTCAACCTTTGACTTCCCCATATTGTGACTTCAGTGGCCCATCTCACTCGACTCATATCACCTTTCTCCTTCATTTACGATTTCAAACTCCTTCATGTTTCATATCGCTCCTCCCATTTACCAAAACTCCAAAACTCCTACTTTCTCCAACCTCATCCAATAAATCAAAGTGTAGGGATTATTATCCATCGCTTCCGACGTCGCCAAAGGACCGATGACTCCATCTTTACCACCAGCAACAACTCTGAATTTGCCGGTAGCGATGATACTCTTGGAAATTGACGCCTCGAGGGTGAATAGAGAAACTGGGTTGACTTATGAGTTAAATTCATACGAATACCTAAGCTAAAGTGAAGGATTAATAATAAATAGGTACCTATTTGTTTTATTTCGAAGATCGATTGGATTTTAAAGGATGCAATGATTTAGGGTTTCTGGAAATATAGAAACGGAGGTAGATAAAGTGAGGGATTGATATAAGAGGGTTCGATTTATATACCAAACAAAAGGGCCATTCGTATTCCACTGAGATGATGGCCCAATTCGACCCACTGAATTAATAGCAAAATAGATTCAGAGTCTTGAGGGTTGGGTATACAGACGGGTCGAATAAAACGACCCGATTTGCCACGTAATTTCTGATCCGATGAGTTAATCATGAAGCCATACAGGATAGGAACAAGAGAGGTTGGAGGAAACTGCTAGAGATCGTGTATGCAAGTAAAGAAAAATTGACAAAGCAACATGGTCATATTGGGTAACTTAGACTTTTTGATTTGACAAAGATCAAAGAATCTACCTAGGGATCCGCTTGCATTCCAGTTAAAGGTCCTGATTTGCAGAGCACAATAGAGATGATTTTGGATACAATCTTATATATTCGTGATGCACAGAAATCAAGAGACAACTTTATGAAGGGTTACAACTCTACAGATAAACACAACTGTTGACCATCGCCAATTCAAGAATAGATGGATTGATAATTTCAAAGCACGCCTCATCTTCAATAAGGCATACTTTGAGGGGGGAAATGTTGGCCTACTTTGTGACTAGTCCACACAAATTCCAGACATCATGACTGTATGTGTAAAGAAGCAAGAAGCACAACTGTTCGAAGTCCAAAGATCGGGTCAGATGCCAAATAATTTTCGAATCGAAGGAGCAGAGTACTCCATCTTTTCTGAAGCAGGGAAATCTGGTCGAAATGACCGGGTCAAATGAACTCGACCCGAGCTGCCAGAACACATGAATGGAGCAACTTGAAATCACCACTTCGGATCGCATAAGTATCTGTCTCACCCGACCCCATGTCCATTACCCTGATGCGATTACCTAGTCAATTAGTGACCTATTCTTTAGCCTACAAGTTCAGATTGGGAAACGCCTATTAAGGCACAAAGTTAAGAAGCATTCTCCATCAGATCTCGAGATCTCCTCTGCAGTCGCCACATGGCATTCGATCCGGGGGCTTCAATCACCTATAAATACATGAAAATGTGACATTTCAAGGGATCTTTTGGCACTCTAGCAACTCAAGCACTCAATCTCCATTACTATTTCGATTCAGCTCATATTATATATCATCAATTTCAAGTATTATCTCATAGATATTAAGGGAAAATTGATTTCATTCGATTTGTTTGAGTGATTCAACTCATTGTACTTGTAATTCTTTATTAAATTAAAGAACTATAAAGTGGATGTAGGCTCATTAACGTCGAACCATTATAAATCTCGTGTGTGGACAGCTTTTCTCTGTTTTTAGCTTATATTTCCTCAATATTCTCTACAAAACCATATATATTGGGTGTTAGTGCCATTTTTGGTCCAACATGTTATAAGACAATCGGGAAATTATTATTTTTTCATCCCCAAACAACCATTCATCCTGAAGCCTATTTAAATGATGGAAGTTCATCTTCATATCAGTGGAGTGTGAATGTGAAAGCACATCCACTATTATCCTCTTTTTTAGTAAACTCTAATTTATATGGTAAGTCAATTAGAGGTTTTGAGTGCATACAGGTCTTTATTAAAATTAATTATTCAATTTGTAAATATAGGTTATCCTCTTGAACTTCAATCAAAAACTAATGAAAATGTATTAAATCAAAATATACTAAACAACATTTAGGTAATAAAACAAAACAGTACATAAACTTTCTAAAACTCCAGCATTGATTTGCAATTTCTACGATTACGGCCATATCGACAACATCTTCCACATCTAGTTTCCTTTGCACTTAAAAACAATTAGAACTTCTTTTCTCTCAAATGATGGCCTACCGGCTTGCCGGGTAAATTTAGGAGGCCTTACAATTTCAGTGTATTCAATGATGCTTTAGGTGTTTAAAAATTAGGAATTGACATTATAGCATGAGAACAAGAAGTACGATAAGCACTAGTTGTATAGTAATACTCCACAAAGTCATAAGAAGGTAGTTGAGACCAATCTATAATGACCTGTATTTTTAGTGATTAGATATTTAAATATTTTATTTAAAAATTGATTGTTAATTATTCGATTGTGGTTCCAAAAGGTGATTTCACACAAATGATCAAATCAGGACTCGAGACTAATTATATTGAGTTCATAGGGTTTGCAATGTTAATAAAAAGTATAAGGATCACTTTATTTCAAGTTTGGACAATTTAGTGGTCATAGTGATCTCGATATACGTGTAAAATTATTGTTTCGGGAAATAACCTTGGATTTTGAAGAAACTTGTACCATCAGAGCTACATCATTGTAGTGATGAATGTTGCAAAGTTTCGTAGTGATTAGATGATTCGTTTGATTATGGCAAGCTAAAACGCGCGTTGATTTTTTTAAAAAAAAAAAAACTTGAAATTGGAATGGATATAATATTAAGTTACACTATCCATTGACTCAAAATTCTATCGGGCCTTTACTGTAGCTTTCTCCCCAAATCATGTTTAACTATTCCATTAGAATTTCATGGCCGCCACTTCCACCATTCTTCAAAAATTGATTTCACCTTCTTCTATCAACTAAAAATCATGAAATAATATTCGTTTGATTCCTCATGAAAATCTTTACAAGCCCATGTGAATCTTAATGGTGCGCACTTATTTTTCACTGCCACCATTTTTGATCGTGAATCTAGGGTTCGGCTTCTAGGTGTTAGGTTTAATGAGAGAACATGGAGTTGGGTGCATTGGCTTTGTAGTGTCAAGGAGCGTCAATTGTAGGAGTTTGGTGGAGATCTGACACAATTTGTGTCGCACCTATACTGGAACCATGAGGGGGCATCAAATAGATGCGATTTGTACGGGGCCTCCGGTGGCGATGGTGCTGAGATGGATGCATTTCATTCTCGAAGATGAGCACAATGGTGAAATTGCATCTCAGTTTCATGAAGTATTTACTCGTGTCGCTTACTTTTAGTGCACATTTGATATTGGGTTTAGTTGTTTATTCATGCAGCTGGGGTATTGAAGAGTTGGAGAAGTAGAGGTAGTGTCATATTGGTAATTTAATAAATTATTTATTTCAATTGAGTCGATTTAAATAGGTAAAACTTCTGTTAACGACAACTTTTGCATACGGTATCAAATTTTGATGCGGTTTCATGTGTTGGACTGGTATTGATGAGCTCTACATTTTAGTCCTTATTTAGAATGATTTGGCTAAGGTAAGAGATATTATCCCTTACTGAACTTTTATTATTTGTATGGTATAGTTTTGATGATTTAAACCGATTTTTATTTATAAAACGTAATATCTAGGATAGTTATCCAGAGTAAATAATAAATAAAATTATTAGAAAATGACTTGAGTAGTATTGACCATTATTATCATATTTTACCTGGTTGCGTGCTATTATGTGCGCTATGTACTCATTTACGCGCTACTACGCACTTTTTTTACCATGTAGCTAGATATGGACTATTTGGACATATATTTCACCTTGATTGTTATAGATAAGTTTTGCTTGATTTATTATGGTCGTTATGGATATTTGTATGCTAGTATAGGTGTTTGTTTGACTATTGTTTGCATGGTTTAATTGTTTGCTTAGTGTGTATTAAAATGTCGCTGGTAGGTGACCTAGTTTTGGGAAATATTTCATTCATGAGACTTTGGGGTGTCTATCGATCGAATACACACATTTGTGTATATCGATTGAATTCACAAGGACAATAGACTCGAAAGAGCAATATATATTCTCAAAGGATCCTCATAACGCTTGGATGGATTCAACAACATGGCAGCATTTAAGCTAGGTAGAAGATCTGAAGTTCGGATGGAGCAAAGGAGTCAAGAGACGGAGTAGATCCCAGTTTGACATAGTCGATCCAGAGCTTGACCAATCTCAGATCATCTATGTCGATCCGAATCCGGATCGACAAAGTGACCAAGTCTGGATCGACATAGTCGATCCAAATGCCTCGACCAAGCGTGGATCGTCTATGCCAATCTAGATTTGGTTCGGCTATGTCGAATCAAAGTTAGGCCCAGTTGGAGTTAGGTTGATGCAGGGAAAGGCAACGTAATGGTGATCACAAGAGCAGGAGTTCTTCATGGTGGCATACTTCCTATGTAATGGCCCGAATTTCCATACCCTTTGAGTTGACAATTTAAACCACATGTCTAACCCAAATTGCATAGAAATACGAATCATTAATAGAAATAAGTTAGAGGTTGAGGAATAGAAAGGAAGAAAATTTGAATAGAAGAAGAAGAAGAACAGAACAGAATCAGAGTAAACATGAATCTCACAGCGGAACGAATAAAATATACTATATAATATAACTTTGAAATAAAAATCTGAATTTGTATAACATACCATATCAGAGTATAACTCATATACATCACAGCAGAAATAATCTCTAAATAACTAATGGTGAAGCATCCTGCCTCGACCTCCCCCAAGTATATCTGTAAAATTCTGAAACACTTGACTGCCCGTACAAATTTGGGCACCCAACAGTTTAGGGAAAACACAACAAATAAACTCTGGGTTAGTCATGAGACTGGTGTGAGTAAACTCCAACCATATTGTTTAACTTTGGAAAACCCTTTGAAGCAAAATGATAATAGTAAGACTAGCCCACACATAAACATGGATGTTTTTACCTTACTATAACCATCACATTTTGATATCAAAATCCAGTGATATTATAATAATGTCTAATCAAATGAATAACCAAATAGTAGAACGCTTGCATCTCACGCTCCACATATATAGTATAAAATCAAAAACCGCAGGGTGCTTATTGGAGAATGGATTCCAATTATGACAAGGTATGGGACCACCTCCTGATCAGTGTACTCTAGAGTGGATACACTAGGGTTCAGTAAGAACATCTTGCAACCCGGCCACACATGACTGTCCACTCATTTAGCTTGAGTGTAACGAATATATTATCACCCACGGTTATGGGCCATCCAACCGTAATCCATAAGATACAAAATCGAAAGAAGAACAAATAATTGAATTTTCTATAGATCGGTGACAAATATATCCTGCTTGGGTATGACCCACTTAGCCATGCTGCCTGCCCAATTTTTGTCATTTCCCGGTTATGAGTCTTGAGGCTACGTTTATCTTTTAGAACATCTGGCCACCATTCACTTTGAATGTCACATCGTCGAACCTGTCAATCACAAGTTGATCTTCTCAGAAATATCACGGGTATAAAAGCTAAGAGAAACGAATTCCTCCGCCACCAACATAATACTTTTAAAAGATCATCTCATGTGATCTGTTAGGAATACTCTATCAGACATTCGTCCATACAAGTTTTCCTGGTACTGGAAAAACAAAACCACCCTTGTATTTCACTCCGTCTTCAATAGTCTTCAGCACGATCTAATTCGCAACACCCATGCCTATACGGAGTGGTTTCTAGATAACCTATCCAACCGGTCTATCCATACTGAAAACGATGGTAAAAAAATCTTTGTTATCCGGTGATTTAACTATCAAAGGAAAAACAAAACATCCGTCAAACAATCACTGTCCCTTTTTAATTAATGTTCATTTATTTCCCAACTTTACAAATCTTTCTAGATATTTCTGAAAACCCGTTTAACCCTTCATGCTTCTTGGGAAAACATTTCCTATTATTTATAAACTCCTATCTTTTCCGTTTTTCTTATTTTCTGTATTTTAGAAAAATATACACTATTTACATTGTAAAATATTTCCAATTTTCATTAATCATTCTTGAATTTATATTTCTAAATAATTATTTCATTCCATAAATAATCATCGTTTTATAAACCAAACCACTCGTTCTTATATAATTAAAACCCGTCATTATATCTAGCCCAATCAAAATTCAATCCCCACTCAAAATATAGATTTTCCTTTTCAAAATTCAAATTCATTTATAATATATTTCATAGTATTCAAATACCAATATATTTCAGAGCCTGTGCAATCCCACATCCCAAACAAATAATAATCAACAACATATTATATATCATATAATCAAATATATGAAAATCAACAGTATAATTGTTAAGGAATCCAGTTGGATCCCTCCAACTTATTTCCCTGCATCCATAGATGTTAATCAAGATATGTAATACCAATATCAACTAGAATCAGTATTCAACGATGATTTGTACTATATGTATTATCGTAACTAATCCATTCAAACAACCATCACACAATATTCAATCATCATTTATCAATATTAAATAACGTTTAAAGTATTATAAAAAATGAACAGAGTTAGTGAGTTTACTCACCTTATTTGCAGTTGACAATTCTGCTTTTGTTTTATACGATTTCAGATGGACATTTGAAATTATATAAAATTTGAGCTACCTCTGAATCCTTTTAGATTAGTCTGATAGCATAACGTTTTCCAAGACGATTCCATTGACGCTTGTTTTAATGAATTTTGGTAATGAATGCAATATATATCGCTGTTATAAGTTAATTTACTAATTGACTTAATATATATATATATATATATATATATATATTACTAATGAAAATTATAAACTTTAGTTACCCTTAAATCTTAATTTCCGCAGTAAACCATCTTTCCCACCAACCGAATAAAACCCGCTTGCTTCACCCTACCTTGGTTTAACCGATATACTTGGTTCAAGGATGTTTTTGCGTCTTCTGACTTATTGTTCTTCCAGTTGTGCTTGTTTGCCGTTGTGACGACCCCAAAACCCCGTATACAGATAACAGCAGAACAAAAATAATTAAATACACCAGATAATGTACAAATAATACACTGGATAAACATAATCATCTGAGTTACACAGTATACAGGATCATACTTAGTACAAAATACAGTTCAGCTATAGATAAATGTCTACAGCGGAAAACAAAACATAATATGTACAATAGGAGCTGAACAGCATAAAAAGAGATAAATGGTAGAATCCATCTTCAGCTCCAGCTATCCAGAAAGAGCCTACTAAAACCTGAATACAAGGCTGCCCGTATAGAAAGAGGGGCACCCGAGTTTGCAAGTGAAACAAACAACGAGTCATTCATGGGACTGGTATGAGAAATCTACTTAACATATTTTAATATATGGCCAATCACAGGACCACTCCACTTTCGCGGAACGGGTTTACTCCATTGGTTTGCCAGTGCTTTAAAACAGGTAAATCTTTAAAACATCGCAATGCTTTTTATACAAATGAAGCCATTATAAGACTCAGTTCCCATCACACAATGCAACGCAAACCGGAGGATAGAGTTTTTACATCATAATGGCCAAAATATGCTTGATACGAATAAAACAAAAGCATTTGATATAATTAGTAGTGTTTATATGTTTCAAAAACAACTTCAAATCATAAGTATAAATCATAGACGGCATTAATGCCCCATACCACTATGTCGCCATATATAGGTATACAATCAAATCCGCAAAGTCACGTATTTGGAAATTGGATTTCTGTCATGAACCGAGGCCAGGGATCGTCCTCACCGCTTCAAGACAATCTAGCCAACCATGTCTCAGGATCGGAGCTCGAGTGACCCTTGGATCGTCAGGGCTGGTCCACTCGATGTGGTTTAAACTTAAACCCTGGACACTGCGTTCCCCTGCCCTATGGGGGCGAAAATGAGCCCAATGACTCCATATTTGAGGCGCCTCGCAACAACAACAACCACACAGGTGAAAATAATATAAATGTCAGGACTGGTAGGTCACTGACACCACCCTAGCTAAAAGGAAACGCATGTCCTCCCTAAGATCCTCTCCCGTTTCTGTTCATACCGGGGTGTGAGGCTCGCGAATTAACGTTATACACAAAGATATGCCACACATGCCGTTCTTTGATCATCAACCACAAGACTTTGCTTTTCAACAGAAGCCTTGATCATCTGCCACTTAGGCATGCCACACAGGCAATTCACTCCATGCGACTGATTTCTATCGATATATAACCTCTGAGCTCGTACGTATCAAAGAAGGGCGTTAAGCAAGAGAATAAATTCTCCGCCGCCAAACAGATATATATTTAATAGAGATCAATTAGCACAGAACAAAATCCAATGTCAGACACACAGTCCATTTACAAGTTCGTTCTGGGTCTGAACGAAACCGGAGGCACTATGTACCTCGCATATCCATCGATCTCCCAGTACGTCTGGACGATCACCACTAATTATCTAAATTTCGGGATGCCTCCCAATCAATACATCAGTTATCATCCGGCCGAGGTGAAGATCTCCGGTCTTCAACCACCGTCTTCATCACAGACTTCATATCGCCGATAAATTATTTGAAATGAGATTTAACTCGGTCTTTTCAAATAATTCACATATATTTAGAATTTAAATCAATTCATTTCAATGGTTAAATTATTCGACATCAATAATTCTATTTTTAAATGTAATTTTCACGCCAAACACATTCAACCATCAAATATCTAATAAACCGGGTAAATTCGGTTTATTTCCATTCCATATCATTTATAATATTTTATAACGATTTATCGCTATTTTTATTCGTTTAAAAATAGCCAATTCATTCAAACGACGCTTCAGGCCATAACGCAGCCGCGGCACTGTTTTTCTTCAAATTTGATTTACATATATCTGAAAATCTAACCGTTGGATCTTCACAAATTTTATATCATTAGAAAGGTCTTTTCAAAAAGAATCCAACGGTTTCAGTTTCGGGAAAATCCGACGATCGGATCTCCCGGACTAATCATTTGAAGTTACGATTTCAAAATTCTAACTACAACGTCGTTCTTTGATTTAATTTAATTATATATATATATAATCGATTCAGACGCTGTTTTTCTTCAGATTTGAATCATTCCAGACAATCCACCCGTTGGATCTTCACAAAGTGGGTGTTGTTGGAAAGATATTTCCAAAGCGAACCCAACGGTTTCAGTTTCGGGAGAATTCGATGGTCGGATCTCCCGCACTAATCGTTTGAAATCACGGTTTCAAAACACGAACTGCAGCTTCGTTATTCGATATATTTTAATTATATATATATATATAAATATAATTGATTCTTCGATTTCAAAACCATTTTCACTTCATATATTTGATAAAAATGATATTTTTATCTAACTGATATTTATTTCAACACATAACCATTTTTAACACTTCATATTTCATATGAAATTGATATTTTTAGCGAACAAAAATATCTTTCAACGTACGACTATTTTATTTAGTTCATACACATGTTAAAAATAATATTCATAGAAAACAAACATTTATTTCAACACTTGTGTATTTTTAGCGAGTCGTTCACATGATAAAAATTGATATTTTTATCATCAAAAATATTTATTCAACACATGAATATTTTTAGCACTTCATATTCACAATAAAAATGTAGATTCTATTGTTCAATCTATATATTCAACACGTGAATGTTTTCGACTTCACACATACGATAAAAATATGATTTTTATCGTTCTAGCCCTTTATTCAACACATGAATGTTTTCTATAGTTCATATATATAATAGAAATGTGATTTTTATTGTAAAACAATTTATTTCAAAACACGATTATTTTATATAGTTCATATATATCATAAAAAATGTGATTTTATTGTAAAACAATTTATTTCAAAACACGATTATTTTATATAGTTTATACCTAAGGTAAAAATGTTAATTTTATTTTTCAAAGAATTTATTCAATATATGAACTCCATTCAACACATGAATTTTATTTCAACACATGAATTTTCTTTCAACACATGAATTTCTATTCAACACATGAATTTTAAATCAAACACAGTAATATTTCAGAAAATTTCGGCAGCATAACGGCAGGGTAGTTAAAACCGGCACCGTCCCTAGCATGGCTCCTCGCTCTACCTTAAAGCCTCACAGCTTTTGACAATGAGGATTTTCAATATCTAGTTTGTACGCAGACGAATTTTCCCATATACTAATTCTATTGGGATTTCAACCACAATCAATTATTTCAGATCAACCATTCATGATATTCAACAAATTTTCACATCAACCAATAATCCAAACAACATCACAACCAATATATATCGTCCAGGGTCTGTGGACGAGGGGAGTATATATATATATATATATGGATATACGTATATAACTATATTTCGATTTCAGTTCAATTTATTTCAATGCATATATCATTTTTACGACGCATATATAACATATACATCGAACATACAACTTATACAACACTTATACATGAGGTGTACAATGCTTATATAACTCATACTTCGACTATCTAATTTATACATCGTTGTTTTCCATATCGTTTATAATTTAGAAATCTCACTTTGGGTTCCACTCCACCAAAAAATGTAGAAGGCTCAGAAAAATATCCTGTCTCTTCTAGAACGTAGAAGACGTCCTCGTGGTCCCGCATCTCTTGTTTCACTGGATTTCGACCACAAACGAAAAAGATATGATTTTTATTGTAAAATCATAAACCGTAGCGCTTGAAAGTGTTATAAACAATTAAATAATTTCAAAGCCGTTACCTCACTTAAAACTTCAAAACTAGGTTTTGATTTTTCTCGACAACCGTTGCACAATAGGACAATCGGCCACTGCCACCTGAAAGAGGAAGGAGAGGCGTGCAAAATGAAGGCAGCCTTGTCCAACTCGGTGGTCGGAGGCGATGCTGGCGGCGTTGCGAAGTCGGCGACTTTTGGGCTTCGAAACTTGAAGGATACTCAATGAAAAATCATGAATCCTATATGGATTTGAAGATGGAGGAGAGCACGATAAAATTCTCCAAAGGAGCAGCCTGTTTTGATGCGCGTGGAAGGAGAAATCGGAGGGGGAAGGTTTGAGCTTTTATCGCCGTCGGCGGCTGTTACGGGGAGAGAGAAATCAGGGTGAGAGAAAAGTGAGGGCCAATGAGATTTTATTTTATTTTATTTATATATTTTTAAAAATCCAAAAATACCCCTTATCTCATACGAACTCCAATCCAAACCCAACGACTGTCGTCCCTAGCTAAATACCCCCATCTCCAACACAATGGGATATGTTTCGTAGGCCCATTCGACTGTATCAGTCAGTTTTCCTTCAAATTAAAATATAAAACATTCAATATTTAATTTGAACGTACATTTCAATTTGCCGGGGCCACATACTGATTCTAAAAATTCCCGAAAAATAAATCTAGCTATGTTTTGACGATACGGTCCCAATAAAACTAGTTACGTCGAATTCTGAGACCGTTTGAAAAATGCCCCTTTTCTGGTCGATCTAATTTAACAGAAATCGACCAAACACATTTTCCTTTGCCATGCTCACATACTAACTTCAAAAATTATGAAATTTGAAACCTAGCAATAATTTGACATCCCGGATCCAACCAAAGTAGTTTCGTCGAATTCTGAGGTCGTTTGCAAAATGGCTATTTTCATGGGCTATATAGATTTTATAGCGACCTTTCTGAAAATTCATTTGGCCATAACTTTTGATTCCAGCTATGAAACTTCGATTTTTCAGATTCTTAGAATGATATTCACTAATGGATTTAAATATTTTGGTTTCACTAAAATCCGTTTTATTTTGCACTTGGTATAGTCAGTCAAAGTTTGAATTGAAATTTTGAAACTACCGCGCCATTTCAGGCCTTGTTTATAATTAAAAATAATTATATTTCTTTTCAAACGTCGATTCAAACATACTTTTCATCATTATTATTTAAAATAATTTATTTTAAATATCTAAAATTCACTAAAATTGCCAAGTTAAAATATTTAAATTGGCTCAGATTTTCCGGGTTGTTACAATCTCCCCCACTTAAAACTTTTCGTCCTCGGAAAGGAACGAAGTCGAAAGTTTTTTAATTAACGAACTCAACTTTCATCCTGGCTTCCTTTCTTTTACTTTTCAGTTTCTAAGAATTTTCAAATTCTTCAAAAATTTGGCTAACACCCTAAATTTTCGAAAAATTTCACCATAACCTCCTTTTACGGGGAGCTTCGGGATATTTCAAATAGCCTCCCATGGCCCTCACCAATCCAAAAGAAAAAGGAAAAGCCAAGCGGCTAGCCAATCGGCTCATAAAATCATCAAATCCCAAGAAATACAATAAACGTGTACATATTTGTCGAGCAAACAATTTTATTCCTCTACTTAGCTGTTTATCCATAACCTGTTCACACATATATAATGCACATGTATATATTTCTATCTATTTTTAAATCAGTTCAATACTTGATTTAATTGCATAGATTTACCCTTCATTCATTGATTAAATTAACTATCATTCTAATAATTTAATTAATCAAATCCACAATCACACAACACAAGCAACAATCAATTTGTTTTTAACTTTTCAAAAATATACTAATCAATTCATATACTCTTTTAAAATAATCAGACTATAAAATTAAAAGTTTACATCCATGAAAAGAAAATAACAACAAAGTAGAGAACAAAATGGTAATGCAAAGTATGGTAAATGTACCTTGCACCGGAGTCAATCAGAGATATCCACCCTGCACTTAGGATAGGCTTTCTTAATACTCTCCTCAGTTTCCCAAGTACAATCTCGCGGATCTCCACTCCATTGCACTTTGACTAAGTGAATCTTCTTGTTCCTCAGTTCTTTGGTTTCTTTGCCAATTATCTTTAGCGGTTCTCTTCTCACAGCCAATTCTGGAGTAATTTCTATATCCCATTGTGCTGCTTCTTCCACCATCAAGTCTAGATCATGAACATGCTTTCGAAGTTGAGATACGTGAAATACATCATGCACTCCAGGCAACCAATCAGGCAATTGAACTCTATAAGTGAGAGTTTCAATCTGTTCAAGTATAGGGAATGGACCAATAAATATGGGCGCCAACTTCCCAGTTTTGCCAAATCGAATTACTCCTCTCATCGGAGAAACCCTTAGAAACACATAGTCACCAACAGCAAATGCTACATCCCTCCTTCTCGAGTCTGCATAGCTCTTCTGTTGGCTTTGAGCTACTAGCAATCGTTTCTTAATGAAATCGACTTTATCTGCAGCTTCACGAATCATATCTGGTCCCAATACAAATCTATTGCCAGGTTCTACCCAGCAAGCAGGAGATCGGCACGGTCTAGCATACAATGCTTCGAATGGTGACATTGTCAGGCTCGCTTGGTAGTTGTTGTTGTATGAGAACTCAGCCAAATGCAAATGGTCTTCCCATGATCCACCAAAATCAAGAACACATGCCCGCAATAAATCTTCTATAATACGACTCACCCTCTCAGTTTGACCATCTGTTTGAGGATGATAGGCGGTGCTTAGATTCAACTTCGTTCTCAGTTCTACTTGAAATGCCTCCCAAAATTTGCTAGTAAATATTGGATCTCTATCACTAACTATACTGATCGGCACTCCATGTAGCCTAACTATTTCCTTGAAATAAACCTATGCCAGACTCTGTGCAGTTCTATTGGATCTGACAGGTATAAAATGGGCGGTCTTCGTGAAGCGATCTACGACAAATACTGTCATTTCCTTTCTTGGTTCTGGGCAAACCATCTATGAAGTGCATGGAAATATGTTCCCACTTCCAACCTGGAATGTCCAGCGGTTGCAACAATCCAACAAATTTCTATTGGTCGCTTTTGACTAGTTGGCAAGTAGGACACTTGCTAACATATATTGAAGCGTCCCTTTTCATAGCCTTCCACCAGAATGTTCGCTTGAGATCGTTATACATTTTGCTCACACCTGGATGGATACTCGGCTTGGACTTGTGACATTCGTCTAACACTTCTCTTTTGAGTTCGGGGATGTCGGGAACACAAATCCTTCCTCTCGATCTCAGGATCCCATCGTTATCTATTTGAAAGCCCGAGGGTTCGCCTTTCTGAATTCTTTTGATCATATCCTCAATAAAATTGTCATCCTTCTGAAGAATAGATATTTCGTCAATCAAAGAAGTCGTAATAATAAAACTGGTGATTATTGCATTCTTTCTACTTAGCGCATCGACCACAACAATGGTTTTCCCTGGAGTGTACAAAATTTCAAAATCGTATGCTGTAAGAAATTCTAGCCAACGTTGCTGCCTCAGATTCAAGTCTTTCTGGGTGAACAGATACTTTAGCTATTGATGATCTGTATACAGTTCGAATTTCTCACCCAAAAGATAGTGCCTCCAGATTTTTAAAGCAAATACGATGGCTAACCACTCAAGATCATGAGTAACGTAGTTTTTCTCATGCGGCTTCACCTGACGGCTAGCACAAGCAACCACTTGACCTCTTTGCATTAATACTGCACCAAGGCCTTCTCTAGAGGCATCTATCCAGATCTTCAAGTCTTGATTGCCATCGATAATTGTTAACACTGGAGCAGTCATTAATCTTAATTTTAGCTTCTGAAAAGCCTCCTCACATTCGGGAATCCACTTGAATTTTGCGTGCTTCTTTGTAAGCTTTGTTAAGGAACTAGGTTTCTTCAAAAAATCTTTAACGAACTTCCAATAATAACTAGCCAATCCAAGAAAACTTCGGACTTACGTGGGAGTACTAGACTGCTTCCAATTTTGAATAGCGGTGATTTTACCGGGATCCACAGAAATTCCTTCTTTTGATACAACGTGGCCAAGAAACTTGACTTCTTCTTGACAGAATATACTTTTGGAAAGTTTGGCCTTCAAGACATTCTTTCTGAGAATTTCTAACACTTGTTCCAAATGTTTCGCATGCTCGCCCTCTGACTTAGAGAAGACCAATATGTCATCAATGAAAACCAGAACAAATTTATTCAAGACTTCTTTGAATACCCGATTCATCAAATCGACAAAATAAGCTGGAGCGTTACATAAGCCAAACGGTATTACTAACCACTCATAGAATAAGTCGGGACCTCTGAGTGTTGTCCTAGGAACACACTCTTCAGCAATACGAAGCTGATGGAAGCCTGTAGCTAGGTCCATCCTTGAAAATACTTGTGCACCATTCAATCGATCCAACAAATCATCATTTCGCGGCAATGGATATTTGTTCTTTAATGTCTGCTTATTCAAGTCACGATAGTCCACACATAGTCGAAGAGTACCGTCTGACTTCGGGACAAATACCACTGCTGCTCCCCAATCAGAGAAACTAGGTTTGATCAGACCCTTCCATACAAGCTGTCGAGTTTGATTATCTAATTCTTCTTTCTCCTTCAGAGTCATTCTCCGATTAGCATGCACTACTGGCCTTGCATTCGGAATTAAAGCGATCTTGAAAACAATTTCTCTCTTCGGAGGTAAGCTAACAACTTCTTCAAACACATCCTCATAATTCTTAATGACAGGAATATCTTTTATGATGTTCGGAATATTCTCTATGACTACAGGGATATTTTCTATTTGAGCAGGAGAAACATCTAGAGATGACCAAAAATCTTTCCTATCTGAATTCGGACCTTCACATGGTATGGTGATATAATCCCCTGATTTAATCTTGGCCTTAACCACTCTCTTGGCACATTTAACCTCAGCTTCATATTTGGTTAACCAATCCAATTCGAAAATAAGATCGAATTCGGTAAAATTCATGACGATCGAGATAGTAGGAACCGATATCGGGAAAAAGAGACAGGCACCCCACAAATCCAGCTAAGATCGAGAGAACCCCCAACCGAATTATGGACAGTGATGGGTTCTTTGAGCTTTCTCAATTTCAAATCTAACTTCTTAATTGCATTCTTTGCAATAAAGCTTCATGACGCGCCTGTATCAAACAGTACTTTAACTGGAATATTTTTGACAGTAAGCGTGCCTTCCAAAACATCAGATCTTCCCTGACTAGCTGTGGGTGCTGGAATTTCTTCCACTTCATTCACATGTACGGCTTCAGATTTCTTTGATAGCTGGCAGGCCTTTGAAATATGACCAGACTGATGGCATCGATTGCAGTTTCTAATCTCTTGAAACTTGTCCCTGGATTTAGATCCTTCCCTTTTTGAAGGTCTACATTTCCTTATCGAATGCCCTTGCTGATTACACTTTAGACATACCACTGTCTTTACCTTTTTCCGACTAGCCTTCGGTCTCTTATTGCCTTCAGACTTTGTACTCGCTTTAGGATGCATACTTGTCTCTGGGCTATCAGTTTCAAATTTCCTTTTGTTGCTAGAGCTAGCTTCCTCTTTGTTGACAAAAAGACCTCGCTTATCAAGATCTTCATACTGATAAGCCATGTATATCATTTCAGTAAAAGGAAGCTTCACATGCCCCATCACACTATTCTGGTACTTCCTTTGAAGACCATTAATAAACCTCAGATTCTTCCTCTTCGGATTTTGAATTAGATGAGGGGCAAAGTGAGAAGGTTCATTGAATTTCTTATGATATTCTGGGATATTCATATCTCCTTGTATCAAATAGTAGAATTCATCACATAACCGGTCAGTTGCTTCTGGAGGAGTAAATCTTTCACTGAAAATTTCTTTGAATCTATCCCAGGTGATATCACCTTCTGGATTATCCTTAATGATTGTTTCCCACCAGATTAAAGCTTCATATTTGAGTGCCTAAGATGCCACTAATCTTTTCTGATCATCTCTCAGCTGGAAACGCTCAAAAATTCTTTCAGCAGAACTCATCCAAGCTTGAGTTTGAATAATCGATTCATTGCCCGAGAATTGTACTCCACCAAGATTTCGATATCTCTTAAATAGAGCCTCTAGATCTGGTTCTGCATTCCTTCTGTTTCTGACACTCATTTTCTAGTACTTCTGCAAATAGCAGACCAAGTGTCAGGTCAACAGAAAAGATATTTTAAAGCATAGAAGCATATACTTGAGTGTAAATGCATCTATCGAGGCATATTCCATTCTGCTATACTCATACTAGGATATTACTGATCCAATCTGTAAATAGTTACTCGTCCTAGAACACTACTGGTTCTATTTCTGACGAGTTTGTTAATATATTATATTCCAGAACTAAGCTTAACCAAAGCTCTGATACCACGTTATGACGACCCCAAAACCCCGTATGACGGTGGCAAGGGTAATCTTTGGAATATAACACATGAACAGATAACAGCAGAACAGAAATAATTAAATACACCAGATAATGTACAAAAAATACACTGGACAAACATAATCATCCGAGTTACATAATATACAGGATCATACTTAGTACAAAATACAGTTCATCTATACATAAATGTCTACAGCGGAAAACAAAACATAATATGTACAATAGGAGCTGAACAACATAAAAAGAGATAAATGGTAGAATCCATCTTCAGCTCCAGCTATCCAGAAAGAGCCTGCTAAAACCTAAATACAAGTTTGCCCGTGTAGAAAGAGAGGCACCCGAGTTTGCATGTGAAACAAACTACGAGTCAGTCATGGAACTGGTATGAGAAATCTACTTAACATATTTTAATATATGGCCAATCACAGGACCATGCCATTTTCGCGGAACGGGTTTACTCCATTGGATTGCCAGTGCTTTAAAACAGGTAAATCTTTAAAACATCACAATGCTTTTTATAAAAATGAAGCCATTATAAGACTCAACTCCCATCACACAATGCAAGCAAACCGGAGGATGGAGTTTGTACCTTATAATGGCCAAAACATGCTTGATACGAATAAACCAAAAGCATTTGATATTATTACTAGTGTTTATATATTTCAAAAACAACTTCAAATCATAAGTATAAATCATAGACGACATTAATGCCCCATACCACTATGTCGCCATATATAGGTATACAATCAAAACCACAAAGTCACGTATTTGGAAATTGGATTTCCGTCATGAACCGATGCCAAGGATCGTCCTCACCGCTTCGAGACAATCTAGCCTACCATGTCTCAGGATCAGAGCTCGAGTGACCCTTGGATCGTTAGGGCCGGTCCACTTGATGTGGATTAAACTTAAACCCTGGACATTGCGTTCCCCCGCCCTATGGGGCGAAAATGAGCCCAATGACTCCATATCCGAGGCGCCTCGCAATAGAAACAACCACACAGGTGAAAATAATATAAATGTCAGGGCTGGTAGGTCACTGACACCACCCTAGCTAGAAGGAAACGCATGACCTCCCTGAGGTCCTCTCCCGTTTCTGGTTCATACCGGGGTGTGAGGCTCACGAATCAACGTTATACAAAAAGATATGCCACACAGGCCATGCTTTGATCATCAACCACAAGACTTTGCTTTTCAACAGAAGCCTTAATCTTCTGCCACTTAGGCATGCCACACAGGCAATTCACTTCATGCGACTGATTTCTATCGATATATAACCTCTGAGCTCGTACGTCTCAGAGAAGGGCGTTAAGCAAGATAATAAATTCTCCGTCGCCAAACAAATATATATTTAATAGAGATCAATCAGCATAGAATAAAATCCAATGTCAGACACACGGTCCATTTACAAGTTCGTTATGGGTCTGAACGAAACCGGAGGCACTATATACCTTGCATATCCATCGATCTCCAAGTACGTCTGGATGATCACCACTTATTATCTATATTTCGGGATGCCTCCCAGTCAAGACATCAGTTATCATCCGACCGAGGTGAAGATCTCCGGTCTTCAACCACCGTCTTCATCATCGACTTCTTATCGCCGATCAATTATTTGAAATGAGATTTAACTCGGCCTTTTCAAATAATTCACGTATATTTAGAATTTAAATCAATTCATTTCAATGGTTAAATTATTCGACATCAGTAATTCTGTTTTAAAATGTAATTTTCACGCCAAACACATTCAACCATCAAATATCTAATAAACCGGGTAAATTCGGTTTATTTCCATTTCATATTGTTTATAATATTTTATAATGATTTATCGCTATTTTTATTCGTTTAAAAATAGTTAATTCATTCAAACGACGCTTCAGGCCATAACGCGACCGTGGCGCTGTTTTTCTTCAGATTTGGTTTACAAATATCTGAAAATCTAACCGTTGGATCTTCACAAATTTTATATCATTAGAAAGATCTTTTCAAAACGAATCCAAGATTCAGTTTCGGGACAATCCGACGGTCGGATCTCCCACACTAATCATTTGAAGGTACGATTTCAAAATACGAAACTGCAGCATCTTTATTCGATTTAATTTAGTTATATTTATATATATACATAAACATAATCGATTCTGGCGCTGTTTTTCTTCAGATTTGAATTAACCATTCCAGACAATCCACCCATTGGATCTTCACAAAGTGGGTGTCGTTGGAAAGATATTTCCAAAGCGAACCCAACGGTTTCGGTTTCGGGAGAATCCGATGGTCGGATCTCCCGCACTAATCGTTTGAAATCACGGTTTCAAAACACGAACTGCAGCTTCGTTATTCGATATATTTTAATTATATTTATATATATATAATCGATTCTTCGATTTCAAAACCATTTTCACTTCATATATTTGATAAAAATGATATTTTTATCTAACTGATATTTATTTTAACACATCACCATTTTTGACACTTCATATTTCGTATAAAATTGATATTTTTAGCGAACAAAAATATCTTTCAACGTACGACTATTTTATTTAGTTCATACACATGTTAAAAATAATATTCATAGCAAACAAACATTTATTTCGACACTTGTGTATTTTTAGCGAGTTGTTCACAAGATAAAAATGATATTTTTATCATCAAAAATATTTATTCAACACATGAATATTTTTAGCACTTCATATTCACAATAAAAATGTAGATTTTATTGTTCAATCTATATATTCAACACATGCATGTTTTCGACTTCACACATACGATAAAAATATGATTTTTATCGTTCTAGCCCTTTATTCAGCACATGAATGTTTTCTATAGTTCATATATATATATAATAAAAATGTGATTTTTATTGTAAAACAATTTATTTCAAAACACGATTATTTTATATAGTTCATATATTTCATAAAAAATGTGATTTTTATTGTAAAACAATTTATTTCAAAACACGATTATTTTATATAGTTTATACATAAGGTAAAAGTGTTATTTTTATTTTTCAAAGAATTTATCCAATATATGAACTCCATTCAACACATGAATTTCTATTCAACGCATGAATTTTATTTCAACACATGAATTTTCATTCAACAAATGAATTTTTATTCAACACATGAATTTTATTTCAACACATGAATTTTAAATCAAACACAGTAATATTTCAGAAAATTTCGGCAGCATAACGGCAAGGTAGTTAAAACCGGCACCGTCCCTAGCACGGCTCCTCGCTCTACCTTAAAGCCTTGCAGCTTTTGACAATGGGGATTTTCAATATCTAGTTCATACGCAGACGAATTTTCCCATATACTAATCCTCTTGGGATTTCAACCACAATCAATTATTTCAAATCAACCATTCATGATATTCACCAAATTTTCACATCAACCAATAATCCAAACAACATCACAACCAATATATATCGTCCATGTTCTGTGGACGAGGGGAGTGTGTATATATATATATATATATGTATATATATGTATATAACTATATTTCGATTTCATTTCAATATCATTTCAATTTATTTCAATGCATATATCATTTTTACAACGCATATATAACTTATACATCGAACATACAACTTATACAACACTTATACATGAGGTTTACAACGCTTATATAACTCATACTTCGACTATATAATTTATACATCGTTGTTTTCCATATCGTTTATAATTTAGAAACCTCACTTTGGATTCCACTCCACCAAAAATTATAGAAGGCTCAGAAAAATATCTGGTCTCTTCTAGAAGGTAGAAGATGTCCTCACGGTCCCGGCGTCTCTTGTTTTACTGGATTTCGATCACAAACGAAAAGGATATGATTTTTATTGTAAAATCATAAACCGTAGCGCTTGAAAGTGTTATAAACAGTTAAATAATTTCAAAGCCGTTACCTCACTTAAAACTTCAAAACTAGGTTTTGATTTTTCTCGATAACCGTTGCACGATTGGACAATCGGCCACTGCCACCTGGAAGAGGAAGGAGAGGCACGCAGAACGAAGGCAGCCTCGTCGAACTCTGTGGTCGAAGGTGATGCTGGCGGCAACGCGAAATCGGCGACTACGGGGCTTCGAAACTCGAAGGATACTCAATGAAAAATCACGAATCCTATATGGATTTGAAGATGGAGGAGAGCATGACAAAATTCTCCAAAGGAGCGCCCTATTTTGATGCGCGTGGAAGGAGAAATCGGAGGGGAAAGGTTTGAGCTTTTATCGCCGTCGGCGGATGTTAAGGGGAGAGAGAAATCGGGGTGAGAGAAAAGTGAGGGCCAATGAGATTTTTTATTTTATTTATATATTTTTAAAAATCCAAAAATACCCCTTATCTCATACGAACTCCAATCCAAACCCAACGACTGTCGTCCATAGCTAAATACCCCCATCCCGAACACAATGGGATATGTTTCGTAATCCCATTCGACTGTATCAGTCAGTTTTCCTTCAAATTAAAATACAAAACATTCAATATTCAATTTGAACGTACATTTCAATTTGTCGGGGCCACATACTGATTCTAAAAATTCCCAAAAAATAAATCTAGCTATGTTTTGATGATACGGTCCCAACAAAACTAATTTCATCGAATTCTGAGACCGTTTGAAAAATGGCCCTTTTCTGGTCGATCCAATTTAACAAAAATCGACCAAACACATTTTCCTTTGCCACGCTAACATACTGACTTCAAAAATTATGAAATTTGAAACCTAGCAATAATTTGACATCCCGGATCCAACAAAAGTGATTTCGTCGAATTCTGAGGTCGTTTGCAAAATGGTTATTTTCACGGGCTATATAAACTCTATAGCGACCTTTTTGAAAATTCATTTGGCCATAACTTTTGATTCCCGCTATGAAACTTCGATTTTTCAGATTCGTTAGAAAGATATTCACTAACAAATTTAAATATTTTTGGTTTCACTAAAATCCGTTTTATTTTGCACCCGGTACAGTCAGTCAAAGTTTGAATGGAAATTTTGAAACTGCCGCGCCATTTCAGGCCTTGTTTATAATTAAAAATAATTATATTTCTTTTCAAACGTCAATTCAAACATACTTTTCGTCATTATTATTTAAAATAATTTATTTTAAATATCTAAAATCCACTAAAATAGCCAAATTAAAACTTTTAAATTGGCTCAGATTTTCCGGGTTGTTACAACTTAGCACATATTGTAAATTATCCCACCTCGTGTATCCGAAGAACTTTCATAATTTTTCTCCATGCTTCTCCATAATTTAAATCATACGCTCCCATTATAATATATACTCCACCATTTGCAACTTGCCCACAATCCTACCACACGTCTTCCCATTATTTCCAGTATAAACTTTTCTTTTTAATAAAATTTCTAGGCCTTAACATTCTTCAATCAGCCCACCGTCGTTTTTATGCACCCAATCCTTCCTATAGGCCATTTCCAAACATGCACCGCCCCTTTCTTTTTCCATGTAAACTTCC
This sequence comes from Allium sativum, assembly GCA_030737875.1. Lineage (NCBI taxonomy): Eukaryota > Viridiplantae > Streptophyta > Magnoliopsida > Asparagales > Amaryllidaceae > Allium > Allium sativum. The sequence continues at coordinate 480,897,606 of CM060915.1, forward strand.
TGCTTCCACTTCTTCTCCTAACCAAGAATAAAGCTGCTACAGTGACTATCAACCTTCCTTCTTAAAACCAAACACTACTGTTACTTGAAACTTCCCATGCGGTATTTATTTTGCTATACTATATTTTATTTTATTAATCAATTAATCATTTCCCTAAAACCAGATCAAGTTGTAATCCTTCTTTCCCAATTTTGAACAGTGCTTTCTCTTACATTATGAACACACGCTGCAGTAACCATGAGAGCACCAGTTCCACTCCATAAACCTAAAAATCAGCTTGCACTCACCATTGAAACCCATCCTTCCCAAAGAAACAACCTGTTTCACAGTACTGCTTATCCACAAAAAGAATACACCGTAGGCCCATACAACTTCCACCTCTTTCCTCCCTTATAAACACACAAAATTACCCCTCACACACAACGCACTAACCCCCTGCTCCGTCATGGACATGCACAACTCCATGCTAATTCACATGTCTTATTTTCATGCAATATTTTTCCTTCCTCTCCATTTTTCCTGAACTGCTGCCACCATAAACCATTCAACACCTCTGCACGCTCTCCAACTCCACCGCCCTCGCCACCAATCACCAGAACACCCAAGTCGTCCACTGTTTTACTCCAGTTTGAAGACTACCCCATCCCTAACAACTGTAACATTTCCCCCATACTCGAGCTTGCCATTTCTATTGTCGTAGCGCGTCTCCAGGTCCACCCAGACCCTACTAATGCCGCAGCACCTCCTCGTCGGACTCCATCTGCTCTACTAGACTCCACTTCCACCTACATCTGTAGCGGAAAACATTGATACTTTCTTGATCCTAAACACCAGCTTGGTATTGGATATGATCAACACACTCTTCTCGCGCTTAGACTTGTGCATAAAAGATTATCATCGCAGGACCTTGACATGTTTGTTTTAGATTTTACGGTGGGAGATCAAAATTGTTTTTATTTATTTTTCGAATTACTTGTTTTTATCACAATTTTTATTTTCTGAGGCCATAAACAATGGAGTCTTGCGTTTATATACAGAAGAGGGAAGAGGACATTTGTACAGTGTTTCATCTCATAGGAGTGTGCGTTTTCTCAGATTTTCGTTGTGTTGATTTTCAATAATTTTATCTGTGATGTTGTTGTGAACATAGGTCGGCTAACACTTAGGGTCGCTTTTGATTTGAAAATACGAGCAGGGATTCTATTTCTAGGGTGGCTAATATGAGGTAGGACGGTTGGACATTGACCCTTTCCCCATTCACAGTTTTCAGCATTAAGCACGAGATGTAGGTTGCAGTTGATTATATAACTTATGCCGAGATATTGTATGTATGCTCAGATATGCATGCGCATTGATTGAAAATAGATGGTTGGCTTGATTTCCTAGGGCAGGCTGGTTATGCAATTTGAAAATGCATGGAAGTTGAGGTATTTTATGTGATGATCTTAGAAATGGACGCGACTTTTATAATTAAAAATGAAATTTAACAGTACGCTATTACGTAAAACTCCATTCGCATATGAGCTACTTCGAAAAAAATAAAAATAAGATTGTGTCGAGCGATGTGTCGCGATCCAAAAAATATAATAATATAGACAAGTTACCTTATTTTGTGAAACCCCAAAATGCTGATATAGGGTATAAAATACTCCAAATAAAAAGTTTCTTATTTTCCAAAATAAAAATTACAGTAAAATTATAAAAATTAAATTATAACTATGTCTCAAAGAGCTTGTCCAAAATCGTGACCAATATCTAGTTATATTAAATAAACCATTATGGTCCATAAATGATTCCATAACGACTATTTGAAAATTCGGTTTGGATATAACTCACAATCTATAACGTGAAATCTTTATTTTTCACTTCCACTAGAAAGATAGAGTTCAATAGCTTTAAACGCTTCTTGTTTCGAAGAAATTCGATTTACAACAAGGTCGGTTGAAGTTCGAAACCCAATATTACGAACTGTCGCGACGTTACGGGCTCGATTATAATTATATTAAAATTAATGCGTTCAAACTGTCATTTAAATAATAAATTTGTTATTGTAATTCAATTCGAAACTGAATTAAATCTATTAAATTATCCAATTTACACAATATGGCCAATTCAGCCATTTCTGACTATTTCAAAAACAAATACTATTGTTCCACTATTTATATTAATTAAATATTCAAATATTTGAATTTAAACTGTTTTAATTATCAAAACAATAATTAAATTAATTAATTATTAATCGCTAAAATTCTGGGATGTTACATTCCTTCCCCCTTAAAAGAATTTCGTCCCCGAAGTTACTAAGGTAGGAAAATGCTACAAACCCTATTCTAATCAGGTTAAAAAAATTTAATTTTTAATTTCAGTTTCAACTCAAACCATTTAATTCAACTAAAATATTAATTCTTCTTATTAACGAATATTTTCGAAGATTCTGAAAATTTTCTAAATCTTAAATTCCAAAGAAATTCTGCCAGGATCTCATTTGCATGGCTTAGTCGGTATAACTACAACTTGCCTCTTTGGGCCTTTTCCAATCCAAAAGAAAATAAAACAGCCAAGGGGTTTACCAAATAGAAATCTCATACACAAATATAATATAAACTTGTACCTTTTTGTAGGTTATTCAACTTTATCTCTTCCATTTGCTACCAAATCAGCATATACTCATGCATTCCAAATATTGATCTCCCATCAGTCTTTCCTCAAATCCAATCAATCACTTCTACCCAGACAAAATTCCATTTCCAACTCCAGTTCCATTCTCTATTGTAAACTCGTTACTCATCATTCCACTTACTTAGCCTCGTTAATTTCCATCCACAATTTTCATTAACTGATTAATCCCGCTAATTAGTTATCCCCGTTTCGGAATTAAAGATCTGATTTTTATTTCAAAATTCGATCCATTTCAATTTCAATTTGCTTTCGCAGATTTCTATTTTATTTGTTTTTAATTCGAACAATCTCTTCCCAGGAGTTTAAACATCTTTGCTTTTCAAAAATCAATATTTCTTATCAGAATTCAAAACAATTAGTTTCTCAAAACAAGTAAAAAAACAATATACTTTGGTAGTAATCCGTCGCTTAGAAATTCGAAAATGAACTCTGATGATGCCATAGTTCATCGTCAGAGTTATTTTCCAGTGACTGAAGTGAGTTTAATACTATATCACTTTCAAAAACTCATTTTTTTTAAAAAACATATCCATTTGAAAATTACTCCAAAATATCTTTTCAAAATTCTTGTAAAATTATTTCTAAATTCTCCCAGGATTCAAAATTTCCATATATCAAATTCAAATCCATTTGCGTCAACTTCCCAAGTTTCTAGAGTTTCAATTCCTATTTTGATTTAAATCCAGATTTGGTTCATCTTGATTTTATATCTCACATTTAATACAAATTCTAATTGGTTATTTATAGCCATCTCAATTATAACTTTATTTGATTATAATAACGATCAACACATCCAATATACTATAACAATCTCAAAATATATACTTCTTTTTACATCTAAATATATTTTAGGTAAAATTATTTTCATATACCCAGTTTTTAAAAAAATATTGTGTCGAATAACTCTGTTTAAGAGTTTAGAAACCCCTATCGATACAGTTTGCGCAACCATATCGACCAGAATTCATAAACCACTCGACAAACCAATAAACAAAATATAAAACAGTTTTTATATCAATTTACAAATACGCGCTCATATATGTAAACACTCAAACTCAATCTAGGGTATTACTAACCCCATCTTTACTGAGTCACGCCACAGAGCGAAGGTAATTACTTAACCATTCTCTGATACCAAAGTGTAATGGCCCGAATTTCCATACCCTTTGAGTTGACAATTTAGACCGCATGTCTAACCCAAATTGCACAGAAATATGAATCATTAATAGAAAGAAGTAGAGGGTGAGAAATAGAAAGAAAGAAAATTTGAATAGAAGAAGAAGAAGAACAGAACAGAATCAGAGTAAACACGAATCTCACAGCGGAACGAATAAAATATATTATATAACATAACTTTGAAATATATATCTGAATTTGCATAACATACCATATAATAGTATCACTCATATACATCACAGCGGAAATAATCACTAAATAACTAACGGTGAAGCCTCCTGCTTCAAGCTCCCCCAAGTGTATCTGTAAAATCCTAAAACACTTGACTCCCTATACAAATTTGGGCACCCGAGAGTTTAGGGAAAATACAACAAATAAACTCTAGGTCAATTATGTGACTGGTGTGAGTAAACTCCAACCATATTGTTTAACTTTGGACAACCCATTGAAACCAAATGATAATAATAAGACCAGCCCACGCATAAACATGGACGGTATTTACCTTACTATAACCAACCCATTTTGATATCAAAATCCAGTGATATTATAAAAATGTCTAATCAAATAAATAACCAAATAGTAGAACGCTTGCATCTCACGCTCCACATATATAGTATAAAATCAAAAACCATAGGGTGCTTATTGGAGATTGGATTCCAACTATGACAAGGTATTGGATCACCTCCCGATCAGTGTACTCTAGAGGGGATACACTGGGGTTCAGCAAGAACATCTTGCAACCCGGCCATACATAACCGCCCACTGATTTAGCTTGAGTGTAGAGAATATATTGTAACCCATGGTTGTCCGCCGTCCAACCGTAATCTGTAAGATACAGAATCAAAAGAAGAACAAATAATTGAATTTTCTCTAGATCGGTGACAGATATATCCTGCTTGGTTATGACCCACGTAGCCGTGCTACTCGCCGGATTTTTGTCATTTCTTGGTTGTGAGGCTTGAGGCTACGTTTATCCTTCAGAACATATGGCCACCATTCACTTTGAATGCCACATCACCAAACCCATCAATCAATAGTTGATCATCTCAAAAATATCATGGGTATAAAGGCTAAGAGAAACGAATTTCTCTGCCACCAACATAATACTTTGAAAAGATCGTCTTACGTGATCTGTTAGGAATACTCTTTCACACATTCGTCCATACAAGTTGTCCTGGGACTGGACAAGCAAAACAACCCTTGTATTTCACTCTGTCTTCAATGGTCTTCGGCATGATCTAATTCACAACACCTATGCCTATACGGAGTGGTTTTCGGATAACATATCCAACCGGTCTCTCCGTATTGACAACGATGGTCAAAAATGTTTGATAGCCGGTGATTTAACTATCAAAGGAAAAACAAAACATCCGTCAAACAGTCAATGGCCATTTTTAATAAATATTCTTTTATTTCCCAACTTTCCAAATCTTTCTAGATATTTCTAAAAACCCGTTTAACCCTTCATGCTTCTTGGGAAAACATTTCCTATTATTTATAAACTCCTATCTTTTCCAGATTCCAGAAAATAAACATTATTAATGTCTGAAAACATTTCCATCTTTTCCGTATTTCTTATTTTTTATATTTTAGAAAAATATACATTATTTACATTGTAAAATATTTCCAATTTTCATTAATCATTCTTGAATTTATATTTCTAAATAATTATTTCTATCCATAAATAATCATTGTTTTATAAACCAAACCATTCGTTCTTATATAATTAAAACCCATCATTATATCTAGCCCAATCAAAATTTAATCCCCATTTAAAATATAATTTTCCTTTTAAAAATAAAAATTCATTTTTAATATATTTCACGTTAAATAAATACCAATTTATTTCAGAGCCAGTGTAATCCCGCATCCCAAACAAATAATAATCATTAACAGATTATTATATAATCAAATATATGAAAAACAACAATATAATTGTTGAGGAATCCACTTGGATCCCTCCAACGTGTTTCCCTACATCCATAGATGTTAATCAAGATAAGTAATATCAATATCAACTAGAATCATTATTCAACGACGGTTTATACTATATGTATTATCGCAACCAATCCATCCAAACAACCATCACACAATATTCAATCATCATTTATCAATATTAAATAATGTTTGTAGTACCATAAAAAAGTGAACAGAGTTAGTGAGTTTACTCACCTTGTTTGCAATTGACGATTCTGCTTTTGTTTTACACAATTTTAGTTGGACATTTGAAATTATATAAAATTTGAGCTGGCTCTAAATCCTTCCAAATTTGTTTGATAGCATAGCATTTTCCAAGACGATTCCATTGACGCCTATTTTAATGAATTCTGGTAACGAATGCAATATATATCATTGTTATAAGTTCATTTATGAATTAACTTGATATATATATATTACTAATTAAAATTATAAACTTTAATTACCCTTAAAACTTAATTTCTACAGTAAACCATCTTTCCCACCAACTGAATAAAACCCGCTTGCTTCACCTTACCTTGATTTAACTGATATTACTTGGTTCAAGGATGTTTTTGTGTCTTTTGACTTATTGTTCTTCCAGTTGAACTTGTTTGCCTAGCACATAGCATAAATTATCCCATCCTCGTGCGTCCGAAAAACTTTCATAATTTTTCTCCATGCTTCTCCATAATTTAAATCATACGCTCCCAGTATAATATATACTCCACCATTTGCAACTTGCCCACAATCCTACCTCACGTCTTCCCATTACTTCCAGTATAAAATTTTCTTTTTAATAAAATTTCTGGGCCTTATCATTCTTGAGTCAGCCTACCACCGTTTTTACGCACCCAATCCTTCTTATAGGCCATTTTCAAACATGCACCGCCCCTTTCTTTTTCCATGTCCTGCTTCCACTTCTTCTACTAACCATGAATAAGGCTGCTATAGTGACTATCCACCTTCCTTCTTAAAACCAAACGCTGCTGTTACTTGAAACTTCCCATGTGGTATTTATTTTGCTATACTATATTTAATTTTATTAATCAATTAACCATTTCCCTAAAACCAGATCAAGTTGTAATCCTTCTTTCCAAATTTTGAACAGTGCTTTCTCTTACATTACGAACATACACTATAGTAACCATGAAAGCACTAGTTCCACTCCATAAACCTGAAAATCATCTTGCACTCACCATTGAAACGCATCCATCCCAAAGAAACAACCCGTTTCATAATACTCCTTGTCCACAAAAAGAATACACTGCAAGCCTATACAACTTCCACCTATTTCCGCCCTTACAAACGCACAAAATTGCCCCTCGTACACAACGCACTAACCCCCTACTCCGTCATGGACACACGCACCTCCATGCTAATTCACATGTTTTATTTTCATGCAATGTGTTTCCTTCCTTTCCCTTTTTCCTGAACTGATGCCGTCATTAACCACTCAACACCTCTACACACTCTCCAATGCCCCTGCCCTCGCTACTAATCACCAGAACACCCAACTCATCCACTGTTTTACTCCAGTTTGAAGACTACCCCATCCCTAACAACCATAACATTTCACCCATACTCGAGCTCGCCATTTCTATTGCCATAGCGAGTCACCAGGTCCACCCAGACCGTACTAGTGCTGCAGCACCTCCTCGTCAGACTCTATCCGCTCTACTAGACTCCACTTCCACATACATCAGTTGCGGACGACATTGATACTTTCTTAATCCCTAATGCACACTTGGTATTGTATATGATCAACACACACTTCTCGCGCCCAGACTTGTGCATAAATGCTTATCATCGCAGGACCTTAACATGTTTGTTTTAGATTTTACGGTGGGAGATCGAAAGTGTTTTATTTATTTATTTATTTATTTATTTATTGAATGACTTGTTTTTCTCACCATTTTTATTTTCAGAGGACAGAAATAATAAAATCTTGCGTTTATATACAAAAGAGGGAAGAGGACATTTGTACAGCGTTTCATCTCATAGGATTGTGCGTTTTCTCAGAATTTTGTTGTTTTGATTTTCAACAATTTTGTCTGTGATGTTGTTGTGAACATAAGTCGGCTAAAACTTAGGGTGGATTTTGATTTGAAAATACGAGCAGGGATTCTATTTCTAGGGGGGCTGATATAAGGTAGGACGGCTGGAAATTGACCCTTTCCCCATTCACAGTTTTCAGCAATAAGCACGAGATGTTGGTTGCAGTTGATTATATAACATTGCCGATATATTGTAATTATGCTCAGATGTGCATGTGCATTGATTGAAAACAGATAGTTGGCTTGATTTCCTGGGGTAGCCTAGTTATGCAATTTGAAAATGCACAGCAGATGAGGTATTTTATGTGATGATCTTAGAAGTGGACGCAACTTTTATAACAAAAAATGAAATTTAATGGTACGCTGTTACGTAAAACTCCGTTCGTGTACGAGCTACTTCAGACAAAAATAAAAATAAGATTGTGTCGAGCGATGTGCCACGATCCCAAAAGTATAATAATATAGATAAGTTACCTAATTTTGTTAAACCCCAAAATGCTGGTACAGCGTGTAAAATACTCCAAATAAAAAGTTACTTATTTTTCAAAATAAAAATTATAGTAAAATTCTAAAAATTAAATTATAACTACGTCTCAAAGGGCTTGTCCAAAATCGAGACCATTATCTACTTATATTAAATAAACAATTACGGTCCATAAATGATTCCATAGCAACTATTTGAAAATTTGGTTTGGATATAACTCACAATCTATAACGCAAAATCTTCAATTTTCATTTCCGTCAGAAAGATAGAGTTCAATAGCTTCAAACGTTTCTTATTTCAAAGAAATTCGATTTATAACGGATCATGTATGATCGTTTGAAGTTCGAAACCCAATATTACGAAATGCCGCGACGTTACGGGCTTGATTATAATTATATTAAAATTAATGCATTCAAACTGTCATTTAAATAATATAGTCGTTATTGTAATTCAATTCGAAACTGAATTAAATCTATTAAATTATCCAATTTACACAATATGACCAACTTAGTTATTTTTGACTATTTCGGAAACAAATACTATTATTCCACTATTTATATTAATTAAATATTCAAATATTTGAATTTAAACTATTTAAATTATCAAACCAATAATTAAATAAATTAATTATTAATTGCTAAAATTCTGGGACGTTACATCCTTGGCAACGAGATGGATTTCACAATGAATGTCGGGCGTTCCCTTTAGATGCGTATTTAACCAATTTTTGTTAAATAGGTGATCCAAGTATTCATTATCAATTACTATGGAGTAGTCGATATCGGTTGCTATTGTTTTTGGCTAATTTAACATGGACTATAGTGCGATTTCGAGGAGTAAGACATGATGATCTGTTGGACGGTGATTTCAAAATGATGGCTCTTCGATCGGTGATTTGTTATCCGATGATGTTGCTTCCAGGATGGTAGGGAATCAACGATGATTTCAATGAATGATACAATATTTCGTGATGTAAAGTGGTGGTAATTGATTGAGAACTGCTAAAGAGGAGTTATGGTAGTAATCCCACGATTGACTCTGCTATGGATGGCGATTGCAAAGGGATTATTGATACATGGGTTTAAGGGTTGTTTGGGAAGAAGGGGTAGTGGCGTGATATCTATTGGACCCGGTTTGTGTCCTTATCTCCGGATTTGGGAGATCTTTCCAGTTTCATGAAATCCATAGCATCTATCTAGACCAGGTTCAGGTCCTTGCTTTGGGTTGTACTAGTGGGTATAACCTAGGTCATAGCCAACTGAGTGACATGGATTCGTGTACTAAGGAATGGGGGCGTTATCGTATATCTAACGCACTGAGTGAGTGAACATGAGGATGGATGTTATGGATGTTTATTTATTTATCACTATTTGGTGCTTAGGCATCTATCACACTTTATCAACTTTATGTTTATCACAATATAACATATATCAATTGTTATGTGCTAACTCTATGGATGGAGGGGTATGACAAGTATGATTCTCCGTACCCGCCGTGCTGTATATACTATTACGACTTTTATAGTACTTTGATATTTATTTATTGCTCATACCAGACTTTTATTAGACCCAAGGTTTTATTTCCCTCTTATTACCTTAGGTGCTCATCGACAATGTTGATGAGCAGACCAAGTGACGTGCATGAGTATTATCTGGAGCTTTGCAGGTGAATTCTCAGGAGGTGACAATTTACATACTTATACTTGTATCATTATTGTTTGCACCATTGTGTCACACTTTAGAGCCTTGACAGTGTTATGTGTTATCTTAGAGACATTGTATGACTTGAGCTTATTCGTCTCTTGTATAAACTCTACCATTATTACGTATAACTGTATGAGTCTGTATAATCTGATTATCTAGTTTATATAGTAATTACTGTCTCGCCTATTTTAGATCTGGGATTTGATTTTTATATATTATCTGATGTGCTATGAGATATACATCAGGTTCTGTGATTGTATTTATATTCTGCTCTCTTTCTCCTCTTTCCCTTCTATTTCATTCTTTTCTTTCTCTTTCCTCTTTTTCTTCTATTTACTCTCTTGACAATCGCCTTGCATTGATCAGGTGCTTGTACAATGTGAATTTTTAGTTCTGAGAACCGATGGTGTGCGGTAGGTCGTCACACTTGGTATTGAGCCTAGATTGCGTTGTTTAACATAAGCAGTACTGAATTCGTGAGTTTATATATACAAGAAAGTACGTACTTATGTATATTTTTGTTTTAAAATCTATATATTATTAATATATATAGTATAGGTTGTTTTACATACGAGTGTCATTGGAATAGTATTCTCTTTAGCGATGGATCATTTTAATCTTGGACGTTCTACCTAATGAGAAATACTTATAATTACTCCATCTATGGAGTTGAGAGTCGGGCATAATCGAGAACTACTAGTCTCAAATTACAGTTTTGTTTTTAGTGATGGTATGGTCCATTGTCTTTGATACCCTAAAATATCTAATTAGTTCTAGCGTTCAAGTGTGGCGAGTCGAATGTGTCGCATTGTATGGATGCTTATGAAAAGGTAGATGTGTAAGACTTAAGCAGGATCTATATGGGTATGGCAGAAATATAGATGATATACTAACTAGCTAATATACAATAGTTACGCAGGTAAAAGCTAAGAAATTGAAATATGTCAAAAGTAAATGCAATAAGAAACAACACCAGGAATTTTATACTTGTTCGGACTTCCCGCCCTACGTCCAGTCTCGAAGCTTCTCTTCGGAATTCACTATCACGCCCTCTTTTAACCCTGAGGAATAGGCCAGTACACCCGACCCCAACAAGGATGCCTCTCGCCTGAGCAACTATACAGGACTTCAACAATTACAAGTGTTTTGACTTTTGCTTTGTGTTCTTGAATCAACACGGATAGTCAACGGTCTAAGTACACCATTCCTATAATCTTATCCTCGAGTATATGATTTGAATGCGAAGATTTGAGGAAGAAAATTGCTTGTTGAATCAAGTGATATTAAATCAATTCAAGGATTCAACAAGTATTTGAATTTGGGAAAGCTTTTGTATTGCAAGAGTATGGAAATGCAATTCAGAAATTAGATAATAAATAGAATGATTCGGTGACTTGGAAATCATAATTGAAGTGTATATATAATGATAGAAAGGTAGCAATTCTTCGTGACGAGTTTTAACCGAAAGAAGCTTCCATTTCTTTTCAAAAATGAAGAGAATTATCTTTATGAAAGAAGACAACCTTTCAGAAAATATGTGCTGTTTTGAATCAGTTTACTGGTTAAAAATCATCAGTTGACTGGTTAATTTTTTTTGAAATCATGTATATTTAAAATATTCAGAAAGTAGCCGTTATTGGAGCAAAATTGCTTGACCAATCGATTGGTTTGTTTTGGACCAGTCGATTGGTTTAGACATTTTTCCCCAGTCAGACTGTTTCATGTCATTTTGAAAGTATATATATTTAAGCTTTGTTTTAAACTCCTGTTATACTTGAGGATAGATTTTAACATAATTCTAACACGACTCAATGTATATATATGTAAAAAAAACCTTATCTATATGACTTGATTTCCAATGCAGTTCTCATTGTTGGCATTAATCAAAATCTTGATATCAACATTCTCCCCCATTTTGATTGATGACAACATATCTGATTTTCTCCCCCTGAGTCATTACTCCCTTTGAATATCTTCATATTTCGTTAGCTTGTAAATTTACAATCTTACCATTTGATTCCTGCAACAAAAAATGTTAGCACATATATTCCAATATCATGGAATCATAAAATGTTATATCACATATAGCATGGAATCATAAGAAAGATATTTCTCCCCCTTTGTCATCGATTAAAAAGAAACTAAGAAATCATAAGCACAAAGTAATCATAACATTTTAGAGATCTTTAAAAGATACAATTCCTAGTTCTCGTCGAAGCCTTATGAAAGAGTTCTCAAAAAGGGGTTTAGTAAAGATATCAGCAATTTGATTTGTGAGTTTACAAATGCTAAATTAATTGTTTGTTTTTCAGTATTGTCTTTTAAGAAATGATGTCTGATATCAATATGTTTTATTCTAAAATGGTTCACCGGGTTCTTAGATAAATTTATTGCGCTTGTATTGTCACAATAAATTGTGGAATTAGACAAATTTACGTTGAAATCTTGTAGTGTTTGCTGCATATATATTACTTGAGCACAGGCTGGTGCAGCAGATATGTATTCAACTTCGCATGTTGATAGTGAAAACAATTTTGTTTCTTGCTGAACTATGATATAAGAGATTTTCCGATAAAGTCACATGTTCTGCTTGTACTCTTACGATCTATTCGTGATCCTCCAAAATCAGCATCATTATTGAAACTAATTCAAAGGAACAGTCTTTTGGATAGAAAAGTCCAAAATCTTTAGTACTATTAAAATAACGTAACATACCTTTAACTGCTCTCAAATGTGATCTTTTGGATTAGCTCGAAAACGAGCGCATAAGAAAACACTCATTATAATATTTGGTCTACTTGCAGTTAAATACAAAAGTGAATCAGTCATGCTTCGATATAGCTTTTGATCGACAATTTACCACTTTCAACTTTATCTAAATGTGTCTTCATACTCGTTGGTGTAGGTTTACTTGATGTGTTTTCCATTCCAAAACGTTTTATTAAATTAGTACAATATTTTTCTTGATTAATGAAAATTCCATCTGACAATTGCTTAATTTGCAAACCCAAAAGGTAAGATAATTCTCCCATATGCGACATTTCAAATTCATTGGTCACTATTTTTGAAACTTCGTGACATAATTGATCATTCGTTGATCCAAAATAATATCATCTACATTTATTTGTACTATTAGAATATCTTTATTATCTTTCTTGATAAAAAAATAAGTTTTGAGACGTTCATACCAAGCACAAGGTGCTTGTTTCAAACCATATAATGCCTTTTTTTAGTTTAAAACATGACCAGGATATTTTTCATGAGCAAATAGTGGAGGTTGTTCGACATATACTCGTTCTTTAATATAGCCATTCAAGAAAGTGCTTTTAACGTCCATCTAATATAGTTTAAAGTTGTGATGTTAATGGTATTCGAATTGCTTCTGGTTGTGCGACTGGAGCAAAAGTTTCTCCATAATCTATACCTTTTTCTTGGTTGTAACCTTGTGCAACAAGTCTAGCTTTATTTCTAGTGATATTACCCAATTCATCTGCTTTATTTTTGTCTTCGATAGCTTGTTTAAACTTTTGTTTAAACATTTTTCTAGACTCTAAGATTTCAGTATTAATTTTGATTAATTCATCAAAAGTGAAATCACTTACATCATTATCTTTAGCCATGAAGCACACATTTGCTTGCTCACTGTCACTGTCGCTGTCACTTTGTGAAGATGAATCCAAGTTGTCCTAAGTGACTGAAAATGCTCGTCTCTTTGATTTCTCCTTTTTGCGATTTTTCCTCAATTCTGGACAATTTTTTTGATAGTGTCCAATCTTGCGACAATTAAAGCATTCTACTAGTGCAGGGTCAGGCTCTTTTGATGAATTCTTTTTCACATTTTTGCTTTAGCCTTTTCTGTATTTTAGAAATTTTCTAAATTTTTTTGCTACGAAAGCAATATTTTCTTCGTTTGAATCGGAATTTTCTTTCTCAACATGGAAAGCAATATTCTTCTTATCTTGTACCTGTGCTTTCTTTGCCTATAAATTTACTTCAAAAGACGTTAGATTACCGATTAACTCTTCTGGTTCCATGGCAGAGAGATCATTAGCTTCTTCAGTTGCTAGTACTTTTCTCTCTCATTCGGCCGTTAAGGAGTTTATAATTTTTAACACTATATCAAAATCAGAATACTTTTCTCCTAATCCTAATAATGAGAGACAAATATTTTGAAAACTACATATCATTTATAGATTCACTTTCATTCATCTTGAAAATTTGAAACTAATTCTTAAGCATGGATATTTTGCTTTGTTTAACCTTGTTAGTGCCTTCATGAGTAATCTTAAGTGTTCTCCAGATTTCATATGCTGTGTTGCACATACAAATCCGGTTAAACTCGTTTCTATCTAAAGCACAATGCAACATGTTCATAAGCTTAGCATTGGCACTAGCCTCTGCTTTTTCAGATGCAGATCATTCAGTAAATAGTGTAGTAGGCTGTGTGTAATTTTTTGTGTGATATTCCATGCATCGAAACTATTTGCTTGCATGTATATCTTCATTCGTGTAGCCCAATAACTATAGTTCTAGCCATTAAAGAAGGATGGTCTAGCATTGTATTGGCCTTCAGAATATCCAGTGTTATTGCCAGTACTAGTGTTATTATCCATATTAACTAAATATCAGATAACGGTTTTATGGTTAAATGATGACCTTGCTCTAATACCAACTGAAAAGGTCGATGTGTACGACTTAAGAAGGATCTATATGGATATAGCGGAAATATAGATGATATACTAACTAGCTAATATACAATAGTTACATAGGTAAAAGCTTCGGAATTCACTATCACGCCCTACGTCCAGTCTCTAAGCTTCTCTTCGGAATCCACTATCACACCCTCTTTTAACCCGGAGGAATAGGCCAGTACACCCGAGCCCCAATAAGCATGCCTCTCGCCTGAGCAACTATACAGGACTTTAACAATTACAAGTGTTTTGACTTCTGCTTTGTGTTCTTGAATCAACACGGATAGTCAACGGTCTAAGTACACCCTTCCTATAATCTTATCCTTGAGTATATGATTTGAATGCGAAGATTTATGGAAGAAAATTGCTTGTTGAATCAAGTGATATTAAATCAATTCAAGGATTCAACAAGTGTGACGGCCCGCCTCGCACCAGCCTGCATTTCCTCCAAAAGTGCGCTGAACACGTGCCCGACTAGCACAAGACGGTCGTCATAAGAAAGGAAAGAAGGGAATGAACTAATCAAAGAACCTGTAGAATGTCTCACAGCGCATGGAATAAAATATAGTAATAATAATGTACTTGACATAAAACAGGCGAGACAGTGCATAAGCTGATAACTAAAACCAACATCAATATCAAAGCAGCGGAAATCCAAATACAGCTTATTACAACTTTTCAAAATCTACTGTCTCTGAACAACAGAAAGCTAAAATAGAAGATACACCACCAATGCCCAAGCAGTGATCTTCAACAATACAGGGAGAATACTATATATGTATATTACGTGGAAGCCTCCTGCTCGTCTCCGGATCATCTACCCGTGCATCACCAGCTAACCTGTCTCTAGTCTGCTCGTGTGAGCACCCAGAGTAATAAGAGGAGACATAAAACTCTGGGTCAGACATAAAGCCTGGTATGAGCGATAAGCATATAAACAGAATAATAACAGGTATACTAAACCATACCTGAACCTGGACCTGCAACCAAAGAGTTAGTACCACATACCGTACAATACTCCAAGGTGCCAGAATAAACAGTATAAGAATACGGGGGTGGGGTGTGCATGTCACAATGAGAGCAAGCAAATCATCCATAGCAACCATCCTCACATATCTCACTCAGTGCGTAAAGCGTACGATATCTACCACTTTGGAACACTAGACAAACTGAGGTAACGACGAATCCCGACTTGTAGAAACCCTGCTGTGACCAAGCCAAACACTTGGAGTCATGACCAAACATTTCAATGACCCACTTCATTGGTCATAGTCCTTGGTTCTACCAATGCCATAATGGCCCTGAATCCGCCTTCGTACCTCCTACCATAGTGGTCCAAAGCTATAGACATCGATAACTCCTTAGCACGCGTCCCGCAGCAAAGCCCAACCATGAAGCGAACTCGTTGATTCCCATCTGAATCCTGAGCTCTAACTTCTCATTTGGACTTCCTTTGCATCTCGGGTTTTGGTCGAATTGGAGTGGGTCTTCAGAAGAGTTGTCGCGTAGTAACAGTCCTAGAACTCGGTTCGGTTCGGTAGTCATTGCCTCGTCGGTTCGGTAGTCATTGCCTCGTCGGTTCGGTTCGGGTACATCACTCCGGGTCGGGTCGGTGCCCTCCTCCGGGTCAGGTCGAGTTGCTATCCTCCTTCCAGCTCATGCTCCTTCTCCGATCAGCTCCCTCGTTTTCCATCTACTTCGATCCGATCCGATCCCTTCGCCTTACCCCAGTCCGATCCGCTCTGCTCCCTAGGTTACTCCGATCTGATTCGTTCCCAATGTTCTTCCGATCCGATCTGGCCTCCATTGTCCTTCCGATCCGATCCCCTTGTCCACTCCAACTCTAAGTAAACGGCCTTCCTTTTTGCCAAGTCTTTTATGTGCCAAACTCCAGTTCGGGTCGGGTTTCTTGCCCAGTTCACATATCCGATCCGAGCCCCTACTCCGATCCGATCCGGTTCGGAACATGCACATTTCTGCAACTTTTCCAGCAACTTGTTTACGCCGTTCGACGACGTTTTTGACAAATCTAACTATTCTAATCAATCACAATTCATGTCAAATAGTCATAACAATATGTAAGAACAACCACAAACACCTAACAACAATTCAAATGAACCAAAATGGATCAAAAGTGGCTAAAACCTCACATTTTCCTATAATCCTTCTTAATCATGTTTAAGCATACGATTAGCAAAACACATCGAAATTAACCCAAATTTCTAACAGAGCCTTAAAACATTATTTTAGAATTTTAAGAATTTTTCCAGAATTTATTTACGTATAAATTCGCTAATCTTCACTAATTACCCTTAATCACCGTAATTAGTGCAAAAACTATGCAAATCACTCACCTTGGCCACAAACAAAATTCTCAGAACTGAAACTCCTCTGATTTGGGCGAATACTGATGTCCAACAGCAGCTCTAACCTTGCTTTGGTGCTTTTTCTTCTTAATTTGATGCCTCTAAGCCTTAATCCTTGATTAGGAAGTGATTTTGGGTGTTTTGAGAGAGATTTAGAGAGTCGAGGCCATGGCTAGGTTAAGAGGAATGAAAGTGGCGGCTGTAAAATGTCTAAAGAAATGTTTTCTAACCCTAATCAGCCCCTATATACCCCTAAACCCGAAATTCCCCTTTGGGCCAAGCTGCTAATCACCCGGTTAAGCCCAATTAAGCTGTTTTTCACCATCTGAAACTTGTTTCAGCCATATCTCCCAAACGGTAAGTCCGTATGGCTAATGTGACCACTCTACGGAAAGAGAAACCATCATCCGAAGCCAATGGAAGTGGTTTCAGGTCAAAATTCATTTCCAGTCAAAAGTTATGGCCAAAACAGTGCCAACTAGGGGTAAAATGGTCATTTAAAAATCGGGAAAAATCATGAACATGGGAAATGACCACAATAGTCGTCTCCCAAAGTTACATGACCATACGACTTCGTATGTGAAAGAAATAAATATCCTACGATCCCATGATGCGTAGAATGCGGGTCGTTACACTCTCCCCCCCTTAAGAAATTTCGTCCCCGAAATTCCTTAACCCAAAACATACACAGGATCCCGCATGCCTAACACCCACATACAACAATCAAACATGCAAAGCAAGCAAACAAGTCTATCCTAGCATGCGGAAAACTAAATCGCTAATAAAATCTTACTAGACAAAGAGTTCTGGATACTTCTTCCTTATGTCCTCCTCTGTTTCCCAAGTACAATCATTCTCGTCTTCGCTCCACTGTACCTTGACTAGCTTCACCGATTTCCTTCGAAGTTGCTTCATGTCGTGTGCGACAATACGGGCCGGCTTGCGGTTCCCAACCGCCTCGGGTTCTACTTCGAAGTCCTCTAACTGATCAGGTGAGATAGTCATATCTGAGTCGTGAACGAACTTCCTTAGTTGGGAAACATGAAATACGTTGTGAACTCCTGCCATCTTCTCCGGTAAGTCAACTCTATATGCCAAATTCCCGACTAGTTCAAGAACATGGAATGGACCAACAAATCTTGGTGCTAATTTGCCTCTCCTGCCAAATCGTATTACGCTCTTCAACGGAGAAATCTTGACAAACACCAAGTCACCCACGAAGAATTTTAAGTCTCTTCTTCTCTTATCAGCATAACTTTTCTGCCTATCTTGGGCAGCCTTCATTCGTTGTTGAATGGTCTTGATTTTATCTGAAGTTTCCCTCACCATATCTGGTCCAAGCATAAACTTCTCGCCAGTCTCTATCCAACATGATGGTGAGTTACACGGTCTTCCGTACAAAGCTTCAAATGGAGCCATACCGATACTGGATTGGTAACTATTATTATATGCAAACTCTACTAGATGCAAATGGTCATCCCATGATCCACCAAAATCCAATATACATGCTCTCAAGAGATCTTCCAAAATACGATTCACCCTCTCCGTCTGACCGTCGGTCTGAGGATGATATGCGGTACTGAGATGTAACTCTGACCCTAGCGCCTCTTGCAAGCTCCTCCAAAACCCACTAGTGAACAACGGGTCTCGGTCGCTCACAATGCTTTTAGGTACTCCATGAAATCTCACTACCCACTTCATATACGATTCTGCTAACTTAGCTGCCGTTCTAGTCGATTTGACTGGTATAAACCTTGCACTTTTAGTCAGTCGATCTACAATTACCCAAATGCTGTCATATCCCGATCTAGTCCTTGGTAACCCATCGATGAAATCCATTGAGACTTGCTCCCTTTTCCATTCGGAAATTTCTAAGGGCTGCAACAACCCACTAGGCTTCTTTTGCTCGGCTTTAACTAGCTGGCAATTCATGCACTTTGATATAAACTTCCCAACGTCTCTTTTCATCCCTTCCCAGTAGTAGGTCTGCTTCATATCTCGATACATCTTATTACCACCGGGGTGTATGGTCAGCCTTGAGTGATGACATTCTCTAAGCACTTCATCCCTCAGTCCATTGACATTGGGTACAACAAGCTTGCCATTCCTTCTAAGCCATCTATCTCGATCAAGCCCATACTTGTTCATCTCCTCATCGATTCCCATCTCTAACTTGGAGATGATCTCCAATAGGTTAGGATCGTCCCTCTGACTAGAGCCGATCCGTTCAATCAAAGTGGGCCTGATCGTCAAACTTGCTAACATTTCTGGATCCAATTCGCACTTTGGTCTGAAATCAAAACTCGCGATAAACTCCAGTTGCTTCCATTCAAGGAACATAGCCCCTAAGCTGGCATGTCTTCTACTCAATGCATCAGCCACCGCATTGCCCTTTCCCGGTGTGTATGCGATGTCAAAATCATAGGAAGCTAAGAACTCTAACCATCTCTGCTGACGGAGATTCAGATCTTTCTGAGAGAAGAGATACTTTAACGACTTATGATTAGTAAACAACTCAAATCTTTCTCCCAAGAGGTAGTGTCTCCACATCTTTAACGCGAACACGATTGCTGCCAATTCTAAATCATGGGTAGGGTATCTTCTCTCGTGCGGTTTCAATTGCCGACTTGCATAAGCTACAACCCTACCGCCTTGCATCAATACAGCACCCAGTCCGGTACCACAGGCATCCGTGTATACCGTCATCTCTTCATCCCCCTTAGGAATGACTAACACTGGTGCGCTTGTCAACTTGTCCTTTAGACTCTTGAATGCATTCTCGCACCTTTCATCCCAGATAAAAGCTTGATTCTTCTTGGTCAACTGGGTCAATGGTGCTGCTAACTTGGAGAAGCCTTGGATAAACTTACGATAATATCCAGCTAACCCCAAGAAACTCCTTACATCTGTTGCATTCCTGGGCGTAG
Source organism: Allium sativum (assembly GCA_030737875.1). Taxonomy (NCBI): domain Eukaryota; kingdom Viridiplantae; phylum Streptophyta; class Magnoliopsida; order Asparagales; family Amaryllidaceae; genus Allium; species Allium sativum. Next base: position 480,917,645 of record CM060915.1, read on the forward strand.
GCCAATCCTGTACCGTAGCCACCTTCGCCGGGTCCACGGCAATACCATCCTCTGATACAACATGGCCCAAGAACCTCACTTCCCTTTTCCAGAAGTGACACTTAGAAAACTTTGCTTTCAATTGGTGTTTTCTCAACACCTCCATCGCTACTCTTAAATGTTCCTTGTGTTCTTCCTCTGTCCTCGAATAGACCAAAATATCATCAACGAACACAAGGACAGACTTATTCAACTGATCTCTGAATACCCTATTCATAAGATCCACAAAATATGCTGGGGCATTGGTCAGCCCAAATGGCATAACCAACCATTCATAAAATCCAGACGGCGTTCGAAATGTCGTTTTAGCTATACTCTCAGCTTCCACTCTAAGCTGATGAAAACCTGTCGCGAGATCCAACTGAGAAAATATTCTCGCGCCACTCAACTGATCGAACAAATCATCTATCCGCGGTAGAGGATACTTATTCTTTCTCGTCACTTTATTCAACTCGCGGTAGTCTACACACAAACGAAGGGAACCATCCGCCTTGGTAGCAAACACAACTGGTGCTCCCCATTCAGAAACACTCCTTCTGATAAATCCCTTCTTCAAAAGATCGCTGACTTGCACCCCGAGCTCTCGCTGCTCCCTTGGTGCCATACGACGAAGTGGCATCACTATAGGTCTGGCATCTTTCACCAAATCAATACGAAACTCAATCTCTCGGTGTGGTGGAAGTCCGGTCACTTCTTCGAAAACATCCGGATACTGGCCAACCACGGGCAAACCTGACAACTCACTATGCGGAATGTCGAGGGAGTTTAGAAAACTAGCCAATACCCCCTTACTGGGTAGACCACCAAACACTATCCTCCGCCCATCATCCGCTCTAGCTGTCACCAAAAAGCCCTCACAGTCTACCACCACCCCGTATCTTTGGAGCCAATCTACTCCCAAAATAATGCCAAACCCAGTAAAGCCCAAAACAAAGCAATCACAAACAAACATGCATCCATGACTCGATAGAACCACATTACGACAAATCATGCTAAGGCTAGTCGAACCACCAATCGGGTTCGTCACTACTAAAGGTCTATCGACAATCTCGGGCTCCAATCCCAACCTATCTACCAGGTCACTAGATATGAAAGAACTGGAAGCACCGGTATCAAACAAAACTCTAACAGGAACATCATAAACAGAAAGCATACCTTGAATGACGACATTCTTTCCCTTCTCCGCCGCAGTTGGGGCATTCGACGAAGAAGGAATAGCATTAAGAGCATATGCTTTCACCATTTGCTTTTCCTTAGGGGGCTGCGGACACTTGTCCTTGTGATGTCCCATTTGGCCACAGTTGAAGCACTTCCTATCCGCTGGCTTGGCCCGACAATTACTAGCATAATGGCCCTTCTTACCACAGCTGAAGCACTCCACATCTTGCTTATTCTTTTTCTTCTGGCCATCCTTAGCCTGATTCTGCTTTCTCTTATTCTGGGAACCACCTTTGCCTCCACCACTAACTTGTGGCTTTGGCTCATCTGCGGATGCAACCTCAGTCTTTGGCTTAGGGTAGAGACTTTCTGACCTTAACGCTTTCCCCACAATCGATTCAAACGTCTCATCGTTGTGGTTAATAAGTTTTTCCCCCAAATACTGATCCAGACCAGTTATGAATTTCTCATTCTTTTTCTCGGCAGTATCTATAAGAGATAACCCATATTTTGACAAAGTGTCAAATTCAGCAATATACTCCGAGACAGCCCTGCCATTCTGCTTGAGCTCCAAGAATTTCTTAAACAACATTGACTTCTGAGCAGCTGGAATAAACTTCTCACTAAAGCGAGCCTTAAACTGCTCCCAAGTAATCTGGTCTTCGGGAGTAGCTGCCTTTATAGCATTCCACCAATTCATTGCCCGCCCTTGCAGCTGACGGGACGCTAGCTTTCTCTTCATCGCATCCTCGATACCCAAATCCTCGAAGATACGTTCGCAACTATCCACCCAATCCTGAACATCCGTAGCCGACTCCATTCCGTGGAACGGCTTCCCACCAAGGCTAGTATAATCCTTATTCAGCTTGGCGAAGTCGACTCTTGGTGCCTGCACTATTGGACCACCATCATTTCCACCATTGGGAGCTGCCCTCTGTACATCTCTAAGCATCTCTCTCATGAGGTCAGTAAACATCGTCCTCATGTCAGCAGCATTCCCATTATTGGCCCCTCTACCGGTACCTCTAACATATCGGCTCATCGTCAATCTGAAAAAGGAAATGATTAACGACTCCATAGTGGTGCTAGTGCAGTACGACTTCATCCTTATACCACTAATAGTATATATATAGCTTTTAAAAACCAAAGTAATCACAAATACGCTCTCTCGTATACGTATATTATCTCTCCCTGATAACTTCCCTAGGTTAACTACGCAACCTAGAGCTCTGATACCAAGTGTAGCGGGACACAACCTCTATCCAGCGGCTACACTCCGCCGTGGCATTACATTGGTACCTCAGAACGGATTTTACGGCCAGCCTCTCGACTGCAACCAACCCACCTCTTGGGACGTGTAGGGGTAAGAGTCTCCTGCTCGCCACCAAACAGTCGAGCGAGAACCCCCTATCACGTAAACCAACCAGCTCTGATACCAAGTGTGACGGCCCGCCTCGCACCAGCCTGCATTTCCTCCAAAAGTGCGCTGAACACGTGCCCGACTAGCACAAGACGGTCGTCATAAGAAAGGAAAGAAGGGAATGAACTAATCAAAGAACCTGTAGAATGTCTCACAGCGCATGGAATAAAATATAGTAATAATAAGGTACTTGACATAAAACAGGCGAGACAGTGCATAAGCTGATAACTAAAACCAACATCAATATCAAAGCAGCGGAAATCCAAATACAGCTTATTACAACTTTTTAAAATCTACTGTCTCTGAACAACAGAAAGCTAAAATAGAAGATACACCACCAATGCCCAAGCAGTGATCTTCAACAATACAGGGAGAATACTATATATGTATATTACGTGGAAGCCTCCTGCTCGTCTCCGGATCATCTACCCGTGCATCACCAGCTAACCTGTCTCTAGTCTGCTCGTGTGAGCACCCAGAGTAATAAGAGGAGACATAAAACTCTGGGTCAGACATAAAGCCTGGTATGAGCGATAAGCATATAAACAGAATAATAACAGGTATACTAAACCATACCTGAACCTGGACCTGCAACCAAAGAGTTAGTACCACATACCGTACAATACTCCAAGGTGCCAGAATAAACAGTATAAGAATACGGGGGTGGGGTGTGCATGTCACAATGAGAGCAAGCAAATCATCCATAGCAACCATCCTCACATATCTCACTCAGTGCGTAAAGCGTACGATATCTACCACTTTGGAACACTAGACAAACTGAGGTAACGACGAATCCCGACTTGTAGAAACCCTGCTGTGACCAAGCCAAACACTTGGAGTCATGACCAAACATTTCAATGACCCACTTCATTGGTCATAGTCCTTGGTTCTACCAATGCCATAATGGCCCTGAATCCGCCTTCGTACCTCCTACCATAGTGGTCCAAAGCTATAGACGTCGATAACTCCTTAGCACGCGTCCCGCAGCAAAGCCCAACCATGAAGCGAACTCGTTGATTCCCATCTGAATCCTGAGCTCTAACTTCTCATTTGGACTTCCTTTGCATCTCGGGTTTTGGTCGAATTGGAGTGGGTCTTCAGAAGAGTTGTCGCGTAGTAACAGTCCTAGAACTCGGTTCGGTTCGGTAGTCATTGCCTCGTCGGTTCGGTAGTCATTGCCTCGTCGGTTCGGTTCGGGTACATCACTCCGGGTCGGGTCGGTGCCCTCCTCCGGGTCAGGTCGAGTTGCTATCCTCCTTCCAGCTCATGCTCCTTCTCCGATCAGCTCCCTCGTTTTCCATCTACTTCGATCCGATCCGATCCCTTCGCCTTACCCCAGTCCGATCCGCTCCGCTCCCTAGGTTACTCCGATCTGATTCGTTCCCAATGTTCTTCCGATCCGATCTGGCCTCCATTGTCCTTCCGATCCGATCCCCTTGTCCACTCCAACTCTAAGTAAACGGCCTTCCTTTTTGCCAAGTCTTTTATGTGCCAAACTCCAGTTCGGGTCGGGTTTCTTGCCTAGTTCACATATCCGATCCGAGCCCCTACTCCGATCCGATCCGGTTCGGAACATGCACATTTCTGCAACTTTTCCAGCAACTTGTTTACGCCGTTCGACGACGTTTTTGACAAATCTAACTATTCTAATCAATCACAATTCATGTCAAATAGTCATAACAACATGTAAGAACAACCACAAACACCTAACAACAATTCAAATGAACCAAAATGGATCAAAAGTGGCTAAAACCTCACATTTTCCTATAATCCTTCTTAATCATGTTTAAGCATACGATTAGCAAAACACATCGAAATTAACCCAAATTTCTAACAGAGCCTTAAAACATTATTTTAGAATTTTAAGAATTTTTCCAGAATTTATTTACGTATAAATTCGCTAATCTTCACTAATTACCCTTAATCACCGTAATTAGTGCAAAAACTATGCAAATCACTCACCTTGGCCACAAACAAAATTCTCAGAACTGAAACTCCTCTGATTTGGGCGAATACTGATGTCCAACAGCAGCTCTAACCTTGCTTTGGTGCTTTTTCTTCTTAATTTGATGCCTCTAAGCCTTAATCCTTGATTAGGAAGTGATTTTGGGTGTTTTGAGAGAGATTTAGAGAGTCGAGGCCATGGCTAGGTTAAGAGGAATGAAAGTGGCGGCTGTAAAATGTCTAAAGAAATGTTTTCTAACCCTAATCAGCCCCTATATACCCCTAAACCCGAAATTCCCCTTTGGGCCAAGCTGCTAATCACCCGGTTAAGCCCAATTAAGCTGTTTTTCACCATCTGAAACTTGTTTCAGCCATATCTCCCAAACGGTAAGTCCGTTTGGCTAATGTGACCACTCTACGGAAAGAGAAACCATCATCCGAAGCCAATGGAAGTGGTTTCAGGTCAAAATTCATTTCCAGTCAAAAGTTATGGCCAAAACAGTGCCAACTAGGGGTAAAATGGTCATTTAAAAATCGGGAAAAATCATGAACATGGGAAATGACAACAATAGTCGTCTCCCAAAGTTACATGACCATACGACTTCGTATGTGAAAGAAATAAATATCCTACGATCCCATGATGCGTAGAATGCGGGTCGTTACAACAAGTATTTGAATTTGGGAAAGATTTTGTATTGCAAGAGCATGGAAATGCAATTCAGAAATTAGATAAGAAATAGAATGATTTGGTGATTTGGAAATCATAATTGAAGTGTACATATAATGATAGAAAGGTAGCGATTCTTCATGATGAGTTTTAACCAAAAGAAGATTCCACTTCTTTTCAGAAATGAAGAGATTTCTCTTCATGAAAGAAGACAACCTTTCAAAAAATATGTGATGTTTTGAATCAGTTGACTGGTTAAAAATCATCATTCGATTGGTTAAAAAAAATATGAAATCATATATATTTAAAATATTCAGAAACTAGCCGTTACTGAAGCAAAATTTCCTGACCAGTTGACTGATTAGTTTTGGACCAGTCGACTGGTTCAGGCATTTTTGCCCAGTCAGACTGTTTCATGTCATTTTGAAAGTGTATATATATAAATATATTTAATCTTTGTTTTAAACTCGTGTTATACTTGAGGATAGATTTTAACATAATTCTAACATGACTCAGTGTATATATATGTATATACATATATATATATATAAACCTTATCTCTATGACATGATTTCCAATGCACTTCTCGTTGTTGGCATTAATCAAAATCTTGATATCAACAATTTATGTGTCCATGAGGCATACCGTTCCTTAGGACGAAATTGACTATTTTGGGTATGAAATCTATTTGAGTTCTCGTAGGGTTTCTTCTCGATAACCTAGAGTTAGAGTTGAATAAATTAGGAGTTTACTTCTAGGGGACTCCAAGGTTGAGCCTAAGTTGGTCGTGAGTCTTTATTGTTTCGAGTTCTCGAAGTCGATTTGCTCGAGACCAGCTCATAATTCGCTTTGTAGTGGTTTGTATTGACTTCATAGAAGTCGATAGGGAATTCGATGATTTAGGCAATGTTTTGTGTTGGAGAGTATAACTGAATTCAATGTGATATCGAAGTAAGAATATTCTCTCCTTTGTCACTCTAAAGTTTGTAGTTTGCGGCTGGGTTGAGTGATCGATTTGGAAGGAGTTAGCGGTTGGAGGAGTCGATCGAGTAAGTCTGCGAAGTTTAAGCTTGCACCTAGTATTAAAGTTTGTCCTACTGTGTCGGGACAAATCATGGAGACATATGTGTAGATTGTCATCCAAGTTTTGTCGAGTGCTCCCTCGATGAATTAGGAAATACCGATGTCATAGCCCGATATATGTTTCCATTAATTGTGTTTCCATATGTGTTTTAGTTTTGCATCGAGATTTCATCATTCCATTTGACCGTGCGATTCGATGGATGGAACGAAATGAAACTTGTGAATTGATTTTTCCGTCTTGATTGTGACTTACCATGTTGAGGGCTCGGTTAGATTATATATGTGCATAACATCCCATGTTTGGTCATCGGAACTTAATACTATGAGTGACTGCAGAATCCACAGTTATTAATGTCGAACGTCGAGGTGGGGGAGTGTTATGACATAGTTAACATATACTTGGCAGTATATATGGTTCGTCAAAACTTAAATTCATTGAGTCATGGTTTCATGTTTGCTTAATTTTTGCTTGTTGATTACTGAGCTTAAGTGGACTTAATATTTAAGCATATTGGTTCAATTGATAGGAGGATACAGAACATCGGTGGTAGTGAAGAGGTTGTTGGTGACAATAGTGGGCTAAGACTTAGGTGTTTAGTAGGTGATTCGCATATGATTGGACGACGACGGGTTGAGACTGTTCACTAGCAGCGAGTCGTCACCTGAGCTTGTAGCTTGAGAGTATTTGGACACATTCGATGAAGTGACAAGCTTGCCACCACATTTGGGTCAAGTTCTATATCGATCAAGTTATGGATGTTCTTTTGGTTGTGAATCCCGAGTGGATTTTACCGATTGTGAATGTTTGATTGTTAATTGGTATATGCCGATTACAACGCTTTATAGGCTGTTTTGATCTTGATTGATTGGTTGGGCTACCCGAACATACCAGTGACTTGGCATACCTTGTGTTCAGTTAGTTGGATTTTCACTTTTCATTAAGAAAAGTGGATTACTTGGGTCATATTATGTCGAGTAGGACGTCAATATGAGTCTTACGGAAGTTTGGCTGGTTTGGAGGTCGAGGCTGATCTATGGGCATACCGATTTCTCATTCCAAGATGGAACGAGAAGCTACTAGAACTCACTTGGTTGTGTGGGAGGTTTGAGTGGGTGGTTCCTAAATGGAAGGTTATCGTGTTTTAATCGATAACCAAAACCGCAAAAGACGTATTCAACTCACGATTGGAGTTAATAGATAGAGTTTGTTTGGGGAGTTGGAGGCACTATTAATTAGCAATGGGGCTAGAGTCATTGGTGATGTATAGGTGATGTTGCATCATCGATATTTCTCTTCCCCGAGAAGTATCTCAACCTTTACTAGCGGCAATGGTTGAAATTCTTAGCCTCCTACGTGTATAATTATATATAGGCGTGTATAGGAAATGTAGTTGTTTGTGTGTGTCGAGTTGGAGATATACCGGTTCGAAAGCGATATCTGATTAGTGAATGTCGCTTGTGTTTATTATTGGATATGACTCCATAACTCGAGGAGAGGTAGTATGGACTCGACCATAATGGTTGGTTCCACATGGAGTGAGTGTTATTTGTTTCCGGCATCGTTAGAAAGGGATGATTATGTGTTTATTTTATAATAAATGTGATGTCAGCTTGCTATATCTGAAAGGAATGAGTCGAATAGTTTTCTATGCCCACTCGAGATTTCCAAATGGATGCGGAAATAGTTGTCGATAGTATCCATCGACAGGTTTCCATAAAAATTAAGAATAGTATGATGTCACTCGAGTCATGCTCGATTTAATGGCGAGAGATGCTTGACTACTATTCTCTACTTTTGAAAAGGCAACTAAGTCCTTGAGTCATATATGGATTGAATTTAATATTGGATGTCTTGTATTAGTTAGGTTAGTATCTCGCATGTTAGGATAGGAATGGATGTTATTTTCAATGTTTGTTATTGTTTTCCATTCATGTTTGATCATTGATGATGCCTGCATGTTTATTTATATTTCTAGGATTGTTAGGCATGCGGGGTAATTATATTGTTGCATTGTTTATTTCTTCAAGATGCAATCCAAATTTGACTTGACATGTTAAGTTAGATAATTCAGTTTATTTAACATGTTTATTCCCGTTTTGGTATTTCGACTATCGTGTCTAATCCTCTTTGTTGAGTACATGCCTAGGTACAAAGAAGCAAGAGTTGATTTGTTTGGATGCTAATTTTTTTATTTGCATCAAATGCTAAGCCTGCTTGAAAAGAGGTATGTAGTAGGAATAAAGTTTGGGTTCTGCTCTTTGGTGGATTTCTATGGTTTTATTCCCCTGATATGGGTTTGGGCTTTTGTTAGCTTCTGTTGAGATGAGCCTTGCATGGCGATTTTGGATTTTTCTATATCGAGTCGTCTAAGGAAAATGCTGTCGAAATTTTCCGTGAATTTTAACATGTTTAGAAAGAAACTGAATATGCGATGCAATGTTGAATTGCCTTCCAAATAGTAAGTTCTCACTTTTATTTTCCAATATCTGTTGGTTCGAAGAATAATGTAGAATTTAGGTGTTTGGCTTGGCTGCGTCGATTCTGAATCAAATGGTTGTCATTGAGAGCAGTAAGTGACAATTTATTTTGCATTGTCACTTGTTCAAGAGCGTTGGGTTATGTTGTTTTGTCCATGAGGATTCCGAAGAAAAATTTCCTTAAGTGGGAAGAAAGCAACAACCTGTATTTTTATGGTTAGATATTTAAATATTTTATTTAAATATTGAGTCTTAATTTTTCGATTGGCAGCTCCAAAAGGTGATTTCTCACAAATAATCGAATAGGGACTCGAGACTAGTTCGGTTGAATTCGTATGTTTCGTTACGTTAATATAAAATGTAAGGATCTCTATATTTTGAGTTTGGACAATTTAGTGGTTATAACGATCTCGATATACGCATAAAATTATCGTTCCGAGCAACAATCTCGAATTTTGATGAAACTTCTACCATCAGAACCGTGTCATTGTAGTGATGAATGCCGCCAAGTTTCGCTATGGTTGGATGATTCGTTTGATCGTGGTGAGATAAAACGCACGTTGATTTTATAAAAAGAATTTGAAATTAGAATGGATATAATACTAAGTTACACTATCCACTAACTCAAAATTCTATTGGGCCTTTACTATAGCTTTCTCCCCAACTCGTGTTTAACTATTCCATAGAATTTCATGGCCATCACTTCCATCATTCTTCAAAAATTGATTTCTCCCTCATCTCTCAACTAAGAATCATGTAATAATATTTGTTGGATTCCTCATGAAAATCTCTACATGCACATATGAATCCTAAGTGATGGACACCCATACCCATTTTTCCGAACCACGATTTTGACCGTTAATCTAGGGTTCGGTCACCTTGGCGTTAGGATTAATGGGAGCACACGGGAAAGCAAGCCACAATGCTTATCAGACAACAAAGCCAAAAGTCGATCTTCGTCGAGCACATTTTTCAAATGTTCACTAAACCAACTCCAGTTACATTCATTTTCTTTAGAACAAATAGCCATTTCCACATTGAAGAAAACCCTTGATTTCCATTCTTTGTAGTTGCAATAAACAAAACATCAATCCTACTTTTAAAAAAAAGTAGTACCCAAAAAATTCAAAGGCGGATTGCGTTTAAATCCAATAGTATATGCATGAAAAAACCCAACATAAAAATTTTCAAATTGTTTTGTTTCAGCACGCCCAAGATTTGACTTCTGAACTGCTTTTATATAGCACTGCAAGTAATTTTAAGGTAATGCGTTATCACAGTGAAACAATTTCATCGCCATTTGTTTTCTAGAATTAACATAGCATGGTAATTCGTGTTGAAATTACATTCTTGTCTAAAGTAGTCAATAATACCTTTTAGTTTCTTCAAAGGCTTATATATAATCATAGAATTGACAAATTTACTAGAAATAAGTGGATGGTTGATATCCCGTAGTCTAGCACCACAAAAATGCTCATGTGTCATACTTCTAATGTAAAAACAATTAACATTTTCGTTATCACAGCTATCTTGAAATTTGCAACCCTTATCAAACCAAGAACAAATGGAAGTAACTCTTTATCCGCAATTCTTAATAATCTTCAACTTGTATATATAATTAGATAAGTTACTAAAAATTTCTGAATTCCAAGGCCTCATCAAATCGATATCCAACAAAATCCAAAATTGAAATATTATTTTCATTCTTTAGCATTACCTTAAAAGCAAACCAAATATTTGCACTAGATGAATCAAAAATCAAAGAATTTAGAATAATAAGGTCGCTAACACTACTAGTGTTATATTCCATCAAACTTTTTCCGATTTTATCTTAAATACCAGAAATTCTTTCTTCTTAAACAATGAAAAGCATACAATACTATATAGACCTGAATCAGTATTAAGAACTCTACAATTCCCTTCAAGTATATATAATGATTCAATACTCGAGTTAATGTTTACTAATATTAATGTAACTCATTCTTAAGTAGAAGAAGAGAAGCATTCAGATTAATATGACAACTATAATTGTTATCATCATACAGAAAAATTGATAAAATTCTTTGATGTGCATGGTCAGGTAGTCTTGGGTGTGCATGATGTTTGTTGGTGCATTTCTTGTGTTTGATAACGTTTGTGGATTTTTTGGGTCTCTGGTGGTGTTCGACGTGCTAGTTAGAGATGTCTTGTTGCCTTCGCAGAGTATCTGGTGTTCTCAGTGAAGTGTGTACCTCGATCTACTTCACGACTTGGCCTCCCTCCTCTAGTGGTAATTGTTCCGTGTTCTCTTCTATATACCAAGTATGCTCAAGGGTAGAAGTATATTGTCTCTTGCTTGGGGAGAAGAAGGCGAGGCTGTTATGTCTCTGGTCGAGGTTGTTGTTGGTTTTTGTTCGTGTTCGTTCGGGTGTTCGATTTGTGTGGCTGGATTGAGTGTCATCTTGTTGGCTTTAAGTTTGATGGCAGTTTGTTGCTTTGGGGTTTTAGTTGCTATGGTGAGGAGTGGTTGTGTATTTAGGAGTTGGAGATGTGTGATGACCTATGTAGCATTGTTGTCTTTGTTGGCGACGGTACAACTAGTAATTTCTAGGCGAAGGCCTTATCTGATTAGTTGTATGTGATGGAAGTGATTCTTTCTTGAGTACTACACACAACCAGACATCGTGTAAGGTCTTTAGCTTTCGGCTGAATGTAAGTCTTAAGTATGATTGTAGTGCCCTATTTATAGGGTGGCTTTGCTATGTAATTGTCCTTGGATAGCATGTAACTCTGTTTTGACTTAGTTTTAGGTCATAACATTATGTATTGCAATGTTTCGATCTCCCTGCGTGGAGTATGAATACTATAGTCTAGAAATATTGTCTAGCTCTAGTTCTGTAACTTAGACTGGTATTATTGGACGAACCACTTTAAAAACTGATTGGAGTGGATGGTCTACCTTAAAAACTGAATGCAATAGGTTGTTAATCTATCAATCTCCTATATCTTTATAATTATTATTTGTTATAGTAATAAGTGTTTGCAGTCACTTTAAAAACCTGTCAGCCTTGCAAAAAAAAGAAAGATAAAATTGTACTTGTACCACTATTTAAAAAAAACTAATGAATTTCAAAATTATCATCATACAAAAATAACTCTAATGCTGTAATCATAACAAATGAAAAATACATTATCATAGAACTATGTAAATAAAAGTTAATTCAACATAGCAAAAATAGACCCCAAAATATTAATCCTTAACAAAATCAAATAAATGATGAAAAGAAATATCAGTCAGAATTAAAAGAAGAAATCAAAATACCACTCAGAAGGTAAAGAAGAAATAGGATTGTTATTACTCCCATCCTCCGTTGAAACTATCCTACAAAAATTGAGTAAGAAGAAATGAAGATATGTTTCACAATCGAACAAGAATTAAAAAGCAAAAATATCTTACTGTAATTCAAATAAACTAGTAGATCTACCAGTGGACAATTATAATCCGTATTACTGAATCGAAATCAAGTATATGAATATGTGAACGTTTACAATCGGTACAACTAAATAGAGAAAAAAAAAAGGAAACATAATTGCTGTGAATGTCCTGAAACCAAAAAATCTGGCTTAAAAATCAATTATATAAAAATCATGTCCTCGTGGCATATAACATAAGTGAGTTGTCTTTTGATATATTTTTTAAATGTGTCCTTCAAACCATTTTCAACTTATTAAAATGAATCAGAATCTAGAAATATGAAATTAACTAGTGCGTGGCCCGTGCTACGCACACCGGATATTGTGAGGTTCAAAAGAACGGGTATATCAAGTTGATACACATCATTTGTATGATATAAAACCTCATCTTCATATGCTCATGGTGATTTCTTTTTTTTTAAGAATATTGTTGGCATTTTGTCTTAGTGGGTATCCCGTTATAAAACATTCTTGTTGAAGTATGTTGCATGAGATGCTTGGGAAGAATAAGAAAGGTTCGCGGCGTTATACTCCAATTGAGAATTTGTTGTGGCCATCAAAATAACAATTTATATTTTCAATTTTATCACTATTCAATAATATTGTATTTCTGTTATCCCTTAGGTTTCTATTTTTTGTGTACGTTGAAAAGAAAAACTGAAGATTGTAAGTAAATATACATACTATAATATAATAAAGGAAAGCCTATTTAAACATAAATTTTTGACACAATTGATATTCACCATTGGATTTCTCCCTGAATTCCACTCCTCTACATAAGGAAAAAAGATCCAATGGTTGAGGTTGTATCTCTATATTTGTGTCTAATTTTGTGTTCAAATAACCGTCCCTATATAAAAATGACTATAAATACATCAAGTTTTGGAGGAAATTTTGTGTAACAAATGTAAATATATAATGAAGATACAATTCACTACTAAGTCAATTTTTGAAAGCTAATTATCAAACAAAAATAGCAGATTATATAACCGTAACTTCTAATGTAAGCCTCCATGTTGTTTAATTGGTAAACTTATAACTGTAACTTCTAATGTAAGCCCCCATGTTGTTTAATAGGTAAACCACATTTGCATGTTGAACTGCTTTATTTAACATATCTATGGTGTAGCAGGTTTGGATAATACTTGTGTTTTATGCGCAAATGTTGTACACATGATAGCTGCTTGAGCATGCATTATTCTATTGAAATTGTTTTGTAACTACAAAATAACTTGTATGTTAATGCTTTATTATTTTGCTATCAATGAACCTGAAGCATTTTGTTGTTCATTTTTTTTTTCCCCTTTTTTTTAATGCTTCGCTATATTTGCTTTTTCTTGGTTTTCCAAAAATGATTAGTTACAATCTCACCAGTTGTATATATCACACACCTGACTTTACTCTATTTGACAGAAAAATATTGCAATAACCAAGTGGTTTTTCTGAGGCGCGCCATGAAATCATCTTTGCCTATTATGCCATCCTATCAACATCAAACATCTTAAATAGTCTGGTGTACGACTAAATTGCAATCACCTCTACAAATTGTGCCATTATCGTCATCATCAAACATCTTAAATAGTCGATGTAAAATTAAATTGCATATATACAACATACCTGATTTAACTGTCTCACCAAGCTGAGTTAGTGATATATGATGAGACAAATTGTTGCATTTAGTAAAAGCAATATTTCAAGCATTCCAAAATGCTGTTATTATCATCATTTCGTGAAGACAAATACGTAGTCCCAACATTATGGTGGCATTGATAAATAAGTCATAACTTTGCAAAAAATATTGATTCCAACTGAAAGTAAATACTACGGAACCACTTTAGGATAAAAAAATTTGAGATGTTGATCCCTCCCACTCCCTATGGATACATAGACACGTATGTATAAACATACACATAGGACCTTTACTTCTAATGTAAATAAATATCATAAAAACAACATATGAAACAAAACCTGCTGCAAAAATAGGAAAGACGACTGATACAGTAAAGCATCACAAATAAGTGACATCTGCAATATAAAGAACATGCGTGCTGCATGTAAACAAAGAATGCATGGATCAGAACTCATCAAGTTATTCATTAAAATTAAATCATATAATCTACTGTCTACAAAGCCTCAATCTACTCATAACAAATTAATAGAAAGAGAGGATTAAATTTTGAAAAAAAAAAAAAAAAAAAAAAAAAAAAAAAAAAAAAACCAAGTTGCTTGTTATCTTCTTTCTACATGTATCTCATTTATTAAGACCGACTCAATTGACCCATGCCGGTAGACCTTAATTTCCCTATTCTGACCACTGGATGCTTTGAGGATAAACAGTAAATAAAAACAGCAACCATTTAGAATTGGAGTTGTGACAAATCATTACCTTGAAGGCACCTACCTCTACATAGTATTTGACTCAATATTCAAAGTACTTATGCCAGATCTATTCTAATATTTCCGCACCACCAGATCTAGCACATTTACCAGAAGTCTTAGTAGCAAGGAAATTTCTATATTAATGCTTAATACATATGTACTATGTGCTAAAATTTATGAGAAACGTTTCTATTCTATTCACTTACAGCTACCTAGAATCCATTTGGGTATTACCATATTCACCTTTTGTAGTTAATCATGCACAATCAGGTAACCATTATTTCGTGCATGCTTATTTGGAATAAAATGTATTCAATTTCATCACCTAAATACCTATAGTGCAAACAAAACAAAAGAATAATTTAAATTAAATCAACATTTAAATACACTACTTCAGGGTTTCAATTAATACTGAACTGAAATACCGCAGTTTAATTCAAATAATATATCTTATTCAAAAAGGATTATTTACCAAAAAATATTATAATTTTCATGTTACCACATCTAAAATATATGAATCTCTACTCCAAGATAAAGATGATAATATTCTCTTCAAATTGCTTAATGTAAAAATTGACACAATTTTCAGCCGTGGTAATCAAAACCAGGTCATAAATTTTACGGTTATAACCATTGGTTGAAGAAATATTGCACCATGAAATGGAACTAAAATGAAGAATCAATCACAGTTTGGAAAGTGAATGTGCGTCTCCACTCAACATGTGTTTCATCAACTACATATTGCTTACATTTTATTTGTTCCCAACCATGAAGCATGCAATTTTCATAAAATCCAAAATAACAAGACATTACTTGATGAATGAATTACTCATTGTAAATAAGATAACTTGTTATTCAAACACTGAATCCTTGTTTGATGCGATTGGGTTATAAGTTTTGGACTAAGAACAGTAGACATTTTTTTAGATATCAATTTTTGTATCATACCAAAAGTTAACAAAAATATTCATATCATACTACACTAAATGTTTATTAGGTACTTTAGTGTTGTCAAATATAATTGATTCCAAAATGGTTACAAATGTATGATTCCACATTCGAAATCTGGATTCGTATAGCAATAAATTGCTGATGCAGTATTCTATGACAGGCCAGTCCTAGGAAAACACAGCATTCTTAAATCCAACAATAGTTGATTTTTCAAATTTGGCTTTTTCCGATGCTGTCTTCAGTAGACAAAACAAACTTCCCTATAAGACTTGTTCTAATGATATCATTGTGTCCTAAATTCTAATTATCACACGCAAATCATAACGTAAAAATACATTTGTAAGTGAGGTAACTCAGGAAAATATATGTGCACACCCATTAAAATGTAACAGAAGTTTAAGAAAGTTTAACATGACCACAATTACACTATAATTATTGAAATAGTAGTTTGTTAGAATATATTCTAATAGAGATAAATTTCATGTCGGATGACATAACAGATGGGGTAACACTGTAAGGTATTTCTCGTTCTTTTGTGTACTAATCCATTTCTATGTACATTTAGTGGAAAGCGATCTAGTTAAATTTAATGTTAATAACAGTTGAAGAAAATAAAATTGGATTAATTGACATAAATAATCCAAAGTTTAATCGGTCCGGCCATATTAATCCCAAATTTACGTTATTTAAAAATAATCCCAAGTTTAGGAGTGTCTTCCCAAATTGATCACATTTCCCCAATGATCTGCTATAGCAGGTTTCATGTTTTAACTGTTTGATAATTAATAACCTTTGGTAATTAATAACCTTTGTTAACTTAATAAACCCTTTTTAGTCATTAGCTTAATTCCCTTCATAATCCTCTTCCTCTCTGGTGTAAACTGTTTGCCACTTGACCAGAACTGCTACCTTCATCATCATCATCGAATTCTTCTCCTCTCGTTAGAGACTTCAACACAATTCATTAGTTCATTCTTCTTCAAAATTCACATGTTTTCTCAGCACAACAATTCCTCTTTCGCATAATCTAATTTGAATTTCAGAAGAAGAAAAGAAAAAAAGAAAAAGAAAACACACAAACAAAATTCACAATTCACAAATGAAATCAATCTGCAATTTCCCTACACCCGAAATTAAAAGCGATTAAAATTCACAATTCCCAAATGAAATCACACTTTTTTCTTCTTCCTGCATATCTCACTTACATATCCACTTTCATATATATACAAAACTGCTATGTCTGTAACCACTCACAACCCAGCACAAAGATCACACATCAGTCCTTCCCAATCCCAACCATAGTTCGTTAACACCCTCTAGCCCTTGTACAACTACAATACAAATGAGAAGCCGTGCCAAGAAAAACAAATGCAATGTCTATACTCCGCTCAAAAACATTGATATTTCCTCTGATGGTGCGTGGGTTTTAACTGTCTGTCAATACATGCAAGCAATTACTCTTGCGTCATAAGTGCTTCATGTAGTGCCTTTTTGGTTGAAATCAACTTAGCTTCTAATGCATCAACATGGCACACAACAACATTCAGTAATTCTTCCTTCTCCGAGGGTACCCCAGTTTGCTTTGCTTGTAACTCATATGCCTTTCCTTCAACTTCGTCAGTCTTTTCAAAACATTAGACAATTGATCCAGCACGCCTAGCCCAGTAACCAAAAGAGACCAGAAAGCTGCGAAACACCAGCTCGTTGAAGAAACTCCGATCCAAACAAAAGGCCAACGACAGCGGTTAGCTTTTTGGTGTATTGTACAACAGATCTGATAGCTTAAGTCAAATTGTAGGGCAGTGGATGTGAGCGGTTGTAAATGATGGCCAAGATCTAGCTGAGTGTTAAGCAATAGGCACACCGGAAGTACAAACGTTAGGGTCAGCTCTAAGATCCACAAAATTGGCAGCTCTAAGAATCAGAAGAATTGGGGAGTCCTGAGAAGGGGCGGAGGAGTCCTGAGAATGGCCGAGATTGTAATTGGAGTTGACATCGTGTATTTTTATTTGACTGAGGAGTCCTTTTGTTGGATTAGCCATAAAGTTTCAAAAAAAATTGAAATCAGTTTTTGCAGCGAACGAAGATTGGGGAAGAAATGGTTTTAACGGAAGAGATTAGGATTGATTTGGAAAAGTTACTGGCTATAATAGGTCATCGAGGAAATGAGATCAATTTGGGAAGATACCCTCAAACTTGAGATTATTTTTAAATAATGCAAACTTGGGATTAATATGGGCGGACCGGTTAAACTTTGGATTATTTATGTCAATTAATCCAATAAAATTTCACTTCTACCATTTGTTCTAATTGACTGACAAACACATAATTTGTTTCCAGTGAACATAAGTCTTTCGTTTAAAAAATAAATAAGCATAACGAAGATATGTTTGAACAAAATTGTAACAAAATTCAAATTTGTCTTTCCATTCGTTTATTTTTGAAAGGTTAAAAAAAAGCTTACGCTTTATTAAGTAGATATAAAAACTACAACACATGGTGGATAGCCAAGAGTCCCAAACTAATTGCTGAGCAATGTATACTTGAACCTGCAATAAAAAGTTGATGCAAACCAGTCATTTCATGTGTCTCCATTAGCTACATTATATATAATCACGTTAAAGAATTATGATAATTTGAATTAGTAGATAAGAATAAAGTATCTTTTTTTTTTATTAAACTCTGTTTTCCATGTTGAGGGAAACATTCTTTCCATTCTTCCAACTCACGATATTTCAAATTTATTTAGTTATGTGTGCTTTCCTCAATTCTAATGATGACCCTTATAACAGCATCATTATACTCTTTTTATTTAGCATCCTGATGACGAACACAATTTTAATATCATGTCTTGTATTGTATGTTAGAAGTAACTTATTTCTAAAGAAAAAGTATCACTGTCCGTAAGTAATAAAACACAGAAACGAACAGAACATGTATACCATCTTTTGGATTTAATTCATTTCAAAGGCTTACTAAGTTTGTACTCATTGTCAACCATTTCACAGAGGCGATCCAACATGTTTCATACTTCGAGCCTGGATGTTGTAGAAGCGAAAGCAGACCATCATCAAATGCGAGAAAATTCCATAGCCAAAAATCATCAAAAATAATGGTTCTAAGAAATATTTTCAATAGTATTGCCATTCAATTAATATGACCATATATGATGCATTAAATATTGACATATTGATTGGAATGAAGTATACAGTCGCATTTGACCTCGTAAGCTTTAAATGGCTTCTCAGTTGCAGCTGTAACTTTGCTTCACCACTGTTGTGCTTTGCATTACTGTCTTGGCACTCAACAAGACCCAATAGCAAGCTGCAGCCCCTTTCCATTCTATTGCATCTCGTAAACCACAGTTTTAGATCCTCCTTTCTTTGGACCTCCCAACAACAATTTCTCCCGTAGTCGTTACTTTGAATGAATGCCAAATACCTTTGAATTTGATAGTCGTGAGATATTGTCAATAAAATCGTAATAATAATTTTGTTCTAATTACATTTTTTTAATATAAAGCTATTCAATGTTATCATGCAATTGAACTTATAACCCAACAACGTTGTTCTTGAATGATAGAATGAATGAAATGAACCATGATACATGTAATACCTATAAATAACAACAATTTGAACTGAGCAACCTTAGCTGCAGTCTAGCCCACACTCTTCTAGTAAAGGCCCATCGAACTTGGCCAAGAAAGGATCAATGCAAACCCGCAAGAGCAAGAGAATTGGTGCTAGAAGAATCGACCACACGATGATAATGGTAGGCGTTCTATTGTTTCTACCAACCAAACCTTTGTGGAAAGGGTATAAATGAACATTCACCCAAAAAAAAAACACACAAATTACCAAACAGAGGCCAACATGATTCATAAACGTTGTTTATGGCATCGGAAATGCCAGCGACCACTCCGATTAGCTTGAATAGCAGTAATGTTGTGGGTGAAATGAGCAATGTGGTCCATTTGAATGTATATAGGTCAGAGAAGTCTTCATCTTCTCCTGCTTTTGAAGTTACTATAAAATTGGTGTCTACTCCAGCAAGTACTTTTAGAAGTCCTTGAAAAACTGCAAATAAGTGAGCAGAAACTCCTTCTATTGAGAATAAATAAATGATCAAAGAAGCAAGTAAAGAATAAAATCACACACAAGATTTAACGTGGAAAAACCCTTTGCGGGAAAAAACCACGAGAGAAAGGCAAA
Source organism: Allium sativum (assembly GCA_030737875.1). NCBI lineage: Eukaryota > Viridiplantae > Streptophyta > Magnoliopsida > Asparagales > Amaryllidaceae > Allium > Allium sativum. The sequence continues at coordinate 480,937,428 of CM060915.1, forward strand.
CTTTATTGATTTAATTGATGGAGTTGTTACAAGCTTATTCAACATATCAACCATAGCAGTAAATTTATATTCTACTTTCATGCATTCAGATAAGGAGAGAAAGAATAAAAATAAGAATATTCTTTATCCTTCAATGAGGTTGCTGCATTTATCTCAATCAAGAGAGTAAATTAAAATCTCCTTTATCCTTTTGATGAGGTTGCTATAAATGTCTCAATCAAGAGAGAATCTTCTTTATCCTTTAAATGAGGTTGCTGAAAATACCTCAATCAAGGGAGTAAATTAACGAACTAAATAATATTCTTTAGGTGACACATCAGCTGGACCAATCCTCAATCAAGAGAGTAAATTAAGGAACTAAATAATATCCTTTAGATGACACATCAGCTGAACCAATCCTAATGAGAATTTCGGATCACAAATTAACAATCTCCACCTTGAGACGAATTCTCATCTTGAAGTAAAAAACGAACTCCTTCAACAAATAAATATCTGCCTTGCTCCAATAGTCCCTAAAGACTATACTGTAACACCAACCAAGCTTGAGCAAAGCTCAAACTTAGTAATTGGAACTGGCTTTGTCATCATGTCAGCGGGATTGTCATGAGTACTTATCTTGCAAATTTTAACACCACCTTTAGTAATAACATCTCGAATGTAGTGATACCTCACATCTATATGTTTAGTTCTCTCATGGAACAATTGATCCTTTGTAAGGCATATAGCACTCTGGCTATCAGAAAATATAGTAATGCAAGATGTATCTCTACAAAACTCAAAATATAAACCTCTAAGCCAAATAGCTTCTTTACATGCTTCAGAAATAGCCATATACTCGGCCTCAGTAGTTGATAATGCTACTGTAGTTTGCAAGGTTGTTTTCCAACTTACAGCACAGCCACCAATGGTGAAAACATAACCTGTTAATGATCTCCTTTTATCCAAATCACCTGCAAAATCAGAATCCACATAACCAACAAGTTCTTCTTTAGATTTACCAAACTGCAAACAAACATTTGCAGTGCCATGAAGATATCTAAAAATCCATTGAACTGCTTTCCAATGCTCTCTTCCAGGATTGGCCATGAATCTACTGACAACACTTAAAGCATGTGATAAATCAGGACGCGAACAAACCATGGCATACATAAGTGAACCAACTGCACTAGAATAGGGAACTCTAGACATGTACTCAATATCTTCATTTGATTGTGGACACATGGCTGATGACAATTTAAAATGTGCAGCAAGAGGAGTACTTACAGGTTTGACATCAAGCATATTAAAACGGCGAAGCACTTTTCTAACATACCCACTCTGACTTAGGTATAATTTTCCAGAACTTCTATCTCTTGATATCTCCATGCCAAGAATCTTCTTAGCATCTCCCAAATCTTTCATTTCAAACTCTCTACTTAACTGCCTTTTCAAAATTTCAATTTCCACCTTGTCTTTTGAAGCAATCAACATATCATCAACATAAAGTAACAAATAAATGGCTGAATGAGTAGTAGTTTTCAAATAGACACAACTATCATAATTGGACCTTTTAAAACCTTGAGATAGCATAAAAGTGTCAAATCTTTTATACCACTGCCAAGGTGACTGTTTCAATCCATAAAGAGATTTCTTTAATTTACAGACAAGATTTTCTTTTCCAGAGATGATAAAACCCTCAGGTTGATGCATATAAATATCCTCTTCTAATTCTCCATGTAAAAATGCAGTTTTTACATCTAACTGTTGAAGCTCATAATCATGCATAGCAACAATACTGAGTAACATGCGAATTGAGCTATGTTTCACAACAGGGGAAAAAACTTCATTATAGTCAATACCTGGAATCTGACTGTAACCTTTTGCAACTAATCTTGCTTTGTACCTTGTCTTATAGTTTGGAGAAACACCTTCTTTTCTCTTGAAAACCCATTTGCAATGAATAGGTTTCTTCTCTTTAGGCAATTTGATTAAGTCCCAAGTGTCATTTCTTTCAAGTGACTTCATCTCATCATGCATAGCAGCCATCCACTTATCAGAATCACTAGAGATAACAGCCTCAGAATATGAAGAAGGCTCAGCAATACCTTCTATTTCTTCTGCTACAGCGCACGCATAAGCAACAACATTTGCTTCCTCAATAAACCTTCTTACTGGTTTTGGATTCCTTCTAGTTCTGTTTGTTGCAATAGATTGTTGCGGTGGTTGCATAACTGCTGGAGGATCCTCAACAATGGGTGCTTCATCTTGTCCCTCAATTTCTGCGTTTGATGTAGCATCTGTATCAATAATATGCTCCACCTGGACATTTGATTTCTGCTTACTCTCAACAAGATCATTAGTAGATGGAATATCATGTAACATAGCAGATTCATTAAACACAACATTTCTGCTAATTACAACCTTACTTGTTTCAGGATTCCATAATTTATAGCCTTTAACACCAGACTTATAACCAAGAAAAATGCACTTAACAGCTCTTGGCTCTAACTTTCCATTGTCAACATGAGCATAAACAATACATCCAAAAACTTTCAATTCAGAATAATTTGCTGGAGAACCAGACCATACCTCAATCGGAGTTTTCTTACCAATAGCAACAGAGGGAGAGCGGTTGATGAGATAACAGGCTGTGGAAGCAGCTTCAGCCCAAAAACGTCTATCCAAACCTGCGTTTGACAACATGCAGCGAGCCTTAGAAATGATAGTCCTGTTCATACGCTCGGCAACCCCGTTTTGCTGAGGAGTGTGAGGTATGGTGTAGTGCCTAACAATGCCTTCAGCCTTGCAAAATGAATTAAATTCATCTGAACAAAACTCCATCCTATTATCAGTCCGAAGCTTCTTTACCTTCCTTTCAGTTTGTCTCTCAACCATAGTCTTCCACTCTTTGAAAGCTGAAAAAGCTTCAGATTTATATTTCAAAAAATAAGGCCAAACTCTTCTGGAATAATCATCAATAATTGTCATCATGTAACAAGCACCGCCCATGGATGCTTTCCTAGACGGTCCCCATAAGTCTGAATGCACATAATCTAGAATGCCTTCTGTTGTATGAACTGCAGTGTTGAACTTCACTCTCTTATGCTTGCCAAAAATGCAATGCTCACAGAACTTCAGCTTGCCTGCGTTGTACCCATCAAGAAGTCCTCTCTTGTTCAACTCCGACAGACCTAATTCACTCATATGTCCAAGACGCATATGCCAAAGATTAGCAGTATCACAATCAGAAATATTATTTGAGATAACAGGGGAAGCATTACCTGAAACAGTAGTGCCTTGAAGATAATAAAGGCCATTTGTTTGCCTAAGATTTCCCTTCATTACAATAAGAGAACCATTTGTGACTTTCAAGACACCACCTCCACCTGAATATTTGTACCCTTTGTCATCAAGAGCACTTAAAGAAATCAGATTTCTCTTCATGTTGGGAATGAACCGAACATCTGTTAAAGTTCTGATTGCGCCATCAAACATCTTGATCCGAATAGAACCAATTCCTGCTACTTTACATGCCGAATCATCACCCATCAAAACTGAGCCAACATCTTTTATGGGTTCTAAGGTTGTAAACCAATCTTTAATATGACACATATGGAAAGTGCAAGCAGTGTCAAGTATCCATTCATCTTTAATCTCAGCACATCCAGCAAACACGGTAACAACAAGCATCTCATTGTCAGAACTATCATTACGAGCACAATTGGCATTAACTTCATCTTCTTTGTTATCTTTTGGTTTGTATGTGCCATTTCTCTTTTCCTTGTTCTGCAGCTTATAGCATTCGGATATTTCATGTCCATCCCTCTTACAATATTTGCAAGACTTGTATTTGCCTCTAGATTTAGATCGACCTTTATAAGCATTGGAACTTTTGCCTCGAGATCCATTATTTGAATTTTTCTCCTTTGTCCTGCCACGAACGGACAAGCTTTCGGCTTGAGAGCTTGATCCAGTTGAAGACACCAGTTGTTTCATTTTCTCCTTGGCGTGCAAGGCTTCATAAACGTCATTTAGAGTGAGAGTATCATGACTATATAATATGGTATCTCTGAAATTTGAGTAAGAACTGGGCAAAGAACATAATAGGATTAAACCCAAATCTTCATCATCATATTTGACTTCCATTGCAGTCAAGTCAGAAACAATCTCTTTAAAATCAGAAATATGGTCAAGCAAATTACCTCCCTCTTGCAATTTGTGCAGAAACAGCTTTTGTTTGAGATGCATCTTACTTGTGAGATCCTTGGTCATGCAAATTGACTCCAGTTTCAGCCAAAGAGAAGCAGCTGTCTTCTCGTTCAAAATTTCTTGTAAAATATTATTGTGTAGATGGAGTTGAATTTGCGACAAAGCCTTCCGATCCTTTCTCTTCTCATCATCGGTCCATAGATCAAATCTCTTGTTCCCGAATCCATCCAATGCATCATCATAATCATCTTGTGCGAGCAACGCCCGCATCTTCACTTGCCACAATGAGAATCGAGTGTTTCGATCCAATAGCGGAAGATCATACTTTAACGACGCCATGTTGAATAAACCAGCGCTCTGATACCACTTGAGAATAAATAAATGATCAAAGAAGTAAGTAAAGAATAAAATCACACACAAGATTTAACGTGGAAAAACCCTTTGCGGGAAAAAACCATGGGAGAAAGGCAAACTTTATTGATTTAATTGATGGAGTTGTTACAAGCTTATTCAACATATCAACCATAGCAGTAAATTTATATTCTACTTTCATGCATTCAGATAAGGAGAGAAAGAATAAAAATAAGAATATTCTTTATCCTTCAATGAGGTTGCTGCATTTATCTCAATCAAGAGAGTAAATTAAAATCTCCTTTATCCTTTTGATGAGGTTGCTATAAATGTCTCAATCAAGAGAGAATCTTCTTTATCCTTTAAATGAGGTTGTTGAAAATACCTCAATCAAAGGAGTAAATTAAGGAACTAAATAATATTCTTTAGGTGACACAGCAGCTGGACCAATCCTCAATCAAGAGAGTAAATTAAGGAACTAAATAATATCCTTTAGATGACACATCAGCTGAACCAATCCTAATGAGAATTTCGGATCACAAATTAACATCTATAACCCAAAATTGCTCGTTTCTCCACCAATCATCTATGGCTACTCCACTCAAACTCATTTCCAGGATACCAGTTGCAAAAATGCATATGAAGAGCGTCATATACCACAAACTTGACACATTGCTCAACTCGGGAGTGATGAACTTACCAGTAAGAAGGCAAAAAGCGGGCAAAGTACAGTAAGCAAGAAGAGTCATAGATGTCAAAAGGATAAACCACTGAATTGATATACGATAGCCTTTCCAGCCATTTCAATCTACCACCATAACCATACCAAAATGGTCAATGTTGTGGCAGCAATATTTCCACATAACCCAAAGCCCATCAAAGAACTTGACGTAGACGATCTGAAAGATTGACTGGAGCATATCTTTTAAAAGCAGGCCTTGAAGGAATACAATATATCGACCTCCAGCCATGGCAGTGCATTTTGAAACCAGTTAAAATATCTTCAGTAACTGATCTTTAGATCCATACAACCTCTTTTCCCCAGTCGGTTTTATCTTCATAGCCACTACCAATTACATGAAGGGTATGGCTATCCACACCCCGTTATTTTCTCTTCACCCTCCGAATAAAATTTTAAAATTTCATTTGCCCTTTAACAGCCGATTAGATAGTTCGTCTAATGTTGCAAAATGATTAAAAAAAAATTCAATTATATATATGAGTGTTCGATGTTAAATTGCAAATTATAATTAAATTTAATATTAGCATTGTACACGATCTTTATAAAAAAAGATAGAAATTAAAAATATTGATTAAAAAAATTATTAAAAATTTAAAAACTCTACTATCAACGATGTGTATCGTTATGCATTTTGAGATCGAGTATGTTAGCAGTAACGGAAATTGCAAAGATCTAAACAGTAAATAAATAAATCATTAATATAGATGATATTATTCAAATAAATCGATGTTGAAATAATATACAATAAGGGCATTTTTGGATTAAACGGGGTGGGAAGAGCAAATGATGGGGTGCATATTTTATTTTCTAGTTTGTGGGGGGTGAAGAGCAATTAACGGGGTGTTAATAGACGCAACCTTACATGAATAGATTCTTTTAGTTGAGATGTTGGTTAAGCACTCTTCAATATTCTACTTTCATCTAGAAGGATAGACAGAACAGAAAACAGATGACTACCCAAATTTCTTTTCCAATTTCTAGTCAGACATAAATGGCATGTTGTTCTCTTCAATTCCATCTACAGATATGGTAGGTGTTTAATCACTGCTTCAACCAAAAAAAAATCTTTTTCTTCCCTTTCTTGCTCTTTATGTACTTTTTCTTTTTTCTTAAATAGCAACAGCCACAGTACACCCACTGTGGCAAATAATTGCAAGTTCTTGTTGGGCTCTTTTTGACTTTAAGACATCAAATCCATCACTACATTTGATTTCCTCTTATTTCATCATTATATATATATATAACGCACATCTGTATAGACTTCCATTTGTAATTACTAAATTATAGTGATGTCCTCTGGAAGGGTCCACTTCTCCATTTAAAAAAATAGTTATCTCACAGAAGGCACATGATTCAGTCTTGAACCTGATGTAAACCAAAGAACAAAAGAACAACATAGGAATACAATAAAAAAAGAAAAAAAAAGTGAATCATAATGATGTTTCTTCTTGTAATATAATCAAGTAGCGAAGCCTAGATGCTAAAACAGAAGGAAATCAAAAGATTGAATATGAGATTAAGAGAAACCTCTAACATAATAAACTGTGAAACTCACTACAAGAAAAATACCCTATTGCAACCAGCTATTGCAACAGGCAACATATGACAGTTGCAGTAAATGATATTTAGCAACAGACTTATTATAGCAGTTGCAGTAGATGAGATTTAGCAACAGGCTTTTTCTTTCTTTTGCGAAAAGCATATTTTAGCAACTATGCTTCACTTCCTGTTGCAAAAACATATGTTTTAGCAACTGCGCTTCCATAACAGTTGCAATAAACATATTATTTGCAACTGCGCTTCTAAGCCAATTGCGAATAAATATCTTTAGCAACTGTTTTTGTCAGCTGCAATAACTGTATTTTTTACAACTGGTAAAGTCAGTTGCGAAAAACATACTATTAAAAACATATATTTTTCCCGGCTTTTAGTAAACATAATTACTTTTAAATACAAAAATACGAAGCAGTAAGTAATATTTAATTACAGTATAATAAGTATTAAGTAATAATAGTTAATTAATATGAATTAATACTTTAATAATTTATTATGGTTAGTTACTAATAGTAAGTAAATTATATTTACCAATCATTAATTACATTCAATAATGAATAAATCTAATTAACAACAAATATTAAATAATTAAAAAAATTATTCATAATTTTAAATAGTTAACAATTAATGTTCAATTATAATTAAGAAGACAACTACTTATAATTATCATTAATAAATAAGTAGTAGTTTTTTGATAACCGACTTTCAATAATTAATATTAAATAACTAACTATTAGTAATTATTTAATAATCAAGACTGCAATTTAATATAATTATTATTTAATAATAATTTTTAGTTATATAAAGTGATATTAACAGTTAATAATCCAATATTAAATAATTCATTATAGCTTAATATTCTATATTCTATAATTAAATAGTATTTAAAATTTAACAATTATTAACTAATATTTACTATTAAATTATTGATTAAGATTTAGTAATAATTATATAATAACTAAGACTAGTATTTAATAGTAGATAATTAATATGGAATTATTAAGAACTACTACTACATAATGATAAATACAACTAACTCGAAACAGGAAATAATTTCTATTAATAATTATGAACTTATAATTAATTAATTATTAATAATAACTAAGGATGCGTTTGCGCGTAACAAAAGAGGAGCATTAAAACGAATTATTTAAACATGATATTTAAGTAGAGTATTTTAGTTTGTGAATTTTAGTTTAACTGAGTTATATTTAATTAATTATTATTTTTGTAGTATGCTAAAATATTTTTACAATTTTTGTCCAATATTAAATTTTACGAAGGGGGTGTGCGGAGGAAATGACCCTGCTGGCAACAATCAACCTATCCGGTCAGATCACAGTGGTCCAAGGATAGCAACCTCTTCAGGGTTTGAAATGATACATTTTGGTCGGTTGAATTTGTTTTTGAATTCAAGTGAAAATAGTACAATTTGGACACTGCTTGGACCAGCCAACCGCGCCTAAAAATTTCCTTCTAAATTTCATTTCCGCCAAAATTTCGTTTCCCTCGTGTTTCCCCTAAAATTTTGTTACCTGCTACCTTAACCCTAAATTTCGATTTGCCCTAGCCAAATAAAATTCCTGTTTGTCATAAGTCGGTACTGATTATCAAACCCCTCCTCGTCTTCCTTTCCTTCTCCATCCTCTTTACCCTCAACAAGCCCTCAAACGCCAATCAGCTTCCCTCCTTCAACCCACTAACCCACTTATTGGATCCAAACCCATCTCTTAAGATTCGCCCCATTTACCCCTCCTACGGTCAGTACATCTCTCACTAGCTCAGCAAGACCCTAAACCCCAAAATCCGTCACTACTGGGACACCCGCTTCTGGTCCCGAAAGATTGCCAGTCTTCTTCTCCTCCTTCGATCTCCGATCATTCGGCCTACTTACCAACTCCTCCTCCGAACTCTGCATCTGCGCCCGCCTTGGCCAGGATGTATTCGACCTCCGATCCGTCGGCATCTCCAACTCTACGGAATTGATCTCGTCCCTTCTAATGAGGGAGTTTCCGCTCTTTACCGTGGAATGAGCGCTCCTCTTGCCTCTGTTGCTTTTCAGGTTTGTTTTAATAACTATGTCTTTTGATTATAATTGGGATTTTTGTTTACGAAAGGGGAATTTGTATAATGTTGTTTTGAAACTGTTGAAATGGAGAAAAGTCCCTGCTTATAACAGATGAGATTAAGCTAAAGCATATTTGTTAGATTCATGGAAATGGATAATGATACAACGACAAATCCACGTAGTGTTAGTTTGGTAGTCGAAAAAGGTTGGGATAATAATATGGTGTTTGTAGGTTATCATGAAGTTTGATAGTTCGAAAAGGTTGTTGTCAAACAATAACGACTCACAATGGATAGTGTTGCATACGCATTCATGTACGTGTTCTCTTCTACATACATGATCATAATACTCTGGAGAGCGCTAAAGAGATAGCGTGTGTATGTATTACCAAATTATAGCTGTGCGTTGCATCAAGAGAACTTAAGAATCGTTTCAAAGCACGTTAGTGGATCAAAGGAGATATTCATCATTAATCTCACCACTCAACTACTTCCAGTCTTCCACCAGCGAGTGACTGACGAGATTAAAAAAACATACAAGCACATTATGTTGGTAGTTAAAAAATGAGTAATTACAACACTTTAGTGAGCTAATAGTACAACTACATTTACAGGAGAGTGAGTTTGGTCCCCCTGATTTTCACCATTTGTTGACACTACATAAAGTGGTGTCAACAAACTAGTATTGCATTTACAATAAATGTTTTTATTTTCTTTTTTCTTTTTAATAAAAAAAGGACAATAGCAGTGAATACGACACAATTTCCATGTTGCATACTATCAATAACGTTAGACTATTCCAACACACGTGAGTCCCCAAACAAAGTGCCACAATAGAAGTGCTTCAAACATTTAATTCCGACCATAAAACATTTACTGATCTAATTAACATTTGCATGTTATTCATATGTGATAAACTAACATTCAAAATACGATTTACATTATTATAGTGCTCACTTGATGTTCTGATTTTCATTTTTATAGTTATTGTATCTTTTCACCCTTCTTCAGAAGGCTAAATTATGCTACATTCATGTAACAAGTAGTTGTTCATGTACTCAGAATATATTTTGTGCACATGGAAGATAAGCCTGGAAATATCAACGAAGTATTGATAACTTCAAGGCAGTTACGTGTTATCTTTTAAGAGGTGTTCCATCCTATTATTCAGACTTTAGAGTAGATAAGGATGTTAGCTCTCCTTAGGTACAAAGGATAGACAAGTCACAAAACAATTATCTTCCAAGATATAACACATGTTGTAGCGAAAGGTTGGAAAAATAAATCATTCGTAGATAGAAAGAAGTTGCGAAAGGCTTGGTTGATGAGTTAACTTTTAAAATGCTATTAAAATTGTTGAAATATTGTCACACCTGGTAACACATGGTTAAATCATATACTGCAGAGCATTTCTATAACTGTTATCAGGATAGATGCCACTTAGAACACCCAAAGAGTTTATCAATACGCGAGGTTCTCCTAGATATATCTCAAAATAAATCGCTTTTACAACTTTATCATAAGTTTCTTTTTGTTGAAAGACATGTTTTATAATCTATTTATTTTAAAACAATATTATACAGATTAAACAAGCTCAACCACCAGGTTAAGCTAAAGCGTATTTGTTAGATTCATGGAGCCTTGTTCCATTACGTTTGACTGGTATGAACTGTAACTATGTGCATTGATTAGACAGAGATATTTACAATTTATTTAATAAAAATAATATGAATGGAAGTTTGACGTAAGCGTAAATATTTGATATGTACTCACAACTCTTATTTCAAACGTTTTTCTTGTAATGTCCGTGATAAATTTGTAATAAAATTCCGTTGATTGACAGTCCATAAAGAAAGAGTGGTGGTTTCAAAGCGATTGTGACATTCCACTAATGGATGATGGATCTCCGAAATTTTAAAAGGACACATGCAATAACATAATTATTTAATTTTCTTTATTAATACTTAATGTTGATGTTTAAGCACTCTTAAGTATCTCAAAAGAAAATCAGGAAAGGGAAGTTGTATTCCAGATGTGGATTTTATTTTTTTATTTTGCTCTTTTGATTAAAGAGAATTAGGTATATCAGTAAGGTCATAAAGGTAGACGTAAAGGAAAGAAAGGTTAGGGAAAATATTTGTGTGTGTGTGTACTTTATTGTTTATATACAAGAAGCAGTACATATTAGTAAGTTGGTTAATTTCCACGAAGTCCAAAAAAAAGTTCTTTAAATTTAGCAAGAATAAATTAGGTGTAGATGAACTAAATGATATTATTATATATGTCAATTGATGTATGATACATTGGAGAAGAGATCTTATATTATGTAAATTTCATGTTATGCATAATGGACTGATCCATATCAGTCCTTAAATAATAAGAATGATTCAGATTCATCCATTCATTACTTGCCCTTTTATTTTGCAGGGAATGGCATATCTATTTGTCTCTTTCTTTCCCCATTGCAAGTATTGTTAACAAATTTCTTGCTGTAAATTTTATAATAGTTTAAGACTGCTAGTAGTTATATAATATTCCTACTTTATAATGTCAACTGAGAAATACATGTGTATATACATTGGGTTTTAATTAACTCTTGAGGAATGATTTGTTCTCAATAAACAAACTAAATTAAATTAGAAAACCATTTCCTATTGTAGGTAAAAAGAAAAGAAAAAATCTTAAATATACGGATTGCCAAAACATAAGCTTATGCAGCATATATGGTTTTCATATACGCTTCTCTAACGATTACTCTTATTCTCTGCACTAATAGTAGTATAACCAAAATGAGATGATCCCAACAACTCTAAGATGGTAGACTTAGGCGTACTTCTGGTGAGAGGTTTTAACCCCATACAATCCAAAGGCAGCCCAACCTAACAGGCTCCTAAACTTTTTACCAGAGTCTTGATGTACCCTAACTACTACCCTAATAGATCGGCTCCCTACTCCGTAGATACCCTGTGTTGGCCTCATAGTAGGAGGTATCACTTCCTAAAGTGGAAACCCTTCGTTGATGTGCACAACCATATCCACTGGTCGTTTTATCCCCTTCTGTCCGGACATGCATGCACAAGCACCGGTCGGTTTGCGCCCCCCACACCGTCCTCCATGTTTGGATCTCTTACAATCAGCTCAATAAGCGTGTCCCGACTCCGACCTAGGGCGGAGTACTCGTTCGATACCGTTATATGAGTTACTGACTGAAACGAGTCCCACACACAAGATGATACAAGCTCTCCCCCTTGCCTTGTATCCTTGCTAGGATTTCCTCAGGTTATGTATACCTATTGGTTTCTTTAATTACATAACCCCCTCAGGTTAAGTTTGTAAGCCTATATATAAATATTACCCACCCCTCAGATTTACTTAACCCACCCACTGTTCAAACAAATTTACTTAACCCTTATTCAAGTTCATGTTCATACAATCCCTATGGATTCAACTATAGGTTAATATTCCAATTCATTACCATGTCCATTTATGGTTATAATGTGCTAGGCCTCCCACATTAAACCTACAACTTGCGGATGCTGGTTATGCCGGGCGGCTCCGGGCAGACGTCTTCCACAAGTTGGATTTAACCTCGTGTCATAGCACGTCTCATACTTGTGCACCTAGACCCCTCACATTAGATTCTCCACTTGTGGTCGCTGGATATGCCTGACGGTTCCAGGCAGACTTCCACCACAAGTGTAATCTAACATCGTGTCTAGGCACAGTGACAGTTTCTAATTACTGTAATCCTAGTCATTTCATTATTAATCAATTTTTACCTATGTCATTATAGGTTTCATGCCCCTCTTTCCCAATTATGTTCATAATGAATTATATACCCTAAATTCATATTCCTACATTTTATTCAAGTTATTCCCCAAATTCTCAATTACAATTTATGCCCAATTGCAATGTTTTCCCCTCGTTTTCCACGTTTAATGTGTTCGCATTTTTCAGCGGCATGCCTAGGCTCGAAAGTAGCCTGGCTATATAAATAAAAGGGAAAGATAAAGGGAAGATGACAGAGATGATTATACTAACAAAATTGACATAAACATATAATTGCATAATGATAAAATGGGCATATAAGAACAGATATGGTGAACCTAATATAATAGAACTGTGTCAACGTAGTAGAAATGTCATAATAGGCATGGTAAGATCCAAATGATAATTTAGATGTCCAACTAATAACTGATCCAATTTAACCACAAAGATGATAGGTACAAGGTGATTTAAATAGCAAATTAAATCTATAATCAAAGGTAGTTCTGACATGATAAAGGTTAAGATCCAAGTCACAGTTATGTTAGACTATCATGGATTCACAAGTAATTGCAGATCTAACATGATTTAAGCAGTCACAGGCATAGACCCAAATTACAGTCATATCATGTTTTATTTTATAATTATTGAAAGCTAAAAGTAACTTAAAACTCACAGCGTTTAGATCTAAAATGATAGAAGAAGAATAGCAGAGGTTGAATTATAGATCTACACTTGAATAACTTGATTAACTTGATTGCAGAAGAAGGAAAAAGTTTGGTTCAGTCTGGGCACCGACAGCATCTAGACCTCCATTAATTTTCAGTGTTGAAAATAGGAGAAATGGAGCCATATTTATAGCTGCCAACTCCCAAACCTTAACTGCCATGTCTTCCCTAGGGGTGTCGACCCCCCCTTAATGGGTCGACCCATGGGTCGACACCCCCCTTGAGGGGTCGACCTAGGGGTCGACACCCCACTTAAGAGATCAACTCCCCTGGGCGGGATTTTTGTCACTTACGAATTTTTGATTTTCAAACTGTTTTCTGAATTATATATATATATATAATTCTCTTACGCATATACAAACTTTAAACCTTCATAACTTCTTCGTATAGTGTTCGTTTTACGCAAACCAAATGTCTATCTTGACCAAAATTTCGAGACGGACGTAACGGCGTAGTCCATTCCCCTTAATTCTGAATATTAAATTAATTATTCTTTAATTTATCGTCTTTAGTGTTGTTAAAATTACGGGGTGTTACATGAGTAGTTAGGTTAGACGTCCCACTTGAAGAAAATTTAAGGCTAAAATATTGCGGTTTAATTTAGAAAATACAAATATATTTTATTTAAAGTCAAATGCTTAGCAGAAATGAACAAAAGTCTATACTAGGACTGTTAATGGATACCTGAAAAATTCGAAATCCATCTGCATTTGCATCCGAAAAAGGGATAAATATTCGATATTTTGAAAAACAGATACGGATGCGAATATAGGCACATCCGCACTCGAAAATTATTCGTCCGCTTTTTTTAATGATTATAGCTTAAATTATATGCATTTTAACATAATTAAATATACAAAATTATTATTCTATAAAGTTGAAAGTCTACTAAATGCATGCTAATTGCTCAAAATTATATATAATTTCAGCACTTTAGTAATTAATTAGATTGAAAATGCATGATATTAAGCTAAAAAAATTCATTTATGTTCATTGATTTACTGACCGTTTGCGGAGCGGGTAATTATCCGATATTCGTTCGTATCCACGGATGAGGATACCTGATATCCGAAAATATTTTAGGATGCGGATGCAGATATGACACTATCCATATCCAAAAATATCCATTTATAGCCCGGGTCTAAACATTTGAGAAATTGAAAGTTTGACCAAACTTTTGTTATATTGGACAAATATCTGGCCGGTATACATAGGGGAAATCATATTCCTGCATCAGATGTCTGAAATATAGGTTAATAGTTGGCTTTGGAAAATGAAACTGAAATTTCATATGTTAACACATCTTGATCCAATAGCCAAATGTTTGATTACCTCGAGTTAGCAAAATTATTAGTTCACTAAAAGTAGAAGACATTTTATTTTGTATTTTTTCATGTTCACTACAAAATTTCGTAGATTTTTAACATGTAAACTTCATATTTTATTATTAGACAAATAATTTAAAATATAACATTAACATAAAGTTGGATAATACAATGCAAATTCATTTAATTGAGTTAAATCGATATGAATATTGAGCTGAAACCTATGTACTTTCAAAGCTAAAATAAACTGATTGGAATAAACTGGTGTTGTCAAAGTTTCAGACGTTCTAGCTGAATACTTCACTACTCACCCCTAATTTTGAATGGGTAAACAAAGAATGTAAGAAGCAGAGTAAAGCTACGGTGACTTTTGGGTATGAGATCCCAAAGAATAAAATTTGGCATATTCACATGAAAATCAACGCGTCTTTAAGGTTGAATATGTAGGTGATTACTTTACGTGTGAAAGCGAGTGAACGTACATAAGCATATTGAAATTTGAGCCACAAGTGGCAATAGAAAACCGATATATAAATAACCATGTAATCTAGCCAAATTTTGCATATATTATTATGAAAAATGTAGCGTTTGATTTTTAAAAGGGACATGTTACATTTACGTTGGCGTCTGACGCGTCGAACGCGTCCGAGCGTCAAGCGTGGGACCCACCAGAATGGCTCGTTGAGCTTTACGGTTAAAAATCAAGCTTTAGCTTCAGATGTGGCCAATGCATCAGATGCGGCGTCAGACTCCAACATAAAAATTATCAAACGGATCTTTTTTTCCAACTTATAAAACCAACTCCTTTCCTTCGATAATTCTCACCATTTCCTTCAACAATCCACACCTCAAACACCATAATTTCTCATCAACAATGTCTGAAGTAAATCGTCTGAAAGCAACATTTTGCCGCCCTTCGAAAATATGATCTTCATTTGCAACTTTAGAGTTTCTCCGTATAGTTGTTGAAGCTTACGAAGCTGTTGGAATGAACAAAAAAAGGATACACAAGAGGATTGCAGCTGCTCTGGACGAGTCTTTAGTTACATCACGGGCCGAAATACCAGTCACTGCTAAACAAGTGACGGCTAAATACGATACCTATGAAAAGAAATGGATTGTATGGCGTAATTTGAATGAGAAAACGAGCAGCGGATGAGATCCTAAATATAGAACAGTCAGTGGAAGCGAAAGTTGGTGGGGTGATCGAGTGGCAATAAAACATTGTTAACTCCTTTTTTGTAATTTACAAGCTCAGTACTATATTTCATCTAGTTTACAATTCAAACGTCTATTTAGGAGTACGACCCTATGGTGTTGAAGTACAAGACGTCTCCAACAGAAAATTTGACCGAACTGGAGCAAATTTTCGACAACAGTATTGCAAGTGGTTCTGCCGCTATGATACAACGAACTAGTTGCATTTTGAAATCGAGGTCTGCAAGCAAGCACTACGATACAAGCAGTTTAAGATGAATCCCCCCGGTATCCACCTAAGTACGCAGTCCGGTATCCACCCCAGTAGCCGCCTCAGTATCCCACCACAGTAGTTTGTTTTCTGTATTTAATAACTATGCAATTTGTATTCCATAATTTGAATTCTGCAATTTGTATTCCGTAATTTGAATTCTGCAATTTGTATTCCATAATTTTAGTTCTACAATTTGTATTCGGTAAATTTAATTCTTCAATTTTAAGTCTGCAATTTGTATTCTGTAATTTCTATCATGTTGATAACAAACACACACATATACACAAACAATAAAAATAATAAATAAAAAAATAAAAAAATATTAAACTCTACCTCTTCCAATATGCCTTTTCGTAGTAAAAAAAAAAAAATTACCCGTTCGCAACACAATTCCTCTTAAAATACCCCTTCTCGTTCAAAATCAAACAGACCCAAAGAATTTCCCAAGGTTGAATATAGTATTGGGAACTGCATTTTTAGGTTTCTATTGCATCTACAATGTATGTCATTTTCAATTTTGCTATCTCTGAAATAATAATTCTTTTCTTGTTCCGGTTAAAGGAAATGCAGCATGGGCGACAGTTTAAATACGCAGTTTAAATACACATGCATATCTGGTTCCATATTAATTTACTTATCCCGTATCTTTTTGTCACAAATTATTTTCCTTTATATCAGTAATACTCTTGCAGCACACTATTTTAATTTCATCTTCTCATTGCTAGCACAAGCTCATGAGGATGGAAAACCGACGGTTAGAATACATAGTCTTTTCATTACAAATAAACTATGACTATTACAAGTAAACTAGTTGGTGGTTTGTGTTACGCATATGGGAAGTGTGTAAGTTATCATAAGAACAGCGCAAACACAGAAATTATATTTTATGTTGAACTACAACATCGATATATTTTTCACAGGTTGAGTAGTTTAATTTATTGTCAATATTGATAATATTAACAAAGAAGTCTGAAACAATTTATTGATTAAGCAACATAGCAACATACAGAGAAGATGGGGGCTAACAAAAGAAGAGAAAGCCTTAACCCTAAAATAACACAAGAGGCCTTTATATATAGGCAAAGCAAAAAAATAGAAGACTATATTGCCCTTTAGTATAATATTAATTACGCTAACATCCCCCCTCAAACTCATGATGCGATAGCAATGAGTATCGAGAGTTTGTCGGTCAAAAACCGGAAGCGTGAAGATGACAAAGATTTAGTAAATAAATCAGCAATTTGCAAGGAAGAAGAGGCAAATGGCAATGTCAACGTGTCATTCTAAAGGTGGTGGCGAGTAATATGGCAGTCAATCTCAATATGCTTGGTCCTTTCATGAAAAATGGAGTTATGAGCAATATGAATAGCACTTTTATTATCACAGTGCAAAGGAGTTGGTCACCGCAAGAAAACACCAATATCCGCAATTAACCATCGTAGCCAAACAATTTCACAAGTAGTAGAAGCCAAAGCACGGTATTCTGCCTCTGCTGAAGACCGAGATATAACATCATGCTTCTTACTTTTCCATGAAATTAGAGAATCTCCTAGAAAAATACAAAAGCCAGTAGTGGATTTGCGATCAGTAGGACCACCAGCCCAATCCGCGTTAGAGTAAGCACATAACTCTAAAGATGAAGTAGAAGAAAGCAAAAGAGTCTAAAACTGAGTGCCACAGAGATATCTCAAAATGCGAATAATAGCAGCCCAATGAACTGTAGTAGGAGAAGTAACAAACTGACTGGCTATGTGAACAACATATGCAATGTTAGGGCGAGTAATAGTGAGATAAACCAAACTTCCAACAATCGTTCTATAAAGATTAGGATCTGGCAATGGAGATCCATTAGAAATAGAGTATCGAGCATTAAGCTCAATTGGAGTATCAACAGTCTTATTATCTGAGAGACGAGCACACTCAAAAATGTCAGAAATATACTTAGACTGAGAAAGAAGATAACCTTTTGGAGAAGAAGCAACTTCAATACCCAAGAAGTAACGAAGGGGACCCAAGTCTTTCATAGCAAAACTTCGAGTCAACTCAAACTTCAACAAGTTAATCCCAACAACATCATCGCCTGTAATAATCATATCACCAACATAAAGAGAAAGAAAAATTCGACCAGACGAGGTACACTTAACAAACAAAGCAGAGTCATGGTTACTTGGGCAAAAACCAAGAAAAGTAATCACAGTAGAAAATTTCTCAAACCAAGCACGGGGAGCCTGTTTGAGACCATAAAGAGCTTTCCTAAGTTTGCAGACTTCACCAGGTCGATGATCAATACCAGGAGGAGGAACCATATAGACTTCTTCATGAAAATCTCCATTCAAAAAGGCATTTTTAACATCCATTTGAGTAATATTCCAGTGGCGAACAGAAGCAACCGCAATAAGAGTTCGAACTGTAGTCATTATTACAACAGGAGCAAAAGTCTCCTTATAATCCATACCATATTCTTGAGAATAACCTTTAGCAACCAAGCGAGCTTTATACCTTTCAATAGATCCATCAGCTTTAGTTTTAATCTTATAGATCCAACGAGAACCAATAGCACGTTTTCCTACAGGAAGAGGTATTAATCCCAAGTATGAGTTTGATGAAGAGCAGTCAGCTCCTCAGCCATAACACGTTGCCAAAGTGGATCACGAACTGCATCTTTGAAGGATGAAGGCTCAAAGAGACAATGTATAGAAGCAAGAAATGAAGAAAATGAATTGGAAAGACAAGAATATTCAAAATCAGGTCGTCTAGTAGACTGACGGTTTCGGATAGGATATCAACGTTCACTAGTATCTATTGTCTCAGAAGGTGATTGGGTGGTTGGGGAGTCAATAGAAGTGTCTGGATTTGCAGCAGAAGGTAGTTCATCATCATCAGCAGTGAAAGGATCAATATGAACAAGATCAGACATAGAGATATTGTGAGTACGATCAGGAATTGTAAAATAAGGAATATGTTCAAGAAAAACAACATGACGAGAAACATATAGCTTATGATTGGCTGGATCAAAACAACGATATCCTTTTTGTCCTGCACCATAACCAAGAAAAACACATATAGCAGACCGTGAAGTTAGCTTACTCCGTTGGACATGAGGAAGAAGAACAAAGTATGTAGAACCAAAAACACGAAGAGAAGAATAATCTGGTGGACAACCATACAATTTCTCATAGAGAGACAAGCCAGAATTATGAGAAGTAGGAATTCTATTAATCAAATAAACAGAGGTAAGAGCTGCCTCCCCCCAAAATTCACTTGGAACACTAGCAGACAATAAAAGTGACCTAGCAGTCTCAAGAATGTGCCTATGTTTCCTTTCAGCAACCCCATTTTGTTCAGGAGTATCAGTGCAAGAAGTTTGATAAATTGTTTCATCTAAAGTAAGAAGTTCCTTAAAAGCATGAGAAGTATATTCACCTCCAAAATCACATCTAAAACATTTAATAACAGCTGCATACTGAGTTTTGATAAGATATCGAAACTCATTATAGATGCCAAAAAATTCGGAGCGACAATTCATAAGATAAATCCAACAATAACGAGTGCAGTCATCAATAAAAGAGACATAATAACGAGAGCCTCCCTTTGTAGAAACAGGAGATGTTCCCCAAACATTAGAATGAATAAGATCAAAAGGTGCAGTAGAAAATGTATTACTTTGAGGAAACGGCAAAGCAGAAAATTTTGCAAGTTTACAACCACTACAATCAGAAATGTCATGAGTTTTCAAATCTCCTAAAACTCCCGTAGACACCCAGAATTGTAATCGAGACTTAGATACATGGCCCAGACGAGAATGCCACAAATAAAACATAGAAGATGACGGACTCAAACGAAAAGACGAAACATCCACACCTGGAAGAGAAGCCGCAATCTCTGAAATCTTAGGATTTTTGAGCTGATCCAATACATAAAGTCCTCCTTCTCTATGGCCGGTCCCAATCACTTTCTGAGACTTTGGATCCTGAACATAACATTCAGAAGAAGAAAAGGAAACCAAGTAGCCATTATCACAAATTTGACCAACAGAAGCAAGATTTAATGCAAGTCTAGGAATGTGATAGACATTAGTTAAGGACACAGAAGGTGTAATTACTGAACCAACACCTTGCACGGGCATAGATGTACCACTAGCACTCATGACAGGCACAGAAACTTTAGGAGCCAAAGAAGTGAAAGATGATAAATTAGGTGACATATGATTCGAAGCACCAGAATCTAAGATCCAGGTAGAAGAAGATATACCTGACGAATTAGATGACAAACCTATTTGAGACGAAGCCGATATAGCATAATTTTTATCATCTGCTTGAAGCGAATCGTCTCTAGTTACTTCAACTGTCAACTTTGATTTAAACTCTTCCAATTTAGACCTAATATGCTCTTCTAGCGACTCAACTCTCTTCAAATAAACTTCAAGCTCCAAAATTTGCTGCTCTTTCCACTTCTGTTCATTTGGCAAGCTGTCCAACCCTGGTCCCAGTCCTAAACCAAGATTTAACGTATTCAAAAGTGATCCACCGTTTTCAAAACCAGCCTTAATTAACTCTGTGAGCATTGGTTTTAAACAACTCTTCACTGTCTCCGCCACAACATTCGAACCCTCGTCTTTGCCATTAAAATCTAATTTCTCCTCAGTCTTCCGTCCATTCCTCGTCTTTTTAGCTGTAGAACCCCAAATCATCTTTGAAATTTCGTATATGGCGCTTCGGTTTTAGTGAACAGTGGATTAGAGGAATAAAGATGCTTTCACTTCGGGTTTGGTGCGTCGGATTAGGGCAGATTAGGAAGGTAACGGCGGATTAAGGTGCTTCGGATCTGGTGCTTTAATTATCGGATCTGTTTGTTTTCGGATTTGAACGATGGGTGTTGAACGGTGGATTAGGGAACGGATCTGTGAACGTCGGATAGGTGAACTTCGGATTGGTGAACTTCTGATTTGGGTATTCTGGGCTTCAACGGGTTGCTGAAATGTCGGATTGGTATAAAGGCAGAGATTGGTACAGGGAACGATGGTATTCTTTGGAACGATGGTATTCTGGAACTGCGATGGTACAGGGAACGATGGTAATTCTGGAACTGCGGATTTGTTCAACAGAGAAGAATAGGCTCTGATACCATGATAATCTTAATAAAGAATTCTGAAACAATTTATTGATTAAGCAACATAGCAGTATACAGAGGAGATGGAGGCTAACAAAAGAAGAGAAAGCCTTAACCCTAAAATAACACAAGAGGCCTTTATATATAGGCAAAACATAAAAACAAAAGACTATATTGCCCTTTAGTATAATATTAATTACGCTAACTAATATGTCTCAAAGAAATTTAAAAGTATAATTTAGGTAGTGCAACGCACGGGCGGATTTGGCCCTGGGCTGGCCTGGGCTTCAGCCCAGGGTTAATAAAAAAAAAAAAATTGCAGCCGAGGTTACCTCAATCACGTTCCTTCTTCCGATTGTCATTCACTTCCCAACGAACCGCTTCAAAATCATAAATCCTTCTCTTCTCCCAATTCCCACTTCGCTTCCCAACGAACCCCTTCATAATCATAAATCAAATTTAATGGAAAGTAGGAAACCCTTCAACTTCAAATCAAACCTATGCCAATCAAGTATAAATTCAATCTCATACCCATTCAAAACTCAAAAAAGACACAAAACGAAGATTAACGAGTTTTTGCTGCCAAAGTTCAGTTTCCGGCAGTGTTGCTTTGTGTAGAATTGGCGAAATTCAGCTCAGGTCCTTCCTTCCTCAAGTTTTGGGTGGAATTGACAGATCTTCCTTTGTGTAGGCTTGGGAAATTTATGTTTGATTTGTTTTTTGAGTATAAACAGTGTTGTGATGCTTTTAAATTGTTGTTTGATTTTTTTTTATATCGAAATTCCGGCGATGTTTTACTGTATTGGAAAATTCACTTTAATTTTTTTTGGACTTTGAGTAAATTGATGTTGTTCCTTACTGTAAGTTAGGAAAACTTGGGTTATATGACGTTACTAATTGATTTGCTGTCAAAATTACAAGATACATTACCAATGCTACAAGAAACATTACTAAAATGTAAATTGTGATAGTGATGCTCGCTATTAAGTATCTTCTTTTCTTTTCATATGCATCTTATGGTAATAATACTGAAAAAACTATAAATAATACGTTAAAATTAAAATTAAAATATAAAATTAGCCCACCCTATGTTAATTCCTGAATCCGCCCTTGGTGCAACGTGTTTCAGAGAATAAACAATGAAGGTTTTATTCATATCCAGGTATTAGTTTGAGTTTGACTAATTTTCGCAAGTTTAAAAGTCAGATTTTCCAAGCCATTCTTTTGTATTAGATTTATGACAGATAGTATAATTGCAAAGCTTTTGATATTACTTCATTACAAATACAATTGCGGCTTGTACATTATTTATATACAAAGTGAAAATAGAAATGGGCTGTAAGATAAAACATTTTGGTATTGGGCTGAGGCCCATTGGTTTGAGATAAATCTCTTGATGGATTCACGGGGTACCAGTGTTATACACGTAATCCCTAGAATTGCATCTAGGGTTTGATGCCTGGAAAATGGCAGCCGCCAGTGTCTTCATTTCTTAATTTCTTGTGATAAATCTCCTTCAAATTGCTCGTGCTTCTTTATTCTCCACTCTCTGTTCCTTGAATCATGCTTTCTGGTCTTCTCTGCAAGCATGTGAGGGATTTCCTTGTCGATTTTTGAGCTGTGTTGATGACGATTGTCGGTTGTAGTTGAAGTTTCGTCGAATCTCTGATAGGTGATGTTTTTATTTGTGGATACGGTCTTTTCCATTCTTAAACTTCTAATTTTCTGTTTTTCGCTTGCAGGCGTCTCTGATTTGTTCTGAAGTTAAGCACTGTTGACTTCATCTACACAGAGCTTGCTTTTTAATTGCTTAAATCTGAATTTTGAGAGAGGCTTGGTCAGGATGTCTGCAGTCTGGTAAGCTGAAGGTACGTAGTTCACTATGATTTTTTCTTTTTCAACTAATTCTCGAACAAAGTATACATCAAGCTCTAGGTGTTTGGTTCTAGCATGTAATTCAGGAATAGCTGTCAGTGCGATAGCACTCATGTTGTCACACCATATAGTTGCTTTAGTATTTGTATTAATTCTGATCTCACTGAGTAGTGATTGAATCCACATAATTTCGGCTGTCGTGCTTGCAATGCTTCTATATTCAGCCTCTGTACTTGATCTTGACACAGTGTTTTGTTTTTTCGCACACCATGATATAGGATTTTTACCCAAAAATATGCAGTAGCCACTAGTTGATTTCCTGTCATCATAGTCATTTGCCCAATCTGCATCTGCATATGCATTGATGTTTAAATCTGTGCTTGATTTTAGTATGATACCTTGGTTAATTGTGCCTTTCAAGTATCTTAGAATTCTTTTGACTGCTTGCCAATGATCACTTAGGGGTTTTTGCATAAATTGACTGGCTTTATTAACACTGTATGAGATGTCAGGTCTGGTTATAGTCACATATTGTAAGGCCCCAATGATACTTCTGTACATCTTCTCATTGCAAGTAGGCTCACCTTTGTCTTTGCTTAGATGTAGATTTGTTATCATAGGAGTGGGTAAGGCTTTGGCTCCATCCATTTTAGCTCTAATTAGAATTTCAGATATGAATTTCCTTTGACATAGTTGGATCTCATTTCCATTTGTTCTATGAGCTTCAATCCCCAAGAAATAGGATAAGTCTCCTAAATCCTTCACAGAAAATTCTTTATTTAGCTGGCTTATAATGTTCTTTATTTCTGATACACTGCTGCCTGTGATAATGAAGTCATCTACGTAGATTAAGACATAAGTGACAGAATCAGTTGTGAATTTTGTGAATAGTGAATTGTCAGACTTTGTTGAAGTGTATCCTAGGCTGGATAGTGTTGCCTTCAATTTATTGAACCATACTCTGGGAGCCTGTTTTAGACCATATATAGCCTTGTTGAGCTTACACACCATCCCTTTGCTAGTTGTTTCATCAAGTCCTTGTGGTAACTCCATATATACTTCTTCCTGCAATTCACCATTTAAAAAGGCATTATTGACATCAATTTGTTTGATGATCCAATTTCTATGCAAGGCTATGGTTAATATTATTCTTATTGTGGTGGGTTTCACAACAGGTGAAAATGTTTCATTGAAGTCTATTCCACTCTGTTGTGAATAGCCTTTTGCCACTAACCTAGCCTTGTATTTAGAAATTGTACCATCTGCATTTCTTTTTATTCTATATGTCCATTTACACCCAATTATATTTTTATGTTTGGGTGGTTGAACTAGGTGCCAGGTTTGCTTTCTGCTTAAAACATCTAGTTCTTCTTTCATTGCAGCTTTCCACTTATCATTTTGTACTGCTTGATGATAAGTGGATGGCTCAATGTTGTTGAACTCAGTGCAGTAGATTTTTGGTTTAAAAATACCACTTTTTGCTCTTGTAATCATATGATGCTTATTGCAAGCCTGAGTGTCTTCCCTGCTTTCATCAATTTGGGTGTTTTCTTCATTGCTACTCTCTCCACTGCTTGTATTTTGATGCTGATAATTTGCCTCATTTACATCATTGCTGCTTTGATTGCTTTCAGTTCTAGCACTGCTTTGATTGTTTTCAGTACTAATTGTAGGACTGTGAGATGAACTTATAGGTTGTGGACTTAGTGTGTGTGTGATACTGTCCTTTATATGTGGTACATAGTCAACCTCATTTGTGGTTTCGGGAAACCATGGGAAGGAAATTTTGGGGTTGTACACTTTCTTTGTTGGCTTAGCAACATCACTTTTAAATGGAAATTTTCTTTCATCAAATAAAACATGTCTGGATACATACAGTTTACCACTATTGCTTAAGCACTTGTAGCCTTTGTGGTTAGGAGAGTAACCCAGAAATGTGCATGGTACAGATCTAAAGTCAAGTTTGTGTTTATTGAAAGGTCTTATATGAGGAAAGCACAGACATCCAAATATTTTAAGATCATTGTAGTTGGGTTTAACTTTATTTAGTACTTCAAAAGGACATTTTAGACTTAGTACCTTTGTAGGCAGTCTGTTTATTAAGTGCACTGCTGTAGCAAATGCATCAGGCCAAAACTTCAAGGGTAGTGATGCATGAGCCAGCAGTGTTAGCCCTGTTTCAACAATGTGTCTGTGTTTTCTTTCAATAAGGCCGTTTTGTTCAGAAGTATGGGGGCAGGTTAGTCTGTGTGTTATGCCCTTTCTGTTAAAAAACTGTTTTAGAGGTAAAAACTCCTTACCGCCATCACTTTGAAAAATCTTGACTTTGTGACCTAACTGGTTTTCAATGTTGGCTATGAATTGCATTACTGTATTGCAAGTATCAGACTTTGATTTTAAGAAATAAATCCAGACATATCTTGAATTTGCATCAATAAATGAAATGTAGTACTTATAGCCATAGTCAGTGTTGACTGGTGCTGGACCCCATAAGTCTACAGCAACTAATTCTAGAGGATTAAGATAATTTGTTTCAGAGTTTGAAAATGGAAGTTTATGACTTTTTCCCATTTGACAATATGTACATAGATAATTTTCTGGAATGTCAATGGAAATATTACTAGCATTTAAAATTTCTTTCATGACTCTGAGACTTGGATGACCAAACTTAAGATGCAACATATCAAATTCAGTACATTCATTGTGATTGTCTAACTCTGTTATATTACAGGAATTTTTCCTTAATTCATTATTTCTGGTACTTTCAGAGTCAAACTTGTACAATCCATTTTGTTGGTTACCCTGCAATAAAATATGTTTAGTTAGCAAGTCCCTAACAACACAGTGGTTTGGATAGAATTCAAAAGACACTTGATTGTCTTTTGCACACTGTGACACACTAATTAAATTCTTTCTTATGTGTGGTGCACATAGTAAATTATTTAAGTGAAGTAGCTTTGCACCTTTAATACTAGCATGCCCAGTGTGTGAGATAAGAATAGAGTTACCATTGCCCATGATCAGAGACTTTTTACCTTTGTACTCGCGATTGCCAAGGTTGAGATTGTTTAGATTATTGGTAACATGATGAGTTGCACCAGAATCAGGGTACCATGCTTCATCCTGAATATCTTCAATATTGGCAATGTTTGATGTTGATTCTTGATTGCCTTTGTTTTCTGACTGACTGTTAACCAAGTTTGCATTTGGATTACTGTTCCTGTTATTATTATTATTGCCTTGCTGATTAGTATTGAAGCTGTTGTCGAATTTGAAATAGCATCTGTTGGCTGTGTGTCCAAGTTTGTCACAAATTTGACATTTTGGCCTGTTGTTGGGATTCCATCTCCCAGCTCTTCCTCTCCCACGACTTGATTGACCTCCTCTTTGGTAAGTATTCTGATTTCTTAGATTGTTTTGTTGATTCTTGCCTTTGCCTGTGGTAGTATAATTAACGTTAAAGTGAGATCCCTGATCTTTCTTTTGCAAGAATCTTCCTTCATGAGCAAGAAGTATATTATAGACACTCTGTAGTGATGGAGTAGGTTCAATTGATGTAATGAAAGCTATCACTGATTCATATTCATCTTCTAGCCCCCCTACAATATAAAGAATTTGTTCTTTTTCTTCAATTTTATTGCCAGTGCATGCAAGTTGATCACACAGATTTTTGATTTTCATTAGAAACTCATTCATGTTTGAGTTTTCCTTCTTTATGTTCTGAAGTTGTTTCTTGAAATGTAACACCCTGGCAGCAGATTGACTTGTAAAAGATCTTTCTAATGCTGTCCACACTTCATTAGCAGTCTTTGTACCTATTAACTGTGGCATTAAAGATGCACTTACTGATGACATTAACCAAGCACTGATCAGGTTATCTTGTCTTTGATAGACTGTAAATTCTTGATTAAGAACCAGGCTGTTATTATTGTCCCTTATGTATTTTGTTGGAACTGGTTTAGTTCCATAGATGAATTCTTCAAGGCCATAACCTTTTGCAGCTGTTTCAACTTGCAGTTTCCATAGGAGGTAGTTGGATTCATCGAGTTGAATTGAGATTATCTGACTTTGAGGCTTAATAATGGATTTGATGAGATCTTCAGTGCTTTCTGCACTTGTCTGATTCGATCTAGCTGATGATCCTGGCGTGGTTGAAGGATCTGTTTCCACCATGGTTGCAGAATACAAATGGAGATTTCAGAATCACGATACCAGGTGAACTTTTCTGATTTTCAAGTTCTTGAATTGAAGAGTCTGAATTATTTCTTCAACTGAGTTTGAGAAGTTGCAACCAGATTTTTTTTATTGAAAGCAGTAAAGCTTTTGGTGACTGATTACAATCTCGGATGGCTTTCAATATGATTTTGTCAATTTGAAGGCAACCAGATTGATAATATGATGTCAACAGATTTTCTAGGATGGCCTTTTGAATTCAGTTGTTGATTTTCTTCAGATTTTTTGATCGAATTTGATATTTCAGAACAGATTTGCCACCAAGCTGTAATAAGAAGCAGATGCAGCCACTGATAGTTGGCGAGGCACTGTTTTGATTTACAGCCTCAACTCTCACAGGAAAAGATTTGAAAATCTTGGATGAGAGGGTCCAAATGATGATTATTTGCTGATGGACAATCTATCTTCTTGATAGACTTTAAGAGATTGGATCGAGTTCTTGATGCTGTTTAGCAAGAAGGCTCCGATACCATATTAGATTTATGACAGATAGTATAATTGCAAAGCTTTTGATATTACTTCATTACAAATACAATTGCGGCTTGTACATTATTTATATACAAAGTGAAAATAGAAATGGGCTGTAAGATAAAACATTTTGGTATTGGGCTGAGGCCCATTGGTTTGAGATAAATCTCTTGATGGATTCACGGGGTACCAGTGTTATACACGTAATATTTTGAATTGTGTATGCACCTTGTTCCAACTCTCTAACAAAAAAATGAACATAAAATTTGATCTGAATAGCAGTTGCATCTGTTTTTATGTATATTATGTCACCACCTATATTTGGTCAATGTTCTTCCAAACCTCTTTAACCATCCTTGACTCTTGCACAGATTCATAAAAGCCTGCAGACTCGAAACTGGCAAGTGAACAGAATGCTAAACCATCCGCATGGATGTTTGAAAAAAATAAAGCGTGTCAAATATAATACATGATATGCAAAATCAAGGTCGTGTAGCAAATATATAACAACGTCAAAAATTCGAAATAGTAACATGAAATACAGTGATCAAACTTAAGATTTGGTATTGAAATTTCAAAGGAAAGATTAAAATTAACTGCATCTTGTTATTAGAACGGAAGACGATGCAAAACAAATTATTGATAGGAAATATGTGATTTGATAGGTAGAAAAGATCATTCTTCTTCAGCAGTTGAGTCGTCAATTGCATTTTTCTGAAATAATAAGAATGATCTGATATGAATTTGTATCTTTCTGAAAGATGTTTAGAGTCTAGCGAAAGGATGGCAAATGGAAATAGAAATGGTTATTGATAGGATAGCAGCGAGTTAGTAAAAAAAAATATAGGATATGCAAATACACTGACCATGCATTTAACATGAAATGCGAGATGACAGTTCGCTAGTAAGATATTGTACGTACGATGAGTTATACTTGCCTTAATTAGTGTTTTACTGAGGTCTCATACTTCCTCGTTTTCATGGCATAACCTACCCTTATTTGTATTGACTCGCATTGATCGTTCATCGTGCCATTGCATGAGGTTATTCATTATTTTTGATCAGCAGACTTAACAAGTCCAAGGACCATGAAATGCCATGTGGCTCAATGATTGATTATCTAAGCACCTCTGACCGGAAGCCAATTCATGATTCATATCCTGAATCATAAATTAAGGGATGAAATGCTCCAAAATATGTTGGAATCTTAATGTTAAGGGAAATATTCAGGGTCAATCCTGAATTTTGGATTGGCTCTAAGCGCCAAAATTATCGACGCTCTATGTAGAGAGCCGAATTTTTGAGCGTGCGCCGAATTAATCGGCGTTCCAAATAGAGTGCTGATAATTTCGGCATTCTCCCTCCTCATCCCAAAACACACAACATCTGGTTGTTTTTACGTCTAGAGCGGTTATACAACGATCATATTTTCCTCCAACAAATATGAAACGGTCATATTTGTAGGATCTAAATTAACCTTAGAGGGGAGGGGGTAAATAACGTTTATTCCAGATTATCGCTAAGTAATAAATAATATCAACATAGATAATAATCAGAGTAATGTAGAATAAATAATACACAGATATACCCAGCTTCGGCAAAACCCTGCCTATTACTGTATTCCCCAAGGTTTCTACTAGGAATTAAAACAATCTCCATGCTTGAGCTGGCAATTAGAACCGAGAACCAGAAACCAGAACCGAACCGACCCTAAAAGTCCTGAACCCGGACCGAACCGAAAAGTCCCGAACCCGATTGGTCTCGGGTCGGGTCTAGGTGACGAAAAAACATTTAAAACTCGATCAAACCCAACCCGAATGGACCCAGCCCGAAAGAACCGACCAAAAATCATTGAAATACATGTATTTTTAGTGTTATAATCCAACCGAACATGAACCGACCCGACTCGACCCGGACTGAATCTTGGGTCGGGTCGAGTCCAGATTTTTGAAATGTGTAGTTCAGACCCGACAGAACCCGACCCGCCAAGAGCCGAGACCCGACGGGTCAGGTCTGGGTCCATCGGGTTGGGTCTAATTGCCACCCCTACTCAATGCTTACAATCCCTTGTAAACTCACGACACTCACTCCCAACTGTTCTAACCCTACGCTCAAAACTCTGCACTGATCTCTATCCCCGAGATCATATTTCCCCGAATTACAAATCCGTAATTCGTCTCCCTGGTATTACAAACAAACTAGAAAACCTTAAACACATTTACAAAATTAAAACACTCAGATAAAAGACAAACAATAATTAAAACCCTAGTTTAAAATAAAACACTCTAAACCCCTTTTATAAATGGCTCCGGCATTTCTTAATTCCCTTCTTCTTGTAATAAAAATGGCAGTGGCGATATTAATTTAGGGTTTTGAATCCCTTATTCGAGGTAGCCGCTCACTTCTCTGATGTTCTTCGATTATGAGTAGCAGTCTTCTCTTCTTTAATTAAGTTGAAGAAGTTTGATTTGGATCCAAGTAATTTCCGTTCTCTGGTATGAATTTTCAATTTGAATTCTGCTTTATTCTTGCTTGAATTTGGATGATTAATTGTCGATGATGATGGGTGTTTAAATATAGGATTAAAGATCTAAAATATTCTCTGATTTCTTATACGATTTGGTCATTTATATATGCGAAATTTTTGGGCTTGAAATCTTCACGACTTTGAATTGTCCAATTTAAAATATCCAAACTTTCTGGAATTGCTTACGTGTTGAATTCTGGACTTTGAATTGGTCCCTTTTGAAAAATGCCATATATCTATTTTTTTAGAAATAAACCCTTGGACAGATTTTTTGGAACTTTGATTACACTTTTACTTTGGCATTTTCAACATGGCTTCTAGAACAGATATTATCCTTGATTTGGTCTTGCTGAAAAAATATGAACTGATGCTATACTTGAGATTTAGTTCCTTAAGAACTGATACAAATCTTGAACTTGTGAATGGATACATTACTTAAGTAATTTGCTTTTGTATATACGATCACTGTTGTTCCTTGCTTCTTGTTGTCTAGTTGATACTAACTCGACATTTTTTATGTTGAAATGCTACTACACATTGATTTTCCTCGAGTTTGAACGTATGAGTTGAATTGTGCTTTGTTGTCATCACTCTGCCCATAGTATGCCATGTTTACGAACATCTGAACAGATGCTATACGTTCTGAAAATACTGTGAATTTCGTGAATCATTTGAATGATACATGCCATATTTTGACCTGCTTAAACCCACCTTTGTGCTGAGTTGCTAATGTACACTTGCCCTTGTGTCCATTGAGTCTGAACTTCTCTTGAACATGATTCTAACAAAAACTATCCCATTTTTCTGCCTTGTTATACTCAATTTGTACACTTTGTCACATACTAGCTGAAACACTGGTTCGATGCACACATGTTCACTTGCACTTATATAAGCACGTATGATACTCCACTTGATTGTGCATGTGATAACACTTGATACATGCACCATTCTAAGTCACTTTGTTGCCTTCTAATTGCTTTGCGTCGGTTTGTACATGTATATGAAACTGATGCACTCCATTTTCTTGGCTTTGCATTTGCACCCCTGAGTTGCTTGATCTGCATTGTTGTTACATGCTGAAATGTCTACTCTTGCATTTGTTGTTGGCCTATGGCACTTACATTTGGGCTGCCTTGAACTTGCTCGACCTTGGTGCTAGTGCCATAACTTTGTTGCATTTGAAATCATTGTGCATTTGCCATTTCCTTGCTGGTTTGCATGGTGCTACCTATTTACCTGCTATATATATATATATATATATATATATATATATATATATATATTCTAGGTTGGACTTGATCATTTACAACTGCCTTTTGACGTGTCATTTATGGTTTGCATGTTGAACCTATGTACTTGCACACACACACACACACATATACATACACATACACACATATGATAATGGGATTTGGATATTGCTGAATATATTATGACTTTAATTGCTTGTTTCTTATTATTCAAGAATAGTGCTATTGTATACACATGGTGTTAATTTTCTTTGACTCATATTCGGGAGATTGTGAATGATTTGAAAAAAAAATCAGATTTATATAGGTCTGAACCATAGATTGACCAGTGTTGGCTTTTGGCTTGAGTGGTTTGGCTCAAGAGGAGTCATGTGAGGTTAAGAAGGTGCACGGAAGCGGGAAAAAGGCCTCATCATGGGTCGTTTATTTCTAGTTAGGTTTTTATTTCATGTTTTCGGTTTTATCTTTTATTTTGCTTATGTAAAGGTTAGTATGCTAACCTTCTTCATGTATGTTTTATTCCAGTAGAAATAACATGAACCAATTTTCGAAATATATACACACACACACACACACACACACACATACAACTATAAGTGTATACATATATCGTGCGTGTGTATTTTATATATGTGGGCTATTCTAAAGACAAGCATGATTTTTTTTTTTTATCAACATACATACTATATCTATGTTGGGGCTATTCAGAATCAGTTAACTATAATGCAGGTTCTGATTAGCAAACCAATGTAGTTGAGTTGGGGCTGATCTGTTGGCACTAGAGTATATAGTCTGCATGTAGTATTTACACTTTATCACTGTGAATATTACTAATGGTCTAGACTTAGATATGTATTATATATCAGACTAAGTCTAGAAAAATGATGAGAAACAAACTAAAATTCAAAGGCAAATAAAATTTAAAAATAAATTTATATTTGCTTGTATTTAGATCTATTCTTGTTCCAGTTTACCGTGTGTGTTTCTGTGACAGGTATGGAGGTGACTGGATTGGATTGGAGCACAAGAAGACTGTGTGTTAGTGTCAATGAATGTATGTAATTGTGTGTGTGTGTGTGTGTGTGTGTGTATAACTGAGTGATATTGAGTGAAACTGTAGTGAGGAATATCTGTATATGAATTTGATTGTTGACATGAATGAATAAAATTGTACTATTATTTGTAATAAAAAAATTGATCGAAATAAAAAAATATTTTTGTTGTTCAATTAAATATGTCTATTTTATTTGGATTATTTCAATAGTACAATTTCATATTGTATATATTCAAGTGTCATGTCTAATAGAAATATCCAAACACATTTAAGTGAATTGTATATAGTGGAGTCAGTGATATGTACTATTTCAAATGCTGAAATAAAATATTTGTTCAAATAAAAATATTGTTTGAATATTCAATTTAATATAATAGTATTCTATTCAAATAAATAAATATTTTTGTATGTACTGTGAAATATTGAATAGTACTATTTACAAACACATTTATAAAATAATATATATGTTTGTTAACATCAAACAAAAATCATATTTCATACTCAACAATCTCCCCCTTTTGATGTTGACAAATATACACTAAGATTTTGAATGTGATAAATGTGTTTGAATGATGTGAAATATTATACTCCCCCTATTTGTATGCCCCCCTACAACTGAACTCCCTACATATATATATATATATATATATATATATATATATATATATATAGATGAGTGATATAAAAATTTAATTATCTTTTCAATATTAAAATATTCTTGAATTATTCACTCATCAATCAAAACCTTGACCATTCTCTCCCTTTTGTTATCATCAAAAGAATAACAGAAATCGAAATTGTAATGAACATAGACTACAAATATGAATTCAAATCAAGAGGGAAAATATATATTGTAAATCTCATTTAATCAAACAAAAATCATAATATTCTTCAAATTAGAAGCAAATTTCACTTTTCAGAATGATGGATTTACGATTGATTTAAAAAAAAATGAGGAAAGTTTTAAAATTCAAACACTACAACAAATTGACCCTATAACAACGGTGTAAAACCATTATAATATCATTTTACAACGGTGCCTCCGCCATCGTGTATGCAGAAGTTGTAATATTAAAATCTTTTACAACTTTTATGCACTGTTGCAACACCATTGTAATTGGGTTATTTAACAACATTTATATACCGTTGTAATAAATTTTATTACAACTCTAGTTCTCCATTGTTGTATTGCTATAGTAAAGTAAGAGTGTGCGTATAACAGTTTTTTCACCGTTGTAATAAACTGTATTACAACTTTTATCCTCGTTGTTGTAGATATTGTAATATCATGAGATCATAGATATAACAACATTTTTACACCGTTGTGAGTTCCTTAATATTACAACTTTTTTACACTGTTGTGACTTCCCTGATATTACAACATTTTTCACCCTTGTAATATGGCTTATTACAACTTTTTTCTGTTGTAATTTACATAGTCCAGACTAGTAAAACAAATTCATATATATTATTATTATGATACACATTTCAATGCAACAAATATTACTACACGGAATCACATATATATTACTTAACATAATATTCGATCAACATAAAACAAACGTTTGTAGTACATCACCAAGTTAACTCATCACCAGAAACTTAACCGTTTCAAAATACATATGATCTAACCCAAAATATACATAAGAAAGATGGAAATTTTGTCTTAAAAGGTTGTGCACCCTACGAAAGCACTCTAGCTGAAAGTAACGTAATTTTTATTCCAAGCCACAGTCGATCCAAAAGCTTCTCCAATAGTAGCCATTTCGGAATTCTGCCTCCATAAGAAAGCTTCAGCATCCACCGCTGCATCAATCCAAACTTTCCAACTTGCATTCCAATTTTTTAAAGTGCACCAAAGCTTCTGTATCAGTGGATACCAATGTTCCTTCTACAACTACTTGTTTGTCCCAGTTTAATATTTTACATTTTCTGCCCTCATTTTCTTCAGCGTGATCATTTTCAATGTTCTTTCCAATTTGTTTAGACTGTTGAATTGGTCTTCTACCTTGATCATTTTCAGCTTTCTTTCCATTTTGTTTAGACTGTTGAGCTATTTTTCTGGCCTCATTTTCAACTACTAGCTTTTCATTTTCAGTTATTTGCTATCCAATTTGTTTAGGCTGTTGAACTGTCAAGTTATTGCTTCCACAGTGTGACTGCAAAAAAAAAAAAAGTTCAGTATAACAAGATTGTTAATGAACTGAAAAATAATTCCCCTCTTTACCCAGTGCTAAAATTTTTTAATAATGTGGTAAGTAAAATAAGAAGAATCAAACACAATAGTACAGCGTAGATACAGGGACCATATGGATACCAGATCACAACAGCCGAAATATTTCAAATTGCCTTTTACGGTAAAAGTTAAATGAAAGCCACTAAATTATTAACACATAATGATGTTCTACCTTTGGCCACAACTTCATACTAATACTATAATTTGTAAGATTTTGTTCCCCCTTTATTCTTTTCTCTTCTGTTTTAGCATATAAAAATTTGAACACAAGCAGTATATTAATGGTTACTGGTTAAATTAACAGATTTGGATCCAACTCTTGACTTATTTTCGGGAACTGAAGAGAACAAGACTTGTACTACAAAGCCTGAAATGAAATAGTTAACAATAATTAACAGATTTGGTTAAAATGTATTTACTTCACAAGTAAATGAAATGTATTTGCATTCCATTATTTACCCAGTGCTTCCACTCAGCGGTGTAACTCACTAACAAAATCACTGAAGACAAGTGAATTCAGAAGGAGGAGAAGCAGACAGGAGTGATTTAGGTCATATATATTCTCCTAAAAACCATAAGAGGTCATTTAAATGATCAACAGAAGGTCAAGATATACAGGGTTGAGAAAACTGGGAACGCATTGTGTGCATGTACAGTTCTGTTCAGCTAATTCCTGCATTTTTGGAATACTTGGGCGCCATAATCGATGTATGATCATGGTCATTATCATTGTATAATCAAATCTGGGAGAAACCTCAATGACATTTTTTTCATTTTGTACATGTAGTGTGCTGTATCCCTCTCTCCCTTTTTTTCCATAAAAATAAAAATAAAAACCTGCTTGCAATGTAATTACTCTATTTCCATTTATTTTTTTAAAAAAAATCTATCTAAGCCAGTCCAATTCTGGATCATTATATAACACATATATGTTGGTGTGGACTCTAGATATATGATGAAGTGGCGAAGCGACAATATTTTACTTAAAATTTTATATGCTTTCACCAATCATTTAAATAAACAAATTGGTGATGCGAGTTAAAGGAAATCGATTTTCAAATTACTATGAAGTCAAGAGGATTACTCTTCTTAATTAATTGTGGTAATACAATAAAGACCAATTCAAACAATCTCTTGAATTGATCGCAAAGATAAGAGCAGTGAATTTGTAATATCAAACCGACATAGTGTTGAAAGACATAAGCAAGGAGAAGAGGATGAAAAAACTTGAATTTGTTGTTCTTTCTTGGAGTTTTTGAATCTGTAAAAAATAAAGTGTTTCAAAATTGTTTCCAAACATTGCAGATTTAAGGGAGATCTAGTATCCACACAAGACAGTGCCACATTATGGGCTCATTTTACCCATTTCTCAATTTACCCAACCCCCCTCGAAATACCTTTTTAACAGTACCCAACCCCCCTCTATTTACTGTCCTTAGAATCACCTTAAAATTTCGCAACCCCGGTTAAAAGCATTTCAATGTTCACCAAACATGTCACCAAAGAATTAAACTTGCATTGTCAAAAAAAAGTTGACGCATTTTAATAGCAATATTCCAATCCCGTAGATCATGAAATGTTACAGCTTTCTATCAATTATACCAATAAAAAGGGTACCTGAGGTGTATTAGGATCAGGAGTTGCTGGGTTTCCCGCATTACTTATTTGCTTTTCTTTTAGCTCCTGTAAAGATTGCATGGATTGAAAACTATACTCAATTACAAATACATATATCAGTTCAATTATAAAAAAAAGTCCCCCTAAACTATAAATTACTTCATTCTATACATTCTATTCCCATCACGTAAGCGTTATCTAATGACAATGATGCTTATGAAATGGATGGTTTGTCGCTGGTTCACAACAAGCATCATAACATTGGATTCTACCTTCAAATCAAATATTAATCATTGTAAACTTAAAATATCAAATTTATCATGTTAGATAAATTCAAATGAACCCATAATGTATACACATCCGCTACATCCCCTCATAATTGACTTCGTGTGTGTCTTGGCATCAACGCATATTTTTAAACAGTTTACCGGTTCTTTGGAATTTTTCTAAATGGTTTAGTTTATTTCGAAAGTTTGAATCCTTTAAAATCACAAGTTAATGCAAATCATCGAAAATGCTCGTTTTGACCATTATGAAAGGGCCGAAAATTTCTTATCACTCCTTTGATTTTAAACATATTGCCTCTATGAGGTATATAAATATGAAAAAGTTCATGAGGGATTTTAAAATGATTGAATGAGCAAGGAGGATCCAAAATATATAGGCTATATACAGGGTATGGTTCATTGTATATACATAGGTCCTATAAAATTAGCACAAAATACATATGATTGTGGTCATATAAAATTAGCACAAGTGGGAAGCCGTAAATTTGAGAACAGTTCATTTCCCTTTTAGATGATGGTTTAGTACAGGTATGGTTCATTGTATATTGCTAGCATGAAACTAATGGGAAAGTCGGACTGCCAGCTAAAAACAGCTATACAACCACATAAATTAGAGTATAATCTTAAAACTAATGAATTTGGCAGCAAACTGAGAGCAATAGCCACACCTGCTGCCGACAATAATTTGGTTTCTAATTAACAGGAAAATAGAAAAAATCGTCATTAAAATAAATTTCTGATTAACACTTACCATCAACATCAAAGTAAGCTCCTGTACTTTGGTCTCCAAGCCACTAACTTGGTTTCGCAATGCATGTACTTCACTTGATGAGTTACCCCGAATATGAAGATGAGATCGTACAACCCCAAAACCAAGCCCTCTTACACGTCCTCCATGCTCCTGACCAGAAAGCTTCGACACGCCATCTTAAGTAACTAATGTTCCTCTCTGAGAATCCTGACTTGCGGCATTATGACGCTCTGTTATCTTAGACTATAAATTCAAAAACAACCAATATTTAGAAATTAAAATTAAAACTACATTAACAATAGCAACAGTTTCTTATATTGTATATCTGAACTTTTTCTTACTATGCATTCGGCAATAACTGAATTCAGAGGTTTTCCATCTTTTCTAGTGTGGCCACAATTCGTATCTAGTGATACTAGATATTGCCTTTTCCTTTTTCTGCAAAAATAGCTTAATTAACAACTTAACAATGTACAAGTGATAACAAATAAAAATTGCTTTAACAATGTTTTTTTATCATTTCTTCTTCCAATCTTGCATAACCTATTCTGCTCATGGTGTGTGAAAGTTTATTCTTTTCTCTAATACTTTTGAATCTTTGGCTTGTTGCCTATAAGATCAATTCAATAAATATGATATAGGAAAATGTAATATATGTAACTTTTGAGACAAAAATATAATCTTCAGCGCTCTTTATATTTAACAGTTTTAGGCATACTAAAGTATTGGTAGAGTCAGGTTTTTGAGACGCTTTTTTGATAGCTGCAACTAACCTTGATTTCGACTCCTTCCATCACTGTCCTATTATCATTAACAAGTCATCCTTATACACTATATCTACCTTAAATCTTGACTGCACCAAAAAAAAAAAAAACGCATATTAGTCTCTAACAGTATTGCAAAATGCAATGTTGTACCATAGGTATGTGCATAATGCATATTGCACATAGAGAGAACTACAGCAGGTATATAATATGTTGCTTTGAATATTGAGACATATAGGTACTATAACATAAATAACATAGAATCAGTAAAATTAAATACAATTGAAAGCCAGATTTTATTATTCACTTGCTCATGTTATCGCCAACAGCTGATATATAAGTCAAATATCAGTACCTATATACAAGTCCACAGATCATCCCTCAAATCGTCATCGACTTTCCTCCATGTGCTAATGGTAAAAGTCACCATCTCCCTTGCTATAGTACCAATATATGACGACAAATGTTTGGAATTTTACCTATTGCTTATCCGCGTTCATTAAATTCAACTTCCGGCTTCTCATCAGGTATCTTAGCTAATGATTTCAACATCGTTCTGCCTCTCTTTTTTCTAGCTTGCGTCAATCTATGACCTTCACTAGAATCTGGTTGAAGTTCGTTTGGACTGGAATTTGAGGTGGCTGTAGTTTGTTGGAAGTGTAGCTGACGGACAAGGGGCTGTGCTGGGTTTGTATTGTCGAAGGGGCTGTTACTGGAAGGAGGGGCTGAATCTGCTTTGTAGTGTCGACGGGGCTGTTACTGGAAGGAGGGGGCTGAATCGGGTTTGTAGTATTGACGGGGATGCTATTGGAAGGAGGAGGGGGCTGCATCCATTTTGTTGTGTGGCCAAGGTTGTTTCCAGTTTTGCGAGGAGTGCGTATTGGTTATTCAACATGCTTTCGAGGAGATCTTCTTATAGCAATATTTAAACCACGAGGCAATGGAATTGGTCCACTTGGGTGTTCGCTGATTCTAATCCCAACCATCCTCTTATTATCAGCATTAGCAGATGCAAGTGCAGTTAAACTTTGCTTTTTTTGCTCTTTTGTTTGCTACTTTTGAGCTCTAAAAAAATAAAGTTTTCAGTAGTTAAGTCTTTGTAACCGTGGTGTTTAAAAACAGACAAGTAGCGATAAAAGTGGCTGATCTAAGTCGAAGTATGAAATAGGCAGCTCGAAGTATGAAATAGGCAACATCAAAGTTATTTTTAGATATCAAACATCTACATTAATAGACACAAATGGACGCTTGCTAATTATAATAAATCAATAAACAAAAATAAGCAATTTGATTTAAATTAAATTTTCTTTCATCCCGCTGTTTATTAAATTATCAAAAAACTATTTATTAAATTATCAAAAATGAACAAATATGACGTTATTATTGTTTTTTACGAATATTCTTTAAAATATAATATTCATATGTTTACATTTTGAAATATAATTAGAAACAAAATACATAAACTTTAAGCAACTTTAAATAAAATACACAAATTAATCAGGAATTCGATAATAGAAAAAACATTTGTACCAAATCCACAATAGCTACATCAATTCTACCAATACTGATCTATTGCCAATTTAAGAAACATCAGATTAAAGTGACCATAGGGCAAACATTCTAATCAGATTCATCATAAAAGCAGTCTACTGCTAATAAAGTGCTGTAATAGGCTTTAAAAAGTTACCAACTTCTTACAATCAATGAAATGTTTATGAAATATATAAGGCAGAAAATAAGAACCAATTGAAATTATGTAAGTTATTTTGCAGTTCGTGTAGTAAACGAGTGAAGCTACTTCCCTTATTCCTTAAATTTAAGTTCAGTTATATTTCCATTATGCTGTAGAGGTTTATTATACTATAGCATAAAATAACATCCCAGTTTGGAACATTAACTACACACATACACATACATATCAGAAAGATGAGCATTTCATATCCTCAATTTGTGCCAAACTTCAATTAGCTAATATTTGATTACTGAATTTTGATAAATTTATGTCCATATAATCTACTTATCATAACGGTCTTTACACTTTTTAATCCATAAGTTGAAGAGTGCAAAAAGAAGATCATACCCACAGATTACATTTCAAATTAGTGGTTAAAAACTATCTTTAGTGATACAGATTCACATTCAAATTCAAAGTAGTTGAAAGTTTTGAAGTTTATGAAATGTTTGGGAGATTCTGCTAATAAATACTGCCTAAAAAATATTTGAGATATAGTATTACTACTATTTAATAGTAACTTTTTATGTGTACTTGACAAAGAGTTGAAATCAGCCGATCCCTGATCTTTGTCACTCAAATATGCCTAAAAAATGAAAGAACATTTTTTTGCAAAGAATTCCACATTATTCCATATTTAGATATTTATATATAATTCATTGAATTCCTATATTTAGGTACATCCGAAGATATAATTATAATTGGACCAGGTTAGTCCTTCCCCTTTTATGAAAAAGTACATCATGAGTACACTGGACACAATAATCTATGAATGAAAAAAAAACTTATGCAAAAGAGTATCAAAAAACATAAATAGTATCGTAAGTATAATATTTTTCTTGAAAATTGAAGGTTGTAATACTACAGTTACTTGCAGCTCGTGAATGTTGTGGCATTTTAAATTTATATTTTGTAAGTAATCTCATGTTTTTACATGTAAGACTGATCATTGTTTTACAAATCATCAGATCCTAGAAAATCCGCTTTATCTGCATATCTCAAAATTTCAACGATCTTAGATAAACTTCTAAAAGTTTAGTGTCTTCAAATAAAAAGAACTGTAGATATTAGAATCCTAGAAGACTCTTACTTTCGCAAGGGAAAACTCTCGCTTTTCTTTTTTTTCTCACACCCAAAATCAATTCAAGTGGAACGTGAGAAATAAAAAGTGGAGTTCCTTCCGTTTTCATTTAATACTGTGAACTTTTTTTTAATATCATATGTGCATCGATGGTCGAATACCTTAACACAATGTACCAAAAGAATCAAAATAAGGCTGAAGTAAAAAAAGCATGTGGTAAAAAATGCATATGAAACTTGAATACCTCTACATCATGTAGCACCATCTTCCTCGTCGATAATACAAGATCAATCTTCCTCGTCGACCTATAAAAAAAATGATTTACAAAGGATTAGAACATCATACTAAATATAGCACTACTTTGTAACAACCATGTATAAAATAAAATACACATGCAAAGAACATAAACAATAGAAAATATAATTATTTTGATACACGATAAGATATCAATCTATATCAGTTTTTTTTACCATCTAACAACACATTTTATGGTATATATGAAGATGCATAAATTAAAAAATCAATAAAATACGCTTATAAGATACCAAAATACTGTTACAACCCTCCCTTATGTAACTTTCATCCCCATTATCTATGTTTCTATCATCAAGTTGTGACTCATCCAATGGTTTACTAGTTGATTCTTCACCCTCGTCGTATTTTTCCAATTCATGAAACCCTCTAGAGGGCGCTCTCAACACAACATACTAATTTGAAGAACTACCTTCTCTAGAGAAGAAAACTTGAACCGCTTGTGTTGCTAAGATAAGCGGGTCACTTTCAAACTTATTTTGAAATTAATGCAAATTGACCAATGTAAATCCATCTTCAACTTTGACACGACGATACATATTTGCCCAATCACATTTAAACAAGGCAACTCGAAATTGACGATAATCCAACAAGAAAATCTCATGCAAGACCCCATAATATATTACTTTTTCAATAGACCCATCTACACAAATAGTACTTACCTCAATGGAAACTCCACTATTTTGTGTTGCCTTCTCATAGTCTTTCGTATGAAAACGTCGACCATTAACAATATATCCAGAATAAGAAATTATTTGCGAACGAGGTCCGTATGTAAGCCATTTTATTATGTTGCTGACATTGGATATATGTCTATCATCTCTAACCTAGACAAATACAATATATTAAATAAAGATTTATGTTGATCTATTACTTTCATCATTAATAGTTTTTTAAGATATAACTATCAACCTTTTTTCCAAACCAAAAACTAAAAATCTCTGATTGCAATTTTGACAGTTCCAAATCGTCTTGTGCAAGATGAGGATGCAAACATTTTAGCTCCTCTTTGTGCATTCTGCATACATAAATGTAATTAAGGATCTAATTTATTTTGTATGTCATAGTTAAGTTGGACTTATACTTACTCTAAATACGGCTCTACTTCTTCCGTATTAAACAAAACGTATCGATGAGCAGCATTAATCACCTCCTCATCGACTGTAGTAGGGTTTCCTTTGGAAATAGGACGCCCTTCAAGCATAAAATCATTTTGTTCCACTTCATTTCGGTTTTTCCTCTATCCAATTTGTAATGCATCTTTAATATATCCAGAGCAATATTTCATACATTCTTCGGCAACATAGCGCTCAGTAATGCACCCTTCAGGCTGTGCTTGATTTTTAACATATCCTTTTAATATTTTCATATATCTATAACCAAAATGAATAAACAAGTTACTTTCATAACTATAAATACTTTTAACCGTCAATTATTTATAATAAATATTACCTCTCAAATGGATACATACTGTAACACCCCGTATTTTCTATGAACGTATAAGTAACAAATCAGTGAATAATTAAATTATAAAATAAGAATCAATGGAAACGGGTTGCGCCATTGCGTTTGTCTCGAAATTCTGCTTGGAAATGAGTCCGAATTTTCGAGAAACGGAGTCCGTATGAGGGAGATATAGCCCTCCGAAGTTTCGGAGAATTTCAGAATTGAAAACAACTCGAAAATTCGAATTCAAATTTGAATTCAAAATCCCGGAACAGGCTGGGCGGGAAAATTCCCGCCCATGGACCAGGTCGACCTGGGGGTCGATCATAGTGTCGACCTCCCAGGGGCCAGGTCGACCATAGTGTCGACCTGGGGGTCGACCTGGCCAGTCCAGGTCGGCCATAGTGTCGACCTGGGGGTCGACCTGCTCCCGAAACCCAGTTTTTTTAACCTGGTTCATTCTGATGTATCCGGTCTCGTTTCTGTGTTGATTCGTCCGCCTAATCCTATATAAACTCACCCTTAACCTCATTCTCTCCACACCATTTTCATTCTGTCTATATTTTGCCTCTGTTCTAATTAAAAATAAAAATGGCGTCGCTACCCTGCTGGAATCAAAACTTGGACTGATGAATCTCCCTCCAACCTGAATAGAATTAAAAGCTAA
Organism: Allium sativum; assembly: GCA_030737875.1. Lineage (NCBI taxonomy): Eukaryota > Viridiplantae > Streptophyta > Magnoliopsida > Asparagales > Amaryllidaceae > Allium > Allium sativum. Next base: position 480,981,028 of record CM060915.1, read on the forward strand.
ATCAAATCTCAAATCCAAGTTTAGAGCTACGACAACAATTAAAGAGGAATAATTTAGCATTTCTGCATCAACAACAGTTTATTATCCTTTCTTAAAACCACGAAAGGCAAGTACAGTTATTTTCCGCTATAAACTGTAATTATAATTGTGACATGATTATAAATCTGAGGTTATGTATATTCTTATCTGTCAGATCTGTTTTTCTGTGACTATTCTGTACCTCTTTCTTCTTTCTGTTCTATAGCCAGGCTACTACGACCCTGCGCCACATCTCATAAGAGATTAACGCACGAACGCTAAATTTTGGGACAAATAATAATGCATAATTGGACATGAAACTGTTGCCTATGAGACTATTGCCCATGACTATGATTCATTGACTATGAGACAATTGCCTATGACTATGATTCATTGACTATGATACTATTGCCTATGACTATGATTCATGACTATGAGACTATTGCCTATGACATTGAATAAGAAACTATTGTGATTAGTCGTCCATGACTATTGTGGTTAGTTGCCTATAACTATTGTAGTTAGTTTCTTATGCCTATTCCCTTAATGATGTTAGATCTCATATTTATTATGTAACTTTGCTAGTTTATTCCCATTCACTGTTATGTACATCGAGCCTATAAGGCCATTTCATGAGTATTTAGAGAACTTGTGGAAACATGTTATACGGGGATTGGGCGTAGCTTAATTAAGTAAATCTGGCATAGCAAATATGATTGGCATAATCTGAGTTCGCTATAATAGAGAATGATTTACATGTGTATTAGTCTTGGACATAAATGGTGAACTAGAATATTAAATCTAATTTTGACATGAACTGTAAATGGGAATATTAAGGCTAAAATTTGGGGCATATATTGAATTATGAATTATGACCTTGATTTAGGCATGTAAGTTTAGGCTAAATTTTTGATTGGGCAAGATATGTAAATAGAGTTTTAGATATATATAATCTGCTAAATCTATTATCTGCTAAATCTGTTATATTGCCTAATCTGCTAGTTCTGTTATATTGCCTAAACTGCTAATTAGATTGAATAGCCTAATCTGCTAATTATGTTAAATTGCCTTATCTGCTAAACCTGCTAAATAGCCTAATCTGCAAGATCTGTTATCTGTTTAATCTGTTGAATGACGTAATCTGTTGGAACTGAAATGCTGAAATTTGAAGTATGTGAATCTGTAGGCTCGATTTAAATTTGAGCAAAACTTGTTAATAGAACCTCGAATAATCTGCTGTAACTTGTATAGAAGTTTAATCTGTTAAATAAACAGAATTAGTCTGATATCTGAAAAATCGGTATTGGAATGAATTGGCTATGACACGAGGTTAGACTCTGTTTGCGGTAGAAGCCTGCCCGGAACCAATCGGCTTAACCAGCGACCGCAAACTGTCAGTCTAATGTGAGAGGTCGTAAGCATAACTAAAATATGCTTAGACACAAGGTTAGGTCTGGCTTATGGCAGAAGTCTTCCCGGAACCGCCCGACAAATCCAACGGTCACAAGCTACCGACCTAATGTGAGAGGTCTGTGCAGTAATATTTAATTAATGCAAATCTGGGATAAATATGATGTCTAAAACGTGTTGGGTGGATAGGGTTAAACCAGTTGGACTAATGAATTTAACAAACCCGTTTCGTGAATCTGTAGGCCCAATTACAAAGTTAGACAAATCTGTAAATCTGTTAAATCCGATCCGTTAGTCTGAAAACTTGTCTGATCTGTGAACTAGTTGATCTGAACTCTGTATGTCTGAACTTGTAAACAAGTTAATCTGAAATCTGTTAGTCTGGGGACACAAGGTTAGGAGGGAAATTACTTGTGTCATCTGTTGTTTGGGACCCATATTAGTCAGTAACCCATTCTGGTATCAAAACTTTGACCCAACAGTAGGTAGGGTCCGGGCACGCTTACTGAACTAATTATAAGTGTTTCATTCTGATAATGGCGAGGGGTGTTGATGGTGCGTTCCAACCGGGTCATGTGCGTGCATGGATCTCGGTCTGCCTCTGAGGATGTAAGACGCCGTGACATCTGTAAATAGGTCTGTGCCAATTGGTTGTCACTTTAGGGAGTGATACACCCTACTGTGGAGCCGACACAGGGTATTTATGTATTAGGGAGACGATCGCTTGGGGTAGGGTTTTAGGGTACACTTAGTTCTGTCTGTTTCTGTTGGTACCGTCTGTTTCTGTTGGGTGGCAACACCTGTCTATTTCTGCGTGGTACCGTCTGATCGGGTGGTAAAGGCCCATTTACTAGTGTACACCTAATTCTACATTCTGTTTCCGTAGGGATTAATCTGTTTCTGTTTCTGTACCTTCTGTTCGGGTGGTAAAGGCCCATTATTAGCATTCTGTTTCTGTCTGCTTCTGTTCGGGTGGTAAAGGCCCATTATTAGTGTTATGTTTCTATGGAAATTATTTTGTTCCCGTTTCTGTTTCAGTTTAGACATTAGGGTGACACATATTCCTGTTATACTAGTATTAGTGCAGAGAAATGAAAAGTAATATTATTCTGTTTCTTCGGTTTAACCTAAGTACATCTGCTGCTCCTGTTACTGTTATCTCTCATCCAGTTTTATTTGCATGCCCTGATTATTATTATCTGTTCATATGCTGAAAGTCACTGGACTTGCCAGACTTTATGTCTGACCTTGCTTGTTTTCACCCCTTTTCTTCCGTTCCCCCCCAGGTTTTCCAAGGAGGGAACACTTTAGCTTGATCCGGATTTCTTCTGCTTGAAGTACTTGAAGTGCGTAAAGCATGGCTTAACTTCTTATGGCACCTTCTGTGGGGATTATGATTTTAAAGTTTTGTACTCTGATGACTTTCTGAACAAGACTGATATTTATGTACTTGAGTTTTTGGTAAAGATGTAACCACACTGATTTCTGTTTTTCGCTGTAATAAAGTTATAATTTCTCAAGTATTGTTTATCTATCTTGAAAATTTCTGTTCTGTCTACTAAAACGCTCCACCAAAGTTAAGGCATTCCCTTTGTGAGTGTCCTTAACGGAGGTGGGGTGTTACACTTGGTATCAGAGCCGAAGGTTACCAGATTTGATAAAAAGTTTTGAAAACTATTTTCAAAAAGGTTTTAAAAAGGAAGTATTTTCAAGGGTAAAGCTTATTTTTGAAAAACATAATCCCCAAAAAGCCATACATCTATCTTTTCTGTTCTTCGTTTTAAATCTTTTTCTTTCATTCTAGCATGTCTGGGAATCTTAACTTTTCAGAGGGCGTTCCAATACCTGGCTAGTTCAGGAGGTACTTAGAGGCTAGGGCCAACGATGCAGGCCCAGCAGATATTCCTCCTCCAGCTGCAGCGATTCCTCCTCCTCCGCCCCCTCCTCGTGCAATTGCTTTTTCAAAGATCTGTAAAGATTTTAGGGCCATGGGTGGAAAGGATTTCAAGGGAACTGAATCATTCGTAGAAGCGAGGAACTGGCTCAAAGAAACTGAGGATCTGTTCGTTATTTTCAAGGTGGACGATAGGAAGAAGGTTCAATTGGCGGTGTGGTTGCTCAAGGACGAAGCTTCCTATTGGTGGGAAGTCACTAACATCGAGAGACCGGTTGAAACATGAATTTATTTCAGAACAAGGTTTGAGACGAAATTCCTCTCGCAAGCTGAACGAAGTCTACAACTGGAAAAGTTCGTATCTCTTAAGCAAGGAAGTATGACGGTCAAGGAATACATCAACCAGTTCAACCAACTGGCCAGGTTCAGGCTAGAATTAGTCAACACCCAACATAAAAAGGCTATCCGCTTTGTTAAAGGATTGAACGAGCCACTGCACAGCCTAGCCATGACCCATGTACCCATGGGAGCGACTTACGAGAGATTGGTAGATATGGCACTACTGCACGAGGAAGACAACGGCAAGAAAGAGGAAAAGAAGGAAGAACCACAAAACAAGAAAGCATGGCCCAAAAAGGAAACACAAAAGAAGGGTGAAAAGTCTGAAGATAAGAAGGAGAAAAAGTGCTTTACTTGTGGAAGCTCGACTCATCTGAACAAGGATTGCAGAAAAAGAAAGGGCACTTGCTTCAACTGTGGTGAGATGGGACACTTCACTAGGGACTGTCCGAAGAAACGAGGGCAAGGGCAGAGGGCAGTACCAGCTCCTGGAAGGCAGGCGAACACTCTCGAGGCTAGTGGATAGGATAGAAATAGGAAAACTTTATGTATGAGGTTAAATTTCTTTATCTGATTTTTGAGTTAAAACTCTTTTCTGATTCTGGCATTTCGATTCTGTAATCGATACTCTGCACTTGAATACTAGTATTGTTTCTGATTCCGCTGTAGATTCAGACCCATAAGGGTTGTGACTCATCTAAGCGTGGTATGTTGGGTATCTGTGTTGAGCGTTAAGTTGACTATGACGCATACATTCTGGGTTTTTATCATGCTTAGTTTCCTAAGAATCATTTAGTAATCTGCTCCGTACCGGTAATCTGTAAATATCTGAATATTTTTGATAAAGCTGAGATTTCCATTTTTGACATTATCTAAAAAGGGTAATCCTCTGGGTGTCAATCTGATGTTGATTTCGGTCTTCGGGGTTGATACTTAGGGGAATTTGTCTCTCAACCAAGGTAATGGAAACCAAGTTTTTGTTTATCTGCACTCACTCCCATCACTCGACTGTATCCAATCAATCGAGTCCTATAGATAGGAATCCTATGGATGTAAACATGTGTTTGAGACATGTTATGTTTGATGGTTGCAAGTGGATGCAAGTGGTTGCCAGTGGTTGCTCGTGGATGCATATACACACACTAGGCACTAGATCGGCTCGAATACACTCTCATACTGCATATAGATGTGTGAGCATTTTCAATTTCTGTGGATGCAAAATGATTGACTCATCACATGGATGTTGCATATGAATGAATGGTTGTCACTCATATAAGAATAATATGTATCAAATAGGAAAATTGCATACATGTTGGACTCATAACACTAACATAGTTCGCATTAAGGAGGTCAACGGAATCAGTGGACCGCCTTATTTTTGCATTAGATAAGGAACATATACACACACTTTTGCATATGTTCATACAACATTAGAAGTTTTCTAAGGACAATGGATGCTTGTGGATGATGGTTGAGTAGATGGATGACTGGATGGTAGAACACATTCTTTTTAACTTGAAGATTTCGGGGACGAAATCCTTTAAGGATGGGAGAATGTAACACCCCGTATTTTCTATGAACGCATAAGTAACAAATCAGAGAATAATTAAATTATAAAATAAGAGTCAAGGGAAACGGGTTGCGCCATTGTGTTTGTCACGAAATTCTGCTTGGAAACGAGTCCGAGTTTTCGAGAAACGGAGTCCGTATGAGGGAGATATGGCCCTCCGAAGTTTCAGAGAATTTCAGAATCGAAAACAGCTTGAAAATTCGAATTCAAAATCCCAGAACAGGCTGGGCGGGAAAATTCCCGCCCATGGACCAGGTCGACCTGGGGGTCGACCATAGTGTCGACCTCCCAAGGGCTAGGTCGACCATAGTGTCGACCTGGGGGTCGACCTGGCCGGTCCAGGTGGTCGACCCCCAGGTCGACCATAGTGTCGACCTGGGGGTCGACCTGCTCCCGAAACCCATTTTTTTAACCTGGTTCATTCTGATGTATCCGGTCTCGTTTCTATCTAGATTCGTCCGCCTAATCCTATATAAACTCACCCCTAGCCTCATTCTCTCCACACCATTTTCATTCTGTCTATATTTTGCCTCTGTTCTAATTAAAAATAAAAATGGCGTCGCTACCCTGCTGGAATCAAAACTTGGACTGATGGATCTCCCTCCAACCTGAATAGAACTAAAAGCTAAATCAAATCTCAAGTCCAAGTTTAGAGCTACGACAACAATTAAAGAGGAATAATTCAACATTTCTGCATCAACAACAGTTTATTATCCTTTCTTAAAACCACGAAAGGCAAGTACAGTTATTTTCCGCTATAAACTGTAATTATAATTGTGACATGATTATAAATCTGAATCTAAGGTTATGTATATTCTTATCAGTCAGATCTGTTTTTTTGTGACTATTCTGTACCTCTTTCTGTTCTATAGCCCGGCTACTACGAGCCTGCGCCACATCTTATAAGAGATTAACGCACGAACGCTAAATTTTGGGACAAATAATAATGCATAATTGGACATGAAACTGTTGCCTATGAGACGATTGCCCATAACTATGATTCATTGACTATGAGACTATTGCCTATGACTATGATTCATGACTATGAGACTATTGCCTATGACATTGAATAAGAAACTATTGTGATTAGTCGCTCATGACTATTGTGGTTATGTGCCTATAACTATTGTAGTTAGTTTCTTATGCCTATTCCCTTAATGATGTTAGATCTCATATTTATTATGTAACTTTGCTAGTTTATTCCCATTCACTGTTATGAGCATCGAGCCTATAAGGCCATTTCATGAGTATTTAGAGAACTTGTTGAAACATGTTATACGGGGATTGGGTGTAGCTTAATTAAGTAAATCTGGCATAGCAAATATGATTGGCATAATCTGAGTTCACTATAATAGAGAATGATTTACATGTGTATTAGTCTTGGACATAAATGGTGAACTAGAATATTAAATCTAGTTTTGACATGAACTGTAAATGGGAATATTAAGGCTAAAATTTGGGGCATATATTTTATTATGAATTATGACCTTCATTTACGCATGTAGGTTTAGGCTAAATTTATGATTGGGCAAGATATGTAAATAGAGTTTTAGATATATATAATCTGCTAAATCTATTATCTGCCAAATCTGTTATATTGCCTAATCTGCTAGTTCTGTTTTATTGCCTGAACTGCTAATTAGATTGAATTGCCTAATTTTCTAATTATGTTAAATTGCCTTATCTGTTAAATCTGCTAAATATCCTAATCTGCAAGATCTGTTATCTGTTTAATCTGTTGAATGACGTAATCTGTTCGAACTGAAATGCTGAAATTTGAAGTATGTGAATCTGTAGGATCGATTTAAATTTGAGCAAAACTTGTTAATAGAACCTCGAATAATCTGTTGTAACTTGTACAGAAGTTTTATCTATTAAATAAACAGAATTTGTCTGATATTTGAAAAATCTGTATTGGAATGAATTGGCTATGACATGAGGTTAGACTCTGTTTGCGGTAGAAGCCTGCCCGGAACCAACCGGCTTAACCAGCGACCGCAAACTGTCAGTCTAATGTGAGAGGTCATAGGCATAACTAAAATATGCTTAGACACGAGGTTAGGTCTGGCTTGTGGCAGAAGTCTGCCCGGAACCGCCTGGCAAATCCAGCGGCCACAAGCTACACGCCTAATGTGAGAGGTCTGTGCATTAATATTTAATTAATGCAAATCTGGGATAAATATGATGTCTAAAACGTGTTGGGTGGATAGGGTTAAACCAATTGGACTAATGAATTTAACAAACCCGTTTCGTGAATCTGTAGTCCCAATTACAAAGTTAGACAAATCTGTAAATCTGTTAAATCCGTATATCTGATCCGTTAGTTTGAAAACTTGTCTGATCTGTGAAGTAGTTGATCTGAACTCTGTATGTCTGAACTTGTAAACAAGTTAACCTGAAATCTGTTAGTCTGGGGACACAAGGTTAGGAGGGAAATTACTTGTGTCATCTGTTATTTGGGACCCATATTAGTCAGTAACCCATTCTGGTATCAAAACTTTGACCCAACAGTAGGTAGGGTCCGGGCACGCTTACTGAACTAATTATAAGTGGTTCATTCTGATAATGGCGAGGGGTGTTGATGGTGCGTTCCAACCGGGTCATGTGCGTGCATGGATCCCGGTCTGCCTCTGAGGATGTAGGACGCCGTGACATCTGTAAATAGGTCTGTGCCAATTAGTTATCACTTTAGGGACTGATACACCCTACTGTAGAGCCGACACAGGGTATTTATGTATTAGGGAGCCGATCGCTTGGGGTAGGGTTTTAGGGTACACTTAGTTCTGTCTGTTTCTGTTGGTACCGTCTATTTCTGTTGGGTGGCAACACTTATCTGTTTCTGTGTGGTACCGTCTGATCGGGTGGTAAATGCCCATTTACTAGTGTACACCTAATTCTACATTCTGTTTCCATAGGGATTAATATGTTTCTGTTTCTGTACCTTCTGTTCGGGTGGTAAAGGCCCATTATTATCATTCTGTTTCTGTCTGCTTCTGTTCGGGTTGTAAAGGCCCATTATTAGCGTTCTGTTTCTGTGGAAATTATTCTATTCCCGTTTCTGCTTCAGTTTAGACATTAAGGTGACACCTAATCCTGTTATACTAGTATTAGTGCAGAGAAATGAAAAGTAATATTATTCTGTTTCTTCTGTTTAACCTAAGTACATCTGCAGCTCCTGTTACTGTTATCTCTCATCCAGTTTTAGTTGCATGCCCTGATTATTATTATCTGTTCATATGCTGAAAGTCACTGGACTTGCCAGACTTTATGTCTGACCTTGCTTGTTTTCACCCCTTTTCTTCCGTTTCCCCCCAGGTTTTCCAAGGAGGGAATACTTTAGCTTGATCCGGATTTCTTCTGCTTGAAGTACTTGAAGTGCGTAAAGCATGGCTTAACTTCTTATGGCACCTTTTGTGGGGATTATGATTTTAATGTTTTGTACTCTGATGACTTTCTGAACAAGACTGATATTTATGTACTTGAGTTTTTGGTAAAGATGCAACCACACTGATTTCTGTTTTCCGCTGTAATAAAGTTATAATTTCTCAAGTATTGTTTATCTGTCTTGTAAATTTCTGTTCTGTCTACTAAAACGCTCCACCAAAGTTAAAGCATTCCCTTTGTGAGTGTCCTTAACGGAGGTGGGGTGTTACACATACATTGATATTGGACCATCCCACAAATTCTTGCTTCTCTCCCTAAATGTATTATTAAGTGAATCATGATATCGAAAAAGGAAGGGGGAAAGAACCTCTCCAGATCACATAGTGTTAATGCAACTTGATACTCCATTAATTCTAGTTTATCCCTATCGAGCACTCTTTGGCATATGTCATTATAAAATGAACATAGTCGTAGTAGTGCATTCCTTATCCCTATAGGTAGAAGTCCTCTTAATGCAATGGACAATAGTTGTTGTATCAATACATGATAATCATGAGACTTAAGGTTTGATATCTTATCTTCTTTTACAAAACGTTTTCCAATATTTGAGCTATATCCATTAGGCACTTTCATGTTCTTCATTCTACTATAAAAGATATATTTTTCTTGATCGGAGAAGGTGCACGGTGCGGCTGGGAGCAATACTTTATTTCCAATGTCTATAGGATGCAATTTTTTCTAATGCCCATTGCTTCTAGATCTTGGCGTGATTTGAGTTCATCTTTTGATTTTCCTTTGATATCAAGCAATGTACCAACAATACTTTCACCAATATTTTTCTCAATATGCATCACATCTAGATTATTCCACAAAGGAAGTGCCTAAAAATTGACAAAACACAAATAATTAAGTACTAAGTAGCAAATATGAATAGAAAACAAAAAGCAATGTGTTTCTAGTTAAATTTCACCTTCCAATAAGGCAAGTCAAATAAAATGGACCTCTTCTTCTACATTTTATATCCTTTTTTCATCATAGTTTTCCTTTTCCTTTCACCTTTCTCTTCCTTTTTTAATTTTTTCCCCAATCATTAATAATATCTTTAACATCATCAAAGATTTGAACACCAATTTTTATCTGAGGCCTTTGTCTATTCTCTAAAGTTCCACCAATTAAGTTTTTCCGTTGACGATACTCATTGTTAGGTTCAAGGAATCGTCTATGACCTATGTATGCAAACTTTTTATTAAATGGTAGCCATATTGAGCAGGTATTGACACCACAAATAGGACATGCTTTCTGACCTTTTACAGTGCAACCAGCTAAATTTCCGTAAGCTGGAAAATCATTGATTGTCCACATAAGAATAGCATGTAATCTAAATTCACAACCACTGTAAGCGTCGTACATTTCACCCCTTCATCCCACAATTTTTTCAAATCTTTAATAAGTGGTTGCAAGTATACATCTATGTCATTTCCCGGTTGTCGCGGCCTAGGAATTAACAAAGTTAGCATCATATTATCTTTGTGCATACAAAGCCACAGAAGAAAGTTGTAAACAACAAGAAACATTGGCCAACAACTATATCCACAGTTCCAATCACCAAAAGGATTAAAGCCATCAGATGCAAAGCCAAGCCTTAATTTGGTGGATCAGAAGTAAAAGAATGATACATTCTATCAATGGTAGCCCACTGAGTTGAATCCACTAGATGACGCAATTTACCATCTTCACTCTTATGACTGCTATGCCAACTTAGTTGTTCTGATGTTTCTAGGGATGCAAACATTCTTTTCAGTCTTGGTATCAGTGGGAAGTATCTCAAAACCTTCATAGGTATTTTGGTTTGCTTCCCATCTTTAGTAGTCTTGTTTTTTTTTCCAGCGAGACTTACCACACTTAGGACAGAAATCACTATATGCAAGCTCTTTTCTAAATAAACAACAATCATTTACACATGCATGTGTCTGCTTATAGCCTAAACCAAATGAATTAAGAAACTTCTTTGTTGCATATGTAGAATCGGGAAGCATGTTTTCTTTAGGCAACATATCCTTTAGAAGTTTAAGAAGCTCAGTAAAAGTCGTGTCCGATATACCATTTCGCGCTTTGTGCTTGAAAAGAAGTACTGTAGCAGACAACTTTATGTGGCTTGCACAACGGGGATACAAAGGAATTTCGGCATTCTCCATCATTTCCTTAATACCTTCCCCATGTCTTTCTTCAACATTGGCTTCTACCTCCTCATCAAAGATTTGCGCATCAGCATACATTCTATAAGTATCAGTCTCACTTTTATTTTGTGATGGCAATTTTTCTCCATAAAAAACCCATATATCATAGGTTGGGTCCATTCCAAAACAAATAAAGTGTGACACAACTTCCCTTGATGTTTTCCAAATTAGATTCCTACAATTACGACATGGGCATCTAATTTTTTTGGGATTCCCTTCACTCGCAGCAGGCCTATATAAAAAAAATTCCACAGCTTGCCTATATTCGCTTGTCATTCTACAAAAAAAATGTATTAATAATCATTCTTAAATACTTATAGTGTGATGCTAGGGCACCTTGTTTTCTTCTTGCTAATACCAAAATTTTATACTACATGCTTCCTAACACGAAACTCATTCATAGATACTTATATTTATTTATAATGGTATTAGGAAGTACATAAAATTTATTGTACTTATTATTTTTATTTGTGGTATTAGTAAGAGGAAAATGAAGCATCACACTACTTATAACTATGGAAGTAATAGCCAAAATGATGAAACCTTGGTAGATTGACCCATGCTTTGTTCATCTTGGTAAAACAACGCCTCTAATTTTTGGACCTACTGGAAAGAATTATGCTCAAATTATTGTACAACTTGGTTGTATGCAGCCATCTTAGTAGATTACCCCTCTTATATAACAAATATTAACTTATATATTTGTTAGAATTTTATATCCCAAATGATCATATATGGTTCAACAGTTCATTAATGAATTGGTTAAACTTGGTAATGAAGTTGACAGTTTTATACATCCATATCCTTATTCTCCCTCTCTCTTTCATATCTCATTTCCAAATTTAATAACAGTTGTTTCCAAACTTAGTAATGAAGTTGATAGTTTCTTATTTACTTCTCTGTTGTTTTTCAACATGGTTCATGTTTATTTATATTTCTCTCATTATCATTCTAGCTCCTGTCAGTAGACCATAACTAACATAATTGGAAAGTGTACGCAACATACATCACATACTAGAGATAACTCCATGGCAACCAACACATTGATCACCCTATCTCCACCTAGATGACCAGCTCCAAGGGACCTAAACCAAAACTGCTCCGCCAGATCAGCATACAAACCAACACACTGCCTATCTAATATATTTATTATTTATTTTGTTTATCAATTTTAACTTTTTATATATAAGCAGGAACTGGAGCTAGTATCAAACAAATAAAAAGTGTGATGATGAAGTTGTTAAATTAGGCAATCAAAATATGATAATTCAGAGAAGATCCTAAAGCATCGCTGATCTTTTTAATTCAGAGAAGATCCCAAAACATATGTTTAGCCTCATAATGAGGTAGGTACTTATATATTAATTATTCATGGGCAACAAGGATATACAATTAACAAGCATACTTATGCTACAGGTGTATTTATAACAAACATAGGGTATATATATAACGTATGAGTACACTTAGCAAGAATATCTATCAAATAAGACATGGAATACAAGTAACAAGTATACTTCCACTTTAATTCATCAAGTATGCACATCAACATCATTGTTGTCGTCCAGGCCTGATATGTAGGGGACAAAACTAAATACATACATGACTTCTGGTTTCTAAATACACAAGGTAACAAATGCTCAGATTTTTTTCTTTTCAGGTTATACTAATATTTCAGAATGCCAATATATCAAACCATATATATATATACACACATATATATATATAACACTCAGCAAATGTCAAAGTGTACTCATTAATATAGGTAGGATGTCAATATGGGCCAGAAAGCAAACCACCGATGTACCATACTTTAGAAGTTAGCAGGAAGGTTATGGGAAGGAATTTAATCAGATGTTCCAGGACCAAACATGTTTACTCATTTAGCAAAACTACAATGGAAAGAGTTTTATAAAATTCCTTTAAATACGTTATGCTTTAGTTGGACAATACATGACAGGGCAGCCGAGGTACATGCTAAACTAACATGCTTACAAGTTTCTACCAAATATATAGTGTGACATATATTCAGTTTTTAACTAGATCCACAGAGACAAACTAGTGCAGTAATAATTATGTATATGATGTGCATGTAAAAATGCACATTTATATTCATATATTTATTCTTGTTTAGTGCTAATAAATGTCATATGTGGGTATTTTATCATGTTTAAACAATAATTGAATTGATTTCAAAACATCACGCATTTATCATCATATAGGGGGAAATGGTCATTTTTGTGTTTGTATTATTTTGAGAATGTTTACTTGGACGTTTTTTTACATTTTTGCAGAAATTGGATGCATGTTGAAGAGGACTTCATAAAGATATATATATGCATACAAAGGAGATAGGAGGAAATCAATGCCTTGCCCAAAATATGAAAAGGGAAATCAACCAATGAAAAGGGAATCAATTCAAATAGAGGATTAATGGAGGACCCCACTCAATCTCCCTCCTTCTTTAGCAGGGACAAAAATTATTGCTTCATGAATCATTATTGCTAAGGACAAAATGAAGCTTAAGGAAGGGGCATTCTTGGTAGCACGCAAAAAGTGAATTAGAGTTTAGTCATGTATAAATAACCCATGTATGTTAATGTAAGGCATCTTGGATTTTTAGTTTAGAGTGGAGGCTGAAATAAAAACCTCTATTTTTCTTCCATGGCTTCTTAGCCATTTGTTTTTGTAATCTCTCATTTGAATGCAATGTTAATTTGTCGTCTTTTATTTACATTTTATTTTCTTTTATGCAAGTAGATTAGTTGTAGTTTTATTTATTTAGCTTGCATTTTCTTTTATTTCTTTCATGTTGCAAACTACATTTGCTGTTAAAATAACAAACATGAGAGGCTAAATCCCTACGACTTAGGGATAATGAAGCTCTCTTTATTCATGTAGTTTCAATATACTTGTTTATTCATGTTCTCTTTTTGTGCTTTAATTCATGTTGATGGTTATGGTTTTTGTGTTCATTATTGAGTTCGATAGCCTATAGTATTGACACCACATAAGTTATGCTTGTTTATATGCTCACTAATTACCTCTTCATCTACATATGATTATGATAATTAAGTGGAGATTGAAATCTAAATTTGATTGGTTTATACTCTTAATTAAGAGGGGATAAGCCGTGCTTAATGTACGATTCAATTTCAACTTGTTATCATTTTTCATAAAATTGGTAAAGTTGTTTAAGAGGTGTGACAAAATTTGATGGCTTATGTTCGGCTAATCAATAGCACAAATAGGTCATGCTTAGAATAGTCACATCAATTAAATTAACTATTGACCAAAAAGAGAGATCATTGTTTCATTTTATATTGATTCATGTGATCTTGAGAGTGAATTTGCTCCTAAGTTGTCATTTAATCTCTTATTTTTCAACCAACGTTTGTAGTTAATAGTTTGTTAGCTTTTGCTAATTTTTAGCTAATTAGTTAACATTCTCACTCGCTTTTGGTTTAATTTGATTGAGTAATTTTAGAATTAATTCTTTCCCTGTGGATCGACCCATATTCGCCACGTACTACGATTGTACTCCGCGTGCTTGCGGTTATTATTACGAATTTTGTCAACGGTTTTCTAATTCCATAGAAACACTGTTTGCAAACAAGTTTTTGGTGCCGTTGCCGGGGAAAGAATTTAAATTTGATTTTATTCTTCGAATTAATTTTCTCGTTTGTTGTTCTTATTTCTTTAAAAAAAGTTTGTGTTATTTCATTATGTAGTTTGTTAGTTTCTTTTTGTTCACTTGCATTTGTGTGTTCGTTATTTTTGTTGTTTGTTTTCTTTGTTCTCATAGTGTTCTTTTTTTTTAATTATTATTAAAAAAACATTGTTTGTGTGTATTTTTATTCGTTCAATTGTTTTTGGTCAACTCTGAAAAGAAAAAAAAGATTGTGTGTGTGTTTGTAATTACATTTGTGAATATTTGTTTGTGCTACCTGTCTTTTGCATCTCTCTTTATAAAAAAAATACAGTCATTTATATTTCAGTTATTAAAAAAAACATTTGCCTTTTCTTCAGTCTCTTTCCCATTTTTATTTGTTCAATTTCTTTTCTATTTTTGGGCAATTTCCTTTATTTCTTCCCTTTCTCTTTCTCTCACTTATTTCTTTCCTTTCCTTTCTCTCATTTATTTCTTTCTTTTTCACAATTCTTAAAAAAATAAAACCCAATTTATTGCTTTCCTTTATCTTGTCCTCCCTCTATAATTTTCTTTCCTTCTCTGCCTTATATTTCCTGATACCGTTACATAGTCCCCTACATTTCTCTATCCTCTCACCAGACAATCACCTTCTCCACAAACAAAATCAGTTTTCCACCATTTCAGATCTAATCAAATACCATCTTCTTTAAACAATTTCTCAAACCTCCACAACTCCTCTATACTTCCTTTCCAAATCAAATCGTACAAACGCCATATCCTCCCCTTCCATCACGTTCACTCTTTTCACCCATTCTAACTTGCCGCATTACTCCTCTTGAAACCACTGCATCACCACAAAATTGTTGTCCTTTTTCATAAACAAGCTTCACCTTAATCAACACCACATACTGTTCAACCTTCACGACAAAAATCTACCTACCACTGTCACTCCACATAAAATCCTGTTCAAATCCACCATTCCTATCCGACAACAGCCTATCATCCTCTTAAAACCTCATCGCGTCCTTTCATCACAAGCACCCTCTACCCACTTCTACCAAGCAAAACACCACATCAATTGTCAATATCTCCTATCAAAACCGACAAACTCAAAAACCGAAATCAAAATAAAGATTCAATTTTTTTTCCTTTCCATTGGTCAATAATTTTGAGTTTCGATGTATGATTTTGATTGAAATCGGTGGGTTTTTAGATTGATCTTACCTTAGGTTGTGAATTTTATTATTTAAGACTTTGGGCTTGAACGAGTTTGAATAGAGTTGAGTGGGCTTTAGCTTGAATTGGCTGATCTAAGCTTTTTAGCATACATCCTCTTCTCTTTTCTCAATTTTTACTTTTGTTTCTAAAAATAAAGAAAAATAAATAAATTTGTTGTTATTCATCTGTTTTCAGGTTGCCGAAATTGAAGAGGCTTGCTTGCTTCGAATTGCTTTGCTGGCTAAATTGCTTTGCGCTTGCTTAATATATGTAAAAAAAAAATCACTTCTCTTTCATTGTATATACACTGTTCTCACTTTTCAGGTTGCAAAAAAGGAGAGAAATTGCTTTGCATTGCTAAACTGCTTGAATTTGTCGTGCCTGAACTTGCTTGGAATTGTTAAATTGCGACGCTTTGCTTGCTTATTTGCTTTCCAATAAAAAAATGTCGCTAAAAAAAAAATCTTCACGCTCTGGTATTGTGTTCCCATTATTGTTTGATTTTCCTCGCATTGTTGGTTGCTTGCATTTGCATTTAAAATAAAAATCCCAAGACAAAATAAATATCCATTCATAGTTGCATCATAATTCATGTTTAATTTCTGTTTTGCATTCATCTCTTTTTAGGACATCGTTATATTTTGACTAATTGGTTTATTTATAACGAATTATTTATCGGTGTTAGACTACGGAAAAGTAATAACCGTTTATAAATATTACGGAGATTCGTAAATATTATATCGGTTGTTCCTCTGAAGGTACTTAAACCTTCGACTGCATTGCTAGGGTGATTCCTGGTGCATCGATAACTCCTGTCCGTTAATTGGCTGAGAAATCTTTTATTGAAATAAATCTAACCGTCATTATATAATTTTAGAAAATTGTAAATAAGTAATTTGCATTCATATAGTTACATTAGGTTCATGCATACATAAAAAAAAACCAAAATCTAAAAAAAAAAAGCATTTTCTTTCTGTAAATTTTGTTTTTTTTTCCTTTTCTTTTTCTCTTAAAAAAAATTCAAAAAAAAGGAGAAGCTTTCTTAAAAATGTCTCGATTTCCATATTCATACGGATTTTACGATGGTTGTGAGAATCAATATAATCCATATAATTTTACACCAAATTGATATGGATATTTTAATAACAACTATTGTACAAGCAATTTGGACTTTACGCCACCTACTTTTCAAAATTTTCAAAATAGTCCTGATTTTGCACCACAAAATTTTCAGAATGATGATCAACCCTCAAGTCTTGAAATAAGTGTTCAAGCTCTACTTGAAGAAAGTCAAAGGTTTAATGAATCAAGTCAAAAATTAATTGAATTGATGTGCAACAATTCAAGTCAAAGTTTTCAAAATAATCAAAATTCAAATTCAACTTCAAATTCAAATGATTCTGATTATAATCCTTGCCAATTAAATTTCGAACTCCAAAATGAATTTCAAATTCAAAATGGGAATGTGAATAACTTTTCAAACGGTTTTGGCAATGGAAATAATTTCAATGATGGTGCGATCAATAATTCTGGTTCTCAACAATTTAAAATTGAAACTTCTCAAGTTAATAATTATAAATTTGATTTTGTTGAGCAAATGAATGAAATTCACGATAATCACACGAATTTGTTGTTACAAGATTACTTGAATTTTCGTGAAAAACAAAATAATCAAAACCAAACGTGTGATGATTCGAATGATAATCCATATTTTACCACGATCAACGATCTTCAACGAACAATTTTTGAAGTTGACGAAAATCTTAATGAAGTTGCTAAAAACCCTGTGCTTGATTTGAATTTAAATTCTCTTGATGACAAAGACGTCAATCTTTAATTTGATCTTCCTCTCTCAGATTCTGAAAATTTTGAAAATTTAGCAACTTTAGATTGTCAACCTGACAAAAATGAAGTTATTAACAACTGTTTAAGGGAGGACGACTTTGATGAGCGAAAACTTCTTACACTAAAAATGAAATATTTGAAAACCTTGAAATTCTTGAGGTTGAAAACAATGAAACTGCTGAATGTGATCTTAAGAACAATAACAATTTTTCTGAATTCAATGATAAATCTCTGTAGTATATGAATTCTTTTTGGAATGACACGAATTTTGAGAAAACACAATTTCAAAATTTACTGAAAATTCATTTGTTTGATTTTAAGTTTAGGTTTACGAATGAACCTTGATTTTCCAAATTCATTTGTCTGATTTTCCAAACCTGAAACGTGATTTAAATTTTTTTATGATTTGGTTTTCTGTGCTTAAGCTGTGTCTCTCATGCTTAAAGAGACAAGTGAATCGGTCTTTAGAAGACCGTTTCATTTACTTCTTGTCAATATATTTTCTGATATTTTGTAAATATTTTATTTTTCCTTTTTTGTAAATATAGGGCATATTTTCAAAATTTTCTTTTCTTTTTCTCCTTTCACTTGATTGTAGGGATACAGTCGAAATCAAGTGTGGGGGGGGTTCATTTTCATTCTGTTTTGCATTATTTAAGTTAGCAATTTTTTTCTTTTTCTTAAAAAAAAAGTTTCGCACTTCTATTTTCTTTTAAATAAGACATGATGGAATTAGCATATAATTTTGGTCATTCGATATAAATATTTGGAAATTTACTTCTCTTAGCGGATAACGAAAGGAAAGTTTGAATTATAAGCTAATTTGGTGTAACTGGTATATTGGGAAATTCGTAGGTGATGAGTATGAATTGTTTTCTGAATTGTAATCCAGTTAAATGAATGGTTGATTTTGACTACTTGTGATAACATTTTAGATCTTTTAAGTGAAGTTGTGCTAAGATTTACTCGCTTAATTCTCTTTCTTATGTAAAATAAAAGAAGAAGAAAGAAAAAGAAGAAGAAGTGTGTGTGTGTGTGTGTATATATATATATATATATATATATATATATATATATAATTATCCAAGGGTATCCAACATTGCTGGTACATCTGGCATTAGTATGCAAACCCGTCAAGCTCTTTCCGACACCTTGTTGACAAAGTTAGCGTCGGTATATATTGGTCTCATTTTATGAGTTGGACACCTAAGGAACACCAACATCTTGTTGACAAAGTCAGCGTCGGTCTGCACAATTCGCCAAGCTCTGTCCCAAGCTCTCATGGGTGGTATATCTTGGTCTTTTAGGTTAGGTGTCTGTAAATAATAATAATGTAAATATTTTGTAATAAAGAGAGAGTAAGCACTTGAAATCCAAGCACACTCTTCACTTATTCGACCTAACTTGTTAACAAAAAGGAAGTTGAGATGTCGTTTTATGATTGTTGATATCGATTATAAAATTCATTTCATATTTGCACTATGTTTCTGCCAAAACAACTGGCCAAGCTAGAGGAGTTTGTGATGATAACATGACTTTTATTTGAAGTTTTGACTAGTAATGGACTTAAATTTCATAGTGACAACCCAAATTTGTGTTAACTCATTCGTGTAATATTTAAAAGTAAATTATCCATTTGCAAATATTTCTTTAAAAACTTGCATTCATATTGTAAATATTTTCGAATCTTGCATTTTGTAAATATATTTTTTTCATTTAACTTTTGGATTTTGTGGGTTGTATCCGCTGAAAACCCTCACAAGACAGCACTCGTCCTACTGGGGACACCCAGAGGTTTAACGGCTCGTTGCATACGCTCAATGCAATCGTGCTCCCTACGAAAATGGGTTTAGCTTAGTTTTTACTTTATTCAAGGATGAATAAAAAGATAATTGTGGGGGTATTTGATGTGCATGTAAAAATGCACATTTATATTCACATATTTATTCTTGTTTAGTGCTAATAAATGTCATATATGGGTATTTTATCATGTTTAAACAATAATTGAATTGATTTCAAAAAATCACGCATTTATCATCATATAGGGGAAACAGGAAACTTGTGTGAAGGAACAAAAAAGCAAAAAGTTTGCCTAAAAGGACAAGAGCCAAAAAATTTGCTCAAAAAGGCCAACTTTTAGTGTAAAGTGGAAAAACAAGGGCCCCCCCTGAATTCCACCATTTGCACTAGAAAAGGACCTTTTGGGCAAATTTTTTGGCCCTTGTCCTTTTTAGCAAACTTTTTTCTCTTTTCGTCCTTGTGGCAAAAATCCCCTAGGGGAAAATGGTCATTTCTACGCTTGTATTATTTTGAGAATGTTTACTTGGACATTTTTTTATATTTTTGCAGAAATTGGATGCATGTAGAAGAGGACTTCATAAAGATATATATGCGTACAAAGGAGAAAGGAGGAAATCAATGCCTTGCCCAAAAAATGAAAAGGGAAATCAATCAATGAAAAGGGAATCAATTCAAATAGAGGATTAATGGAGGACCCCACTCACTCTCCCTCCTTCTTTAGCAGGGACAAAAATTATGGCTTCATGAATCATTATTGTTAAAGACAAAATGAAGTTTAAGGAGGGGGCATTCTTGGTAGCAAGCAAAAAGTAAATTAGGGTTTAGTCATGTATAAATAACCCATGTATATTAATGTAAAAGGCATCTTGGATTTTTAGTTTAGAGTGGAGGCTGAAATAAAAACCTCTATTTTTCTTCCATGGATTCTTAGCCATTTGTTTTTGTAACACCCCGAATTTTCTGAGAATATTAAAATTAACAAATTCAAGAATACTTAATTTTTAGAAGAAGAATTAAGTGAAATGGGTTCGCTATTACGTTCGTCTCAAAATTTTGGTCAAGATAGACATTTGGTTTGCGTAAAACGGATACCTTATGAAGAAGTTATTAAGCCTTGAAGTTTGTATGCATATGAGAAAAATAAATATATAGATATATACAAAAATTAAATAAATATGCAAAAAAGTTCAAAACAGTGAATCGGGAGGGGGAATAACCGAACCGGCCCATTTTTGAGGTCGACCCAAGCCCTGCTGGGTCGACTAGGGGTTGATTCAGGGTGTTTGGCTGTCAACTCGTGGGCCGATTTGCTCTAAGGCAGATGTGGCATCTGATTGGTTCTGATGGACTCCTTGCTGAGTCATTAGGGATGATGTGGCTATTCTATCTTGTCTGAATGACTTTGATTTGCTCTAGGTTAATCTGACGGTTCCTATTAAATCAAACTTCTATATAAGCAACCTAGTCCAAACTCTAAGCCACAAAAAAATATTCCTATAGCCGTCATGCCGTCAATGGTGAACCTAGAATTTTCGTTATCTCTTTCAACTCAAAGGAAAGATGGAAGCTACATCAAAATCAAATCAAAACTAATCTAATTCAACTAAGAGAATTCAATGATCTACATCAAAGGCGAGCAATTCAGTTTCAGAATACAGATCCCTGAAATCAAGTTTTTCCTTTTGATTGTAAGTGTAATTATCTTTCAAATGTGAATAAATTAATGACATGATTTGTAATGAAATGTAAAATAGAATTGTATCAAGTTGTATGTAATGCTGATTCAAGTTTATTCATGTCTATTCTATCATATATGCCTATGAACTATTGTGGTCTATCGAACCTATCATGTTATGGAAATTGGTGAGTAAACCTATGATGTTGTATAGGAATTTGAGAATGAAATTATCATATGTAAGTTTGGTGATATTATGATACATACAAGTTTTAGGCTAAGTCATGTCGTTTATGCCTAATTGTTTTGAGCCATTATGCATACATGTTTAGATCTATGACCTAATATGTTTAGATCTACAACTTTATATGTTAGATCCATATGCCTTTATGATAGATCTAATTTGCAAGTTCACCACTACATGCCAAGTTTAACTTGTATAGTTTTATGTAATTTCATATGCTTGTGGTTCATGTTGCATAGATCAAATTTGCAAGTTCATAGTTAAAAGTATATTGTTCTATGCCAAATCCATGTGACGTATGTGTAGTTAGATCCATACTTTTGTATGATGTTGGAATGTTGCAAAGTTTCTCTTTTTCCCTTCTTGTTTTATAAGTTAGGCTAAAATATCGAGCCTAACATTCTATGTAATTTTGCGAACGTACAACGGGGGTAATGTTGGGGAAAACATGTAATTGGCATGTTTGACACATAAGCATGACAAGTGGCATTAAAACGGTATAATCTATATACCTAAAATTTTGAACGTGATTTAGAAGGAAAGTGGGCCATGTCAATAATTTATTTATAATATACATATAAATATGTAGGATAAACATGAAAAATTACATGGCATAGTTTGGTTCATGAAATGGTATATTTAGTATACTATTAATTGTGAGCATAATTAAAAGGATAATTATGGCATAATTAAATTGGGAATAATTTACATATGGAAATTGTCATAAATAAGAAAGATGTAAATTTAGAAAAGACAAATATGCCTAACCCGAGGTTAGACTGAGTTGTGGTGTAAAACCGCCCGGAACCGACCGGCACATCCAGTGACCACAACAATACCTGTCTAATGTGGGTGGTTAGTACATTGAGCCCAAAAAGGACCCGAGGTTAGACTGAGTTGTGGTGTAAAACAGCCTGGAACCGACCGGCACATCCAATGACCACAACAATACCTATCTAATGTGAGTGGTTGGTGCTTTAATAAAGCTAAGTCAAGATTGGTAGGGTTAAGCCAATTAAGGAAACACTTAACCAATTCAACATGTTAACAAAACTGATGGGTGAGGTTAAGTAAATTTAGAACACTTAACCGTTATAACATGTTAATCAGACAAGTGGGTGAGGTTAAGTAAATTTAGAACACTTAACCTTTATAACATGTTAATTAAACAAGTGGGTGAGGTTAAGCAAATTTAGAAACACTTAACCAATATAACTTGATTTATGGAAAGGTTAAGTTAAAATAAGAGGGCAACACTTAACCAATATAACTTGATTTGTAGTAGGGTTAAGTTAACACAAGAAGGCAACACTTAACCAAAGTAACATGGCACGTAGGTGGGTTAAGTTAACTTGAATTGACTGATGACACTTAACCAATACAACAAGATGAATGTGGGGTTAAGTTAACAAAAACACTTGACCAATATAACTTGATGAACGAACGGGGTTAAGTTAATAGGAAACACTTAACCAATCCAACATGATAAGTAAGGAGGGTCAAGTTAATAATAAATGCTTAACCAACATGACATGATGAATGAGTGGGTTAAGTTAACATGAGCGGACAACACTTAACTAATATGGCGTAATGTGCGGCAGTGTTAAGTACATATCGGGTTGGTGGGTAATACTAGTAAATATAGACCCACAATATTTAACCATTAAATAAACATGCTTGAATCGGTGGAAGGGTTAAGTAAATATCGGGTTGGTGGGTAATATTAGTAAATATAGGCCCACAAAACTTAACTATTAAATAAATATGCTTGAATCAGTGGAAGGGTTAAGTACATATCGGGTTAATGGGTAATATTAGAAAATATAGACCCACAAAACTTATCCATTAAATAAACATGCTTGAATCAGTGGAAGGGTTAAGTACATCGGGTTGGTGGGTAATATTAGTAAATATAGGCCCACAAAAATTAACTATTAAATAAACATGCTTGAATCGATGGGAGGGTTAAGTACATCTCGTGTAGGTGGGTAGTATTAATACATATAGGCCCACAAAACTTAACCTTTTATTAAAAATGCTTGAATCGATGGGAGGGTTAAGTACATATCGGGTGGGTGGGTAATATTAGTAAATATAGGCCCATAAACTTAACCAATAGGAAACCCTAGTAACGGGGACCATTTCAGCAGTAACCCACATGGATGTATCACGGTACCCAGAACTAGGCAGGTTGGGGAACGATTACTGGGCTGATTATAAGCGCTCAAAGCAACGGCAGGGGGTACGTCAGTGTAGGTTTTCGACTGTTTACGGGCGTGCACGTACTCCGAAGTGGGAAAAAGCAGGCACTGGGTACCAGTAGTTATACACTGTGCATCTTGAATCATGTTGGGTCGCTATCATAAGGAATGATACACCTTATGGTGGGTCCAGCACAGGGTATCTACATGCAAGAGAGGGCTGATTGACACAGGCACATGGAACATGAATACAAGTAGGGAGTCGATCGATAGGGTAGTAAGGTTACATCTAACATGTTCATGGCAATTAGGCTGATTGAGGTGGAATCCTCACGATAGATTTACACCTGAAGGCTACCATAATTACGGGGGTTGGGATCACGATTATCATTTTATACAGATTACTAGTTGGGACACTAGTTAGGTGGTGCAGAGATAAATATAGAAATCAGATTAACAGAGTAGTAGCGAAGCAGAAAAAGTAGAAGTGCATTCAGTTCACCTTGTACTTATCTTGTCTTTAGTTACCTTGTTTTTATGGTATTGTCCTATTTTCGGTTTATTCACGTCATGATCCTTTATCTTGTTTGCATGCTGAAAGATCACTGGACTTATCAGACTTATGTTTGACCTAGTTTATTTTTCACCTTTTTTCTTCCGTCCCCCCCCCCCAGGTAGTCATGGAGGGAATAGCTCATCCTAACTTGGACCTCTTCTCTTTCCAAGCTTGAAGATTAGTTGGTGTATCGCTTTGGACTCTCTTTCTTCCACTGCTACGGATGGTTCATGCTTTATCGGGGAATATCATTGTTTTTATTCTTCTTTTATTCTTGGAAATTTTTAAGTCAAGACAGAAGTTCTATGTATTACATTTAAGTATGATTGAGGAAATTGTTATAAAAGCTTGACTGAATTAAGTTGTTTATAAAATGACTTTATTTTCCGCTGCTTTATTTGTCTGTCTTGTAATTTATCTGCATCTTTTACCTATAATGCTCCACCGAAGTTAAGGCATTCTCTCTGTGAGTGACCGTAACGGAGGTGGGGTGTTTCACTTGGTATCAGAACTGAAGGTTACCGGATCAGATAAAAGATTTTAAAAATTATTTTCAAAACGGTTTTAAAAGAAGCATTTTCAAAAGAAAAGTTTTGTTTTAAAGGCGTGTTCCCCAAAGCCATATGCACTATCTTTTGATCCTCTGTTTGAATCCTTGTTTCCTTCTTTCCTGAGTCTCTGGGGCTCCTGGCTTTCTGGGAGGTAACCTCATCGCGGCATGGTTCCGTAGGCTCGACGAGACTACAACACTTGTCAAAGGGCAAACAAGTGCCCAACTTCCATCTGTAGTCGTAGTAGTTTCACCTACAGCTAATTTTCTTTCGAGCTTTGTAGGATTCTCCGTGCGATGGAGGTAGCTTTTGAGAGACCTGTCAACAAGTTACACAAGGATGGCAAAGATGAGAATGAGGGAGCTTGGCTAAGGAGCACAACACAAGGATGAAGAACTCATGGATATGGACATGGTCCACAAAGGAGGGAAGGAAAGAATAGTAAAACCTAAAACAAGAGGAAGTATCTTTATTTTGGTATAACAGGTCCTATAATTAAGGGAAAGGGCAAGAACAAAAGACAGGATTTTCCGGAAGGCAAGTGCATGGTCTCACCACCAGCATACCTGAGAGGGAGGTAGTAAGGTTTCTGTTGAAAAGTTTAGTTTTTCTTCTTGATCATCTGCTAGTACTCTTTTTGATTTTTGCGCTTCGCATTCATTTATATCTGCTTCCATAATTGAGTCTCTACAACCTAGAGCTTGTATAGTTGAGGATCCCATTATTTTCTCAAGTCCAATTTGTGGTTCGGCTCATTTATCTTTGGTTTGTAAGGATTTGAGATACTTAAGTTTTTGGTTTTATGGGCTATGGGTCGATTCTAGGCATGGATTAGTTAGCTAATAATTATGAAAGGAGGGTAGTTAGACTTTCGACTTGCCTCGGGAATACCCTCGAAATTTCGTGCGATCCTAAGGGATCAGTTTGTCTTAGCTACCTAGAATCACTTATTGTATTTATCGACGATCTTCGATCCGTTAGAATAGTCCATGAGTACGCAGATGTTTTTTGATTAAGGTTAGGAGTTTTCCCCTAAAAAACTCGAGATAGACTTCTGCATATTAGTTGACAATGCAAAGCCAGTTATGTGATCAACGATAGTTTTGGAGCAGGATTGGCGAGGATAGCCAGAGTCGGTTAAGTGCTCAATTGTTTGGTTGTTTTACTAGTATCATCTCACATAAATCGTCCAAATTCGGAGGAGTTATTCCTTGGGTGCTTGTCTGGTACTGGTTTAGGCCTTTGGGGCTTGTACTTGAGGGATGCCAAGTTTGACGAGGATGGTTTACGTGAGAGATGTCTACCCTCAGATTTGTGACATGAGGGATAAGCTAAGTAGAAGAGAGAGACCTTTAATCATCTTAGTATATACACTTGGTATCATGGTTAACTTCTGTTTATCCTGGAAAGATAGTTCGACAACATTGGATACCCTCTAGCATAGTAAATGATCGAGGTCCTATCTTTACTAGTGGGTTTTGGAAATGGAGGTCAAGAAGCTTCACAATCATGAAGTTAAATTAGTTAATGTACAGTGGAGTGAAGCTCAAAGAAGATGCGACTTAGAAGACTGAAGACTAGATACGCGCATCATACCCTTAGGGTATATCCTTGATTCCTCCTTTTTCTGTAATTTTTATTTGCATGCTAGTATTTGTCTTTTAAGTATATCCTCTTGGTCCTATCCTCGATCCTTAAGTAGAAGCCAATGGATGAAAACATGTGTTTGAGACATGTTATGATTGATGGTTGCAAGTGGTTGCAAGTGGTTGCTCGTGGATGCATATACGCACATTAGGCACTAGATCGGCTCTGTCACTTTCATATTACATATGCATATGAACGTATTTGTATATGGATTGAAACTTGATGTGATATCATACGGATGTTGCATATGGATGATCGAATATGCACACATATAGTATTTACATGATTAGGGATATTTGCATACATATTGGACGCATGACACTCTCATGATTCACATTAAGGAGGTCAACTGGATCAGTAGACCGCCTGATTTTGCACTAGATAAGAGACATATACACACACTCTGCATATGTTCATATGGCATTAGAAGTCTTTTAAGGACAATGGATGCTTGTGGATGATGGATGAGTAGATGGATGATTGGATGTTAGGATGCATTCTTCTTAACTTGAAGATTTCGGGGACGAAATCCTTTAAGGAGGGGAGAATGTAACACCCCGAATTTTCTGAGAATATTAAAATTTACAAATTCAAGAACACTTAATTTTTAGAAGAATAATTAAGTGAAATGGGTTGCGCGATTACGTTCATCTCAAAATTTTGGTCAAGA
Source organism: Allium sativum (assembly GCA_030737875.1). Taxonomy (NCBI): domain Eukaryota; kingdom Viridiplantae; phylum Streptophyta; class Magnoliopsida; order Asparagales; family Amaryllidaceae; genus Allium; species Allium sativum. The sequence goes on from CM060915.1 coordinate 481,007,936, forward strand.
TAGACATTTGGTTTGCATAAAACGGATACCTTATGAAGAAGTTATTAAGCCTTGAAGTTTGTATGCATATGAGAAAAATATGTATATATAGATATATACAAAAATTATATAAATAAATATGCAGAAAAGTTCAAAACTGTGAATCGGGAGGGGGAATAACTGAATCGGCCCATTTTTGAGGTCGACTCGTGTAACGACCCGCGTTCTACGCACCATAGGATCGTAGAATATTTATTTCTTTCACATACGAAGTCGTATGATCGTGTAACTTTGGGAGACGACTATTGGGGTCATTTCCCGTGTTCATGATTTTTTCCCGATTTTTAAATGACCATTTTACCCCTAGTTGGCACTGTTTTGGCCATAACTTTTGACTGGAAATGAATTTTGACCTGAAACCACTTCCATTGGCTTTGAATGATAGTTTCTCTTTCCGTAGAGTGGTCACATTAGCCAAACGGACTCACCGTTTGGGAGATATGGCTGGAACAAGTTTCAGAGGGTGAAAGACAGCTTAATTGGGCTTAACCGGGTGATTAGCAGCTAGGCCCAAGGGGAATTTCGGGTTTAGAGGTATAAGAGGACTGGTTAGGGTTAGGTTATCACTTTCATTTCAGTTTTGAGCCGCCACAAACCTCCTTGAGACCTTAGTAATGGCTTCCTACATCTAAAACACCCCAAATCACTCTCTAATTGAAGATTAGGCTTAGCAACCCCAAATTAAGGAGAAAAAGCACCAAAGCAAGGTTAGAGCTGCTGTTAGACACCAGTATTCGCCCCAAATCAGAGGAGTTTCAGTTCTGAGAATTTCATTTGTGGCCAAGGTGAGTGATAACATCATTTTGACACTAATTACGGTTAATTAAGGGTAATTAGTGAAGATTAGCGAATTTATGCGTAAATAAATTCTGGAAAAATTCTTAAAATTTTAAAATAATGTTTTAAGGCTCTGTTAGAAATTTGGGTTAATTTCGATGTGTTTTGCTAATCGTATGCTTAAACATGATTAGGAGGGATTATAAGAAAATGTGAGGTTTTGGCCACTTTTGATCCATTTTGATTCATTTAAATTGTTGTTTGTTGTTTGTGGTTGCTATTACATGTTACTATGACTCTATGGTATGTTTCATGATTGATTAGAATAGTTAAATTGCTCGAAAACGTCGTCGAATGGCGTAGAAAGCTTGCTGGAAAGTTGCAGAAGTGTGCAGGCTCCGAACCGGTTCGGATCGGAGAAAGGGGTCGGATCGGACTAGGGAACTGACCAAGGGAATCCGAACTGGATGAGGACTTGCCACTGGAAGAAGTTTGGCAGGAAGGAAGGCCATTGCTTAGAGTTGGAGTTGGACAGGAGATCGGATCGGAGCGATGGAGCGGATCGGATCGGAGTAAGCTAGGGAACGGAGCGGATCGGATCGGAAGAGAGATTGGAGGCCAGATCGGATCGACTTGGAGATGCAGGGCTCGGATCGGAAGCAAAGAAGAAATAAGCTAGGGATTGGAGCGCTGGAGAGAAGGACACCCGACCCGACCTGGAGGAGGACCCCGACCCGACCCGGAGCGAAGTGCCCGACCCGAAAAGACAAGGAGAAGGACTCGAACCGAGCATGGGTGATCGAACCGAACCGAGCATGGGTGACCGAACCGAACCGAGCATGAGTGACCGAACCGAACCGAGCATGGGTGACTGAACCGAACCGAATTTTAGAGCTGCTACTGCACGACAACTTTTCTGAAGACCCACTCCAATTCAACCAAACCCGAGATGCAAAGGAAGTCCAAATGAGAAGTTAGAGCTTAAGATTCAGATGGGAATCAACGAGTTCACTTCATGATTGGGCTTTGCTGCGGGACGCGTGCTAAGGAGTTATCGACACCTATAGCTTTGGACCACTATGGTAGGAGGTACGAAGGCGGATTCAGGGCCATTATGGCATTGGTAGAACCAAGGGCTATGACCAATGAAGTGGGTCATTGAAACGTTTGGTCATGACTCCAAGTGTTTGGCTTGGTCACAGCAGGGTTTCTACAAGTCGGGATTCGTCGTTGCCTCAGTTTGTCTAGTGTTCCAAAGTGGTAGATGTCGTACGCTTTACGCACTGAGTGAGAGACGTGAGGATGGTTGCCATGGATGATTTGTTTGCTATCATTATGACATGCACACCCCACCCCCGTATTCTTACACTATTTATTATGGCACCTTGGAGTATTGTACGGTATGTGGTACTAACTCTTTGGTTGCAGGTCCGGGTTCAGGTATGGCTTAGTATACCTGTTATTATTCTGTTTAGATGTTTATCGCTCATACCAGGCTTTATGTCTGACCCAGAGTTTTATGTCTCCTCTTATTACTCTGGGTGCTCTCACGAGCAGACTAGAGACAGGTTAGCTGGTGATGCACGGGTAGATGATCCGGAGACGAGCAGGAGGCTTCCACGTAATATATATATAGTATTCTCCCTGTGTTGTTGAAGATCACTGCTTGGGCATTGTTGGTGTATCTTCTATTTTAGCTTTCTTTTGTTTAGAGACAGTAAATTTGGAAAGTTGTAATAAGCTGTATTTGGATTTCCGCTGCTTTGAGATTGATGTTGGTTTTAGTTATCAGCTTATGCACTGTCTCGCCTGTTTTATGTCAAGTATGTTATTATTATATTTTATTCCATGCGCTGTGAGACATTCTACAGGTCCTTTGATTAGTTCGTTCCCTTCTTTCCTTTCTTCTGACGACCGTCTTGTGCTAGTCGGGCATGTGTACAGCGCACTTTTGGAGGAAGTGCAGGCTGGTACGAGGCGGGCCGTCACACTTGGTATCAGAGCTCTAGGTTGCATAGTTAACCTAGGGAAGTTATCAGGGAGAGATATTATACGTATACGAGAGAGCGTATTTGTGATTACTTTGGTTTTTAAAAGCTATATATATATACTATTAGTAGTATAAGGATGAAGTCGTACTGCACTAGCACCACTATGGAATCGTTAATCATTTCCTTTTTCAGATTGACGATGAGCCGAGATACTAGAGGTGCTGGTAGGGGAGCCAATAATGGGATTGCTGCTGACATGAGGACGATGTTTACTGACCTCATGAGAGAGATGCTTAGGGATGTGCAGAGGGCAGCTCCCAATGGTGGAAATGGTGGTGGTCCAATAGTGCAGGCGCCAAGAGTCGACTTCGCCAAGCTGAATAAGGATTATACTAGTCTTGGTGGGAAGTCATTCCATGGAACGGAGTCGGCTACGGACGTTCAGGATTGGTTGGATAGTTGCGAACGTATCTTCGAGGATTTGGGTATCGAGGATGCGATGAAGAGGAAGCTAGCGTCCCGTCAGCTGCAAGGGCGGGCAATGAATTGGTGGAATGCTATAAAGGCAGCTACTCCCGAAGATCAGATTACTTGGGAGCAGTTCAAGGCTCGCTTTAGCGAGAAGTTCATTCCAGCTGCTCAGAAGTCAATGTTGTTTAAGAAATTCTTGGAGCTCAAGCAGAATGGCAGAGCTGTCTCGGAGTATATTGCTGAATTTGACACTTTGTCAAAATATGGGTTATCTCTTATTGATACTGCCGAGAAAAAGAATGAGAAATTCATAACTGGTTTGGATCAATACTTGGGGGAAAAACTTATTAACCACATCGATGAGACGTTTGAATCGATTGTGGGGAAAGCATTAAGATCAGAAAGTCTCTACCCTAAGCCGAAGACTGAGGTTGCATCCGCAGATGAGCCAAAGCCACAAGCTAGTGGTGGAGGCAAAGGTGGTTCCCAGAATAAGAGAAAGCAGAATCAGGCTAAGGATGGCCAGAAGAAAAAGAATAAGCAAGATGTGGAGTGCTTCAGCTGTGGTAAGAAGGGCCATTATGCTAGTAATTGTCGGGCCAAGCCAGCGGAGAGGAAGTGCTTCAATTGTGGCCAATTGGGACATCACAAGGACAAGTGTCCACAGCCCCCTAAGGAAAAGCAAATGGTGAAAGCATATGCTCTTAATGCTATTCCTTCTTCGTCGAATGCCCCAACCGCGGCGGAGAAGGGTAAGAGTGTCGTCATTCAAGGTATGCTTTCTGTTTATGATGTTCCTGTTAGAGTTTTGTTTGATACCGGAGCTTCCAGTTCTTTCGTATCTAGTGACCTGGTAGATAGGTTGGGATTGGAGCCCGAGATTGTCGATAGACCTTTAGTAGTGACGAACCCGATTGGTGGTTCGACTAGTCTTAGCATGATTTGTCGTAATGTGGTTCTATCGAGTCATGGATGCATGTTTGTTTGTGATTGCTTTGTTTTGGGCTTTACTGGGTTTGGCATTATTTTGGGAGTAGATTGGCTCCAAAGATACGGGGTGGTGGTAGACTGTGAGGGCTTGTTGGTGACAGCTAGAGCGGATGATGGGCGGAGGATAGTGTTTGGTGGTCTACCCAGTAAGGGGGTATTGGCTAGTTTTCTAAACTCCCTCGACATTCCGCATAGTGAGTTGTCAGGGTTGCCCGTGGTTGGCCAGTATCCGGATGTTTTCGAAGAAGTGACCGGACTTCCACCACACCGAGAGATTGAGTTTCGTATTGATTTGGTAAAAGATGCCAGACCTATAGTGATGCCACTTCGTCGTATGGCACCAAGGGAGCAGCGAGAGCTCGAGGTGCAAGTCAGCGATCTTTTGAAGAAGGGATTTATCAGAAGGAGTGTTTCTGAATGGGGAGCACCAGTCGTGTTTGCTACCAAGGCGGATGGTTCCCTTCGTTTGTGTGTAGACTACCGCGAGTTGAATAAAGTGACGAGGAAGAACAAGTATCCTCTACCGCGGATAGATGATTTGTTTGATCAGTTGAGTGGCGCGAGAGTATTTTCTCAGTTGGATCTCGCGACAAGTTTTCATCAGCTTAGAGTGGAAGCTGAGAGTATAGCTAAAACGGCATTTCGGACGCCGTCTGGGTTTTATGAGTGGTTGGTCATGCCATTCGGGCTGACCAATGCCCCAGCATATTTTGTGGATCTTATGAATAGGGTATTCAGAGATCAGTTGAATAAGTCTGTCCTTGTGTTCGTTGATGATATTTTGGTCTATTCGAGGACAGAGGAAGAACACAAGGAACATTTAAAGGTAGCGATGGAGGTGTTGAGAAAACACCAATTGAAAGCAAAGTTTTCTAAGTGTCACTTCTGGAAGAGGGAAGTGAGGTTCTTGGGCCATGTTGTATCAGAGAATGGTATTGCCGTGGACCCAGCGAAGGTGGCTACGGTACAAGATTGGCCTACGCCCAAGAACGCAACAGATGTAAGAAGTTTCTTGGGATTAGCGGGATATTATCGTAAGTTTATCCAAGGTTTCTCCAGGATAGCAGCGCCGTTGACCCAGTTGACCAAGAAGAATCAAGCTTTTGTCTGGGATGAAAGGTGCGAGAATGCACTCAGAAGTCTAAAGGCCAAGTTGACAAGCGCACCAGTGTTAGTCATTCCTAAGGGGGATGAAGAGATGACGGTATACACGGATGCCTGTGGTACCGGACTGGGTGCTGTATTGATGCAAGGCGGTAGGGTTGTAGCCTATGCAAGTCGGCAATTGAAACCGCACGAGAGAAGATACCCTACCCATGATTTAGAATTGGCAGCGATCGTGTTCGCGTTAAAGATGTGGAGACACTATCTCTTGGGAGAAAGATTTGAGCTATTTACAGATCATAAGTCGTTAAAGTATCTATTCTCCCAGAAGGATTTAAATCTCCGTCAGCAGAGATGGTTAGAGTTCTTAGCTTCCTATGATTTTGACATCGCATACACACCAGGAAAGGGCAATGCGGTGGCTGATGCATTGAGTAGAAGACATGCCAGCTTGGGGGCCATGTTCCTTGAATGGAAGCAACTGGAGTTTATCGCGGGGTTTGATTTCAGACCAAAGTGCGAATTGGATCCAGAAATGTTAGCGAGTTTGACGATCAGACCCACTTTGATTGAACGAATCGGCTCTAGTCAGAGGGACGATCCTAACCTATTGGAAATCATCTCCAAGTTAGAGATGGGTATCGATGAGGAGATGAACAAGTATGGGCTTGATCGAGATAGATGGCTTAGAAAGGATGGAAAGCTTGTTGTACCCAATGTCAATGGATTGAGAGATGAAGTGCTTAGAGAATGTCATCACTCGAAGCTGACTATACACCCCGGTGGTAATAAGATGTATCGAGATATGAAGCAGGCCTACTACTGGGAAGGGATGAAACGAGACGTTGGGAAGTTTATATCCAAATGCATGAATTGCCTGCTAGTTAAAGCCGAGCAAAAGAAGCCTAGTGGGTTGTTGCAACCATTAGAAATTCCCGAATGGAAATGGGAGCAAGTCTCGATGGATTTCATCGATGGATTACCAAGGACTAGATCGGGATATGATAGCATTTGGGTAATTGTGGATCGACTAACTAAAAGTGCAAGGTTTATACCAGTCAAATCGACTAGAACGGCAGCTAAGTTAGCAGAATTGTATTTGAAGTGGGTAGTGAGATTTCATGGAGTACCTAAAAGCATTGTGAGCGACCGAGACCCGTTGTTCACTAGTGGGTTTTGGAAGAGCTTGCAAGAGGCGCTAGGGTCAGAGTTACATCTCAGTACCGCATATCATCCTCAGACCGACGGTCAGACGGAGAGGGTGAACCGTATTTTGGAAGATCTCTTGAGAGCATGTATATTGGATTTTGGAGGATCATGGGATGACCATTTGCATCTAGTAGAGTTTGCATATAATAATAGCTACCAATCCAGTATCGGTATGGCTCCGTTTGAAGCTTTGTACGGAAGGCCGTGTAACTCACCATCATGTTGGATAGAGACTGGCGAGAAGTTTATGCTTGGACCAGATGTGGTGAGGGAAACTTCAGATAAGATCAAGATCATTCAGCAACGAATGAAGGCAGCCCAAGATAGGCAGAAGAGTTATGCTGATAAGAGGCGAAGAGACTTAAAGTTCTCAATTGGTGACTTGGTATTTGTCAAGATTTCCCCGTTGAAGAGCGTAATACGATTTGGCAGGAGAGGCAAGTTGGCACCAAGGTTTGTTGGCCCATTCCCTGTTCTTGAACTAGTCGGGAATTTGGCATATAGGATTGACTTACCAGAGAAGATGGCGGGAGTTCATAACGTATTTCATGTTTCCCAACTAAGGAAGTTCGTTCACGACTCAGATATGACTATTCCACCTGATCAGTTAGAGGACTTCGAAGTAGAACCCGAGGCGGTTGGGAACCGCAAGCCGGCCCGTATTGTCGAGTACGACATGAAACAACTTCGAAGGAAGGCGGTGAAGCTAGTCAAGGTACAGTGGAGCGAGGACGAGAGTGATTGTACTTGGGAAACAGAGGAGGACATAAGGAAGAAGTATCCAGAACTCTTTGTCTGGTAAGATTTTGACTTCGATTTAGTTTTTCCGCATGCTAGGACAGGCTTGTTTACTTGTTTTACATATTTGATTGTTGTATATGGTTGTTAGGCATGCGGGATCCTTTGTATGTTTTGGGTTAAGGAATTTCGGGGGCGAAATTTCTTAAGGGGGGGAGAGTGTAACGACCCGCGTTCTACGCACCATAGGATCGTAGAATATTTATTTCTTTCACATACGAAGTCGTATGATCGTGTAACTTTGGGAGACGACTATTGGGGTCATTTCCCGTGTTCATGATTTTTTCCCGATTTTTAAATGACCATTTTACCCCTAGTTGGCACTGTTTTGGACATAACTTTTGACTGGAAATGAATTTTGACCTGAAACCACTTCCATTGGCTTTGAATGATAGTTTCTCTTTCCGTAGAGTGGTCACATTAGCCAAACGGACTCACCGTTTGGGAGATATGGCTGAAACAAGTTTCAGAGGGTGAAAGACAGCTTAATTGGGCTTAACCGGGTGATTAGCAGCTAGGCCCAAGGGGAATTTCGGGTTTAGAGGTATAGGAGGACTGGTTAGGGTTAGGTTATCACTTTCATTTCAGTTTTGAGCCGCCACAAACCTCCTTGAGACCTTAGTAATGGCTTCCTACATCTAAAACACCCCAAATCACTCTCTAATTGAAGATTAGGCTTAGCAACCCCAAATTAAGGAGAAAAAGCACCAAAGCAAGGTTAGAGCTGCTGTTAGACACCAGTATTCGCCCCAAATCAGAGGAGTTTCAGTTCTGAGAATTTCATTTGTGGCCAAGGTGAGTGATAACATCATTTTGACACTAATTACGGTTAATTAAGGGTAATTAGTGAAGATTAGCGAATTTATGCGTAAATAAATTCTGGAAAAATTCTTAAAATTTTAAAATAATGTTTTAAGGCTCTGTTAGAAATTTGGGTTAATTTCGATGTGTTTTGCTAATCGTATGCTTAAACATGATTAGGAGGGATTATAAGAAAATGTGAGGTTTTGGCCACTTTTGATCCATTTTGATTCATTTAAATTGTTGTTTGTTGTTTGTGGTTGCTATTACATGTTACTATGACTCTATGGTATGTTTCATGATTGATTAGAATAGTTAAATTGCTCGAAAACGTCGTCGAATGGCGTAGAAAGCTTGCTGGAAAGTTGCAGAAGTGTGCAGGCTCCGAACCGGTTCGGATCGGAGAAAGGGGTCGGATCGGACTAGGGAACTGACCAAGGGAATCCGAACTGGATGAGGACTTGCCACTGGAAGAAGTTTGGCAGGAAGGAAGGCCATTGCTTAGAGTTGGAGTTGGACAGGAGATCGGATCGGAGCGATGGAGCGGATCGGAGTAAGCTAGGGAACGGAGCGGATCGGATCGGAAGAGAGATTGGAGGCCAGATCGGATCGACTTGGAGATGCAGGGCTCGGATCGGAAGCAAAGAAGAAATAAGCTAGGGATTGGAGCGCTGGAGAGAAGGACACCCGACCCGACCTGGAGGAGGACCCCGACCCGACCCGGAGCGAAGTGCCCGACCCGAAAAGACAAGGAGAAGGACTCGAACCGAGCATGGGTGATCGAACCGAACCGAGCATGGGTGACCGAACCGATCCGAGCATGAGTGACCGAACCGAACCGAGCATGGGTGACTGAACCGAACCGAATTTTAGAGCTGCTACTGCACGACAACTTTTCTGAAGACCCACTCCAATTCAACCAAACCCGAGATGCAAAGGAAGTCCAAATGAGAAGTTAGAGCTTAAGATTCAGATGGGAATCAACGAGTTCACTTCATGATTGGGCTTTGCTGCGGGACGCGTGCTAAGGAGTTATCGACACCTATAGCTTTGGACCACTATGGTAGGAGGTACGAAGGCGGATTCAGGGCCATTATGGCATTGGTAGAACCAAGGGCTATGACCAATGAAGTGGGTCATTGAAACGTTTGGTCATGACTCCAAGTGTTTGGCTTGGTCACAGCAGGGTTTCTACAAGTCGGGATTCGTCGTTGCCTCAGTTTGTCTAGTGTTCCAAAGTGGTAGATGTCGTACGCTTTACGCACTGAGTGAGAGACGTGAGGATGGTTGCCATGGATGATTTGTTTGCTATCATTATGACATGCACACCCCACCCCCGTATTCTTACACTATTTATTATGGCACCTTGGAGTATTGTACGGTATGTGGTACTAACTCTTTGGTTGCAGGTCCGGGTTCAGGTATGGCTTAGTATACCTGTTATTATTCTGTTTAGATGTTTATCGCTCATACCAGGCTTTATGTCTGACCCAGAGTTTTATGTCTCCTCTTATTACTCTGGGTGCTCTCACGAGCAGACTAGAGACAGGTTAGCTGGTGATGCACGGGTAGATGATCCGGAGACGAGCAGGAGGCTTCCACGTAATATATATATATAGTATTCTCCCTTTGTTGTTGAAGATCACTGCTTGGGCATTGTTGGTGTATCTTCTATTTTAGCTTTCTTTTGTTTAGAGACAGTAAATTTGGAAAGTTGTAATAAGCTGTATTTGGATTTCCGCTGCTTTGAGATTGATGTTGGTTTTAGTTATCAGCTTATGCACTGTCTCGCCTGTTTTATGTCAAGTATGTTATTATTATATTTTATTCCATGCGCTGTGAGACATTCTACAGGTCCTTTGATTAGTTCGTTCCCTTCTTTCCTTTCTTCTGACGACCGTCTTGTGCTAGTCGGGCATGTGTACAGCGCACTTTTGGAGGAAGTGCAGGCTGGTACGAGGCGGGCCGTCACAACTCGAGCCCCGCTGGGTCGACTAGGGGTTGTTTCAGGGTGTTTGGCTGTCAACCCGTGGGCCGATTCGCTCTAAGGTAGATGTGGCAACTGATTGGTTCTGATGAACTCCTTGCTGAGTCATTAGGGCTGATGTGGCTATTCTATCTTTTCTGAATGGCTTTGATTTGCTCTAGGTTAATCTAACGGTTCCTATTAATTCAAACTTCTATATAAGCAACCTAAATCTAAATCCTAAGCCACACAAAAATATTCCTAGAGCCGTCATGCTGTCAATGGTGAACCTAGAATTGTCGTCATCTCTTTCAACTCAAAGGCAAGATAGAAGCTACATCAAAATCAAAACTAATCTAATTCCACTAAGAGAATTCAACGATCTACATTAAAGGCGAGCAATTCAGTTTCAGAATACAGATCCCTAAAATCAAGTTTTTCCTTTTGATTTTAAGTGTTGTTATCTTTCAGATGTGAATAAATTAATGACATGATTTGTAATGAATTGTAAAATAGAATTGTATCAAGTTGTATGTGATGCTGATTCATGTTTATTCATGTCTATTTTATCATATATGCCTATGAACTATTATGGTCTATCGAACCTATCATGTTATGTGGAAATTGGTGAGTAAACCTATGATGTTGTATAGGAATTTGGGAATGAAATTATCATATGTAAGTTTGGTAATACACTCACCATTCAATACTCTATACAAGTCCAATGAATAACCAGGATGATGACACTGAAAGTCCCATATCAGATGGTTTCACCAAACCGTTTATTCAAATTCCTCATTATACAGAATATATCCATCTCAAAATCAAACAAAGATATCATCACTGTATCATTTCGAAATCATAAATCAAATCAATATCAACAGTGAATCATTCATAAACTAGATATTTATATTTAAGGAAATGGAGATGAATAGATAAACAAGAAAACAAAATAAATAAACTAATACATGAGAAATCATGTTCAAGCTTCCAAAACAATCTTAGGAGTAAAATAATTCCGAAATCATAATAATGATATTCATGAAGCTCCCAAGAAGAGTAATTAAACCCTTAGGCATAAATATGTATATGCAATAAAATCATTTTGTAAATAAAACTCTAAATAAAACTGAAATGATTATGTCAAAACATTTCATAATCTAAGATAGTGCATGCTTATCAAACAATTTGATTAAAACCAAATATAGTTTGATTTTATATAATAATTTAATAAAATCAAATGAAATTATTCAAAGCATAACTTTCCAATACGGGGAATAACTAAGCGGAATTCACGCAATAGATTAAATTTAAATAATTTATATATATTCATTAAAATATTGTTTATTTGTTAAAATAAAATTAGGATACAAATATTTACTTAAAATGGGTTTACATACATGTGCATATCTAATTAAATTTAATCTATCGATAATTTGAACTACCAATCAATATTTGGAAATACATTATGTTTTAATTTATAATTAGTCATCCAGAATGGTGTAACCTCATTAGCGATATATATATATATATCCGTATTTATATTTATATATATGTGCGCTATCCGCAAATTGCTTAAGGTTATATATTTACTCAGTCATTGAGATAAAAAAATTATAATTCATAATTTTAAACAAACATCCCCTATATATTTATAATCAACCAACTAACACAAAATTCATCAATCGATCCAAGATTTAAAACATTATTATCTTATAATAACCGCATATATCAAACAGCCAAATTAGTCAGTGATAACAATTCAGAATCAACAATCCTATCACCCAAGCCATTCAAGCAAAACTGATGGATATGCACACGTATTTTTATATAACTAGAATGGATATAAACATAGATGTGAGTGAGTGGAAACTCATCGAATTTTTGCAAAAGGATGAACCAAACTGCAGCTTAACAATGAGGTATCCATCAACAAGCATCACCAAGTTGCACTCAATTCCATCACCAGCTCATACCATCTCCAGTGACTATGGCTTTACCTCCTCAATCCAAGCGCATGCCTTAGCTGGTTTCCGCCCTAGTGCTCCTATGTCGTGCGTACCCTCCACAATCGCGTGAGCCATCGAGCGCCTCGTCCCATTGACGTCGCTGAAAGCTCTCTGGGGGCAATAGCTCCTCCCATCGAAAGTGATTCCGCCCTTTATTTATTTATTTCATTTTTAAGTTCGTGATTTCCGATGTTAGGAAGTTAGGGATCTTCTTTTTCCCCCAAATGTGAGCATAAGGCTATATCGGTTTTTGGCTAGCTGAGGAGGTACACCTTTATTCTAGAACAATCTTGATTTGCATACGGGATTTAGGCCTTATTTATTATTATTATTATTATATATAGGTTGCAAACATTTAATTTCTTATGTTTCTAATTTAAATTTATAACAATTAAATTATTTTCCAATTCATAGTACAATTAATTCACAAATCCAACAAGTTACAATAAAACACTAATAATTTCATTATATTCAACGCTCACTTGATTAACTTCAATTGCATGTAAAATAGGATTATTTGTGTTCAATCCGACGACCGTCTAATTTACTCGTTAACCCAACGTTCAATATAACATCTCTTATCTTATTTGTTTATTTGTAAAATTATTTAACAATTCTAAAGCTGTTTTATATCCGTTATAATTCAACACATGCCATGTTCGATAAGCTCTTCGCATATATTTTATTTTAATTCAACGCTCAGTGTTTATTTTGATAATCCAATATTTCATATAAAAAGATTATATTTCCATTTTATTTCAATCATATATATAAAAAAAATGAAATTATTTAATATCACAACCAGTTTTATCAAATTTAGTCGGTTTATTCAGCTAATAAATCGTCCTAATTCAACTAACAAATCATCCTAATTCAAATTTAGCATCTCCACTTTAACTAACACACGTAAAATATTTGCCCCAGAAAACAGGGTTGTTACAGAGTTGAAGGTCATTATTCTAGATTTCAAAACTTCAATGCAATCGTCCTTCAAACTAAAGCATATGATAGTAAACCAATTTTGTTTGTAACAAAAGTTAAATTACCTATTAGGCTTCCAGACATTTTGGATGAATTCTAAAAATTGGGGATAAAGTGGTCTGCTTCCAATCACATATGCTACAATTGGATCCCTACTTTCGGCTGCAGTGACAGCTTTGTTAGTTTCAAGAACAAAAATCAGAGACTTATTATTTTCCATTTTCAGTTGAATAAAATCTAGATTGACATCATGAACTACTGATGTATCTTCATTGAGACCTTAAACAACGTCTGCCTACAGTTTTTGCTTGGCAGAAGGCACTTGCCGAGTTTATGGGGACGTGGGACATCGTGGATCTATAGGTTCTAGTGGAGGATCCACCTTCGCAACCATTTCCTCGCTAGTTGCCTTGGCCGTCAAATTTTTAAAGATACCAGTTAAGAATTAATTATTTTAAGCGTAGTTCAATTTAAACTCATGGTTTAGCTGAGTTCACCCAATAAAACCGAAAAAATGAGATAAACCCAGCATTTTGCTAAGTTCACCAATGTAATATTAAAAAAAACTAATTTTACTCTCCCTCGTAGGGACTCTACTAGGTGGCTTTAGGGCACCTCGTAGAGCCCCTACGAGGCACCTTAAATGTGACACCCCATGTCCGTTAATGTCACTCTTTGATTGAATACATTAAGTTACGTGAAGCGTTATACATAAACAGAAATAGAATCTAACAAGACAGATATATAAAAATAGCAGCGGAAATTTTAAATTTTCATTTTTAGCAGAAAAACATCATAATCTCAAAACCAGTTACAACATCAGCTAAAATACTGAAACCAAATACATCAAACCAAAACATCTTTCTTGCATTGAAAACCATTAGAGTATGGAAATGTAAAATCATAATCAGCAATAATAGCCATAACAAAGTGGACAAGTAGTCGAAGTGATACATCAAAGCAGATCCAGACCTAAGCAAAAACAGAGAGAGTCCTAATCACGACTGAGCGTTCCCACCTTGAGAACCTGGGGGGAGGGGGGAAGGAAAGAGAGAAAGGGAAACAAAAAAGGTTAGATATAAAGTCTGGCGAGTCCAGTGACTTTTAACATATAAAGAAGTAAACAAGGAATGCATATAAAACTGGATGAGAAATAACAGTATTATACGACAGGTATAAACAGGATGAATAGGATAAACAGAATAAACAAAGTAATATGGACCTATCTATGCTTCTCACTCACTTATCTCTACAATAATACTAATATAGCAGGATTTATGATGGGATTAGGTATCCCCTAATTATTTAACAGAAACAGAATGATCCCTAGCAGAAATATAATGGTAGACTTAGGTGTACTTTAGTTGCATAACGGGTCTTACCCAAACAGAAATAACAGGCACCTTAATAGAAATAACGGGCATTACCCCAAACAGAATTAACATGTACCTCCACATAAACATGAAGGACTAGATGTACCCTAATTACTACCTCAAGCGATTGACTCCCCATTATGTAAATACCCTGCGTCGGATGAGACAGCTAAACCCCTAAAACTTGTGTCCCCAATTAAGTTTGATTTTAATAGGTTAAGTCTTGCAGCATAACCCCCATAGATTTAATAGGTTACATATTAACAGGTTCATATAACCCCCAGAGATTTAACATGTTATGTTTTACAGGTTAACAGGCTCATATGACCCCAACAGATGTAATAGGTTAAATCTTCAAATTAACAAGTTCATAGAACCCCAACAAATTAAACAAGTTTACTTAACCTTATAGTTTAATATATTTACTTAACGTTTTCACCAAAAAATGGCTCAAACACCAAAGGTATTAGAATTGTACTTCATGACTGATACGGTAAGAAAATAAATGGAGCCGTACTTAATAACAATTGACAGTAAAAATGCAAATAAGGAAAAATAGAACGAGATTTAGAGTGGTTCAGCCTTGAGCTAGGCCTACATCCACTATGAAGATTGCTTGCATTCTTAAAATGGAGATTACAAAATACATCAACTCTCTTTTCTCATACGTCTTTATATTCGCTCAACTTACTCTCATTCATACATATCAATCCTGGGATTTCATGAAAAAATGGTAGAGTTCAAGGAGCAGAATAACAGATGGATGATTGAGAAGGATGTTGTATTTGATTTTTTGATTACAAGGTTGTACTGGACGCCATGGCCAAATCGGTGATGAACCTCTGGATGGAGAAGATGATCCAAATCTTTAAGGGATGATTCAAGATAGAATTTAGCAGTACCTTGTGCCCCCCCGATTCTCCCTTTTGTGTTGGCAGCCATGGCATATTTATAGGTGAGCCTCCTTTGAGAAATGAGCGGAAGATCACATATGCAAACAACAGATCGTTTCAGCTGGTAATTACCAAAATGTCATTGCCTGGTTGTTGCCAGCTGTCTGTAGTTGTATCCAGCTGTCATGTGCGATAACTTTGTAGGAGCGATCGTTTTGAGTAGTCGAGTAAGCGACTTTATCAATGCCCTTCGGACGTGGCTATATCTGGCACCTAGTGAATAGTTATCTGATTCTTTTGATTTGTGAAATAAGCGGGCGACCAAGGTCAAACTTATGATCGAGCGATTCTATAGTGAAGTACGGGACTGGGATCAGTTCTTCTTTGTGCTTTGCTCGACTGAATTCCTTAGTTTACAAATGTGCGACTTTCTTTAATTCAAACGCTCTTAACAGGTTGCTTAAGGGTATTTATTCTCACTGCCTTTTCCCCCGCTGTTTCTCAGTATGGCTATGTTATGTGGTCATTCCTGATCTGGTTAAGTGAATAACTCATCTTGTTTTGCCGTTCGAGCGGCTTTGTTTTAATACGAACGACCGACCTTTGCTTCCGTGACCGGGTCACGACTTGCATTTGGCTTTGGTTTGAGACATGGGTACATAAAAACGTTGTGAGAGCTTGCTTTGTTGTTCTAACTCAGGCTCGATTCTTTAAAGGATAAACATTTGAATCTTGTTCTGTATGGTTGCTTCTTATTCTTTGCCAGTAGTTTAAGCGCCTCGGTCAATCAATATGCATGTGCGACCCTAACGGCACTCATTCTGTAGTTTCTGCTCAGATTTTGTAGTTTAGTGTGCGTATGGTTTTTTAAGGATCAACACTTTCCCCTCGAAGCTTGTAATTTTCTAGCAGAAAGTTACTGGCTTCGACATGATTGATCGCAGCATTGTTTGGTAGGTTTGATTTGACTCATTGAAGGGTCATTCATGCAAAACTTAAGATCATTCCGGTGTAGTGGATTGATATCGTCCCTTTCCGTGAGCGAGACACCTGAAATATCTTTTCATTGTTGCAAATGGATGAATTGTGGGACGCCAGCTGGATCTTGATGGGACACTCATATGCGCAATCGAGCACTGAGTTGACGTGGGGAGAATGCCCTGGATGTATGTCCTTTAATCTTCCCTCTTAATTACTTTTAACCTTTTTTATTTTACCTCTTCTCCTTGAAAATCTTTTTCCTTTTAGACTGTAACCGTGCTTTTCGAGAATTTTACCAGGTAATTCGCATTTTTTTCTTTTGTTCAGCCCTTCTTCAAACACTATTTTTCCTTATTATCTTACTTAGTGTTTGCAGTAACACCTGTTCAATCAAAGCAATTCTCCCTTGGACACGAAGGATCATGATCTTTTTAGGTGAGTGTTTTCTTCATTTTGCTTTGTTTTGTCTGAATAGTGGCTTGCCTCCAAGCTAAGATATTTTAAATGTAGTCTGACTGGCTTAAGTATGGATTGGGATCCTGATAATAATCGGATTTTGTCTAGCGAAGATCCCATTTCTGTAAATATCTTGACCATTTCTGTAATTATCTTGAAGAATCTGAATCACCTGTTGACTTTTGCAATCTAGATGTTGGTATTTCTCATAAGTTGTTCAATAGAATGTCCCAGGCTTCTCTGGTTGAAATGTTTCTATTCACGTCTGAGTATGGTTGGATTACTTTCGGTCGTTTATGATTGTCGTTTGAGTCCATATTGATTTTTCTTTTCTTCCTCTTTATCTTTGAAATAGGCCGCCCAAGGTTGACATTCTTTATGTCAAAGAGCCTAAAGAAGAAATAGGTGAGAAAGGTCAGCAGCAAAAAGATGCTTTAAGGTAAAAAGAACTTGGGTGCAAATGATACGCAAAGCTATCATTCATTGGATGAACTCCTTGTCCCAGACATCCAGGTTGCACCTGGTCAACTCCCATTGGCTTCTCCATCCATTACTTTAAACTCTGCCAAATTTCAAATGACTGTCCCGAGTCCTCTTTGTGTTTCCAATCCTTGTCATCCCGAACTTGCTGAGCAATTTGAGGGTTGGTGCCCAGTTGGTACATATTATGGTGTGTACATAGGCCCGTTCGATGGATGAATTGTTGCGGGAAAAGTGGATGCCACAAAGGATTGCATATTAGCTGAATTTAATCAGTTGGAGGCGCGTCTGAACCTGGTTGAGGACCTTATCTTAGGGGTCAAGAGTTACATTGTAAAGCAATTGGGTGCTTGGCATACTCTTGTTATAGATCTTCAGAATTTGAATAAAGAGAATGTTGAACGAATCTATGCTTCGGAAAAAGATAGGCTCGAGCTCGTCAAGGCCCTTAAATCTCGGGAGAAGATCATTGCCTCCCTTATCTGAATGCTGTGCCTTTTTTAGTTTTATCTTTTATTATTTCACTGTTGTTTTAAGATGATACTTTCAATATGGCTTGTATATGCGGGTGCCAGCCTCGCCTATTATTGTACGCTCATGTTGGTGACTTTTATGGCCTTTTTTGGACCATAGTGTGCTACGGTTTTTTTAAAGAAACCCAGCCACCTTCACGTTGGTGCATCGCACGCTGCACCTTTATTTTAATTTTCATGTTTGATGGGGTGCTCTTTTAATCGCGCGATTACACCTGATTTACGCTTTTTTATCAGTTTGTCTTTATGATTTTTTTATTTACCGTCAGTTATTACGTGCCTGTTTGTATTCTCATAAGCGTGTTTGTTATTTTTTTTATTAAGTTGTATTCAACCCCTCACCTGACTGACTTGGTGGACCAAGCCCTTAAGAGACTGGTTTTGAATACTTGCCCCTGGGGAGGTCTTGGGTTATGAGTTTTCGACCCACTCTAGGCCTTGTTTGATATGATTTTTTTTCAAAAAAGGTCTAGAATGGATAACCCCTTGCGGCTAGGATTCCTGTTACCCCCTTGCGACTAGGATTTCTAATTGCGCTGGTCTTTCCAGCATGTTTGTTAGGCCTTCCAACACTAGGACCAGGGTTTCCAGCCTAGATTTTTTTGTTGTCATTGACCCTAGGAGGTGGAGAATAATCCTTGTTACCAAATTTGGTTTCGATTTTAAGGAGTTCGTGTCCTGAACCTAACAAGGCGCCTCTTCGGGACTAGCAATTTTTATCTGTGGGACAGATTTGGTAATATTCTTACATCTCAATAGAAGCCTGAAGCCGATCCCTTGAATGGATGTTTGCTAAGAGTTCGGCATATTTCGCAATGAGAAGTGCAGCCTTCTGACTCATTGTTTGCCTTAGAAAAAGTTATTCTCTTGAGGCGATGCGCCTATTCATCCTTTTTGATTTTGCCTGATATTTGTGGTTTTCAATTCGCCTTGCTTAAGATGTGCTTTGAGATTCTTCCCAGCCCAGTTTACCTGTATATGATCAATTGTTTCTATCATGTCTACATTCCAAGAGATCGGTTTTTAGCATGAGCTGATAAATATGTTACTCAGGTAAGCAGATAATTTATTTTGATGCGCAGGAATTTTTTGTAAGTAAACCATTACTAAACATTTGCATGAGTAACAAAATAAGGTAAAACGATTTCAGTAATAAGATAAAAACAAAAAGTAGTGGTGGTTTTTGCCCTAAACTCCATAACCAGGGCACTAGTTGTTGATCCTTAAGCAAGCGTTGGTTTTGGATTGGTTCGGCGCTTTTCCTTTAAATCTTGTTTCCCTTTTTCGCGGAGAACCGGAACAATCTTCATGGTCCCGTATGTATTGTTGCAAATGGTTTTTCCTGATTAGATCCTCTATTAATGACTTCAAATGCCTGCAGTCATTGGTATCGTGTCCTGGCTGTTTATGGAATTGACAAAACCTTCCTGATTTCATAGCAGCATCTTTGACCTGCCTCTGTTTCAAGACCGGATATCTCTCGGTGTCCTTGGTCGCCATGAAGATATTTTCTACACTATCATTAAGAGGAGTGAACTCGGAGTTTTGAAAAAGCGTAGTTTCTTTCTAGCCCGGTTGTCTTTCCCTTCGTTGCTCCTTTTCTGACTATCAGAGCTACTTTGCGCATTACCTTTCTCCTTTATTTGTCCGCATATTGATTTTTCCTCAATACTCATGTATTTTCCAGCTTTATTGAGCAATTGGTCGAGTGTACTTGGTTTCTTCTTCTTGATCCACCGTCCTAATTCGGTCTCTCTGCATATGGCCCTTTCAAAGCCATCAGGACTAGGCGGGGCTCGAAATTTTCGACTTCAGCCACTACCGTATTAAAGCAAGTGAGAAAAGCTTTGATGGACTCTCCTGGTCTTTGTCGTAGTTCACTTAACTCTGTAACATACCGAACTCTGGGTGTCTGGAGTTTGAATTGCTTACTGAATAAATTAGCCAAGATAGTAAAGTCATCCACAGATTTCGGCGGTTACTTCATGAACCATAGGTAAGCCACCCCTTCTAGATAAGTAGGGAAATATAAGCACTTGATTTCATCGGTAGCGCATGTCCCATTCATATACTAATCATACTTGCACAGGAATATGTTAGGGTCGCTTGTCCCATTATTGGTCTGCAACATTGGAGGTTTGAATTTCTGAGGATATACAGTCTTCTTAATCCTTTCAGTAAGTGGGGTTTTAGTTGGAAAGGATTCCCATTCTTTTCGATCAACTTTCTTCTTTAGACTTTCTTGCACAATTTCACGTGCCATTCCCAAAATGTTTTTCTTCTTTCTGCTCCGATCCAATGATTGAGCGTCCTCTTCCTTGCCAACTTCTGGTTTAGGTGTATAATTGTGATTTGGAGTCAAGGAATTTGGGTATTCTTCTGGGAGGACTCTCCCTCTAACGGCGGAGTTGTCTAGCCGCTCCAAGATTGTGTCATCGAAGTAGTCACGCTTAGGTGCTTTGTTCTTTCCATGATCCCGATCAACGTGATACGCAACTTCTTGAATGAAATTTTCCTGTTTCGAGCACGAAGCAGAGAATTCTGCCTTAGATCCGTGGCACGTTTGAGTGAATGGAGAACAAGTGGCCTTTAGCGCGACTTTCGCAGTGGCGACTTGAATAGCGAGTATTGACTCGAGTTTCTTCATCATTGCATTATTTGCAATAGTTCTTTGACTTGTTAATCCTATCATTTATTCTTTCGACTCTTTCCTGGTTATGGTTTCTTCAACTCCAGGCAGTTCTCCTACCCCGGAACGGGTAGTGGACGATGTGATGATATTAACACTGTTGATGTAACACCCCGTAACTTTAAAACTTGACATAAGGGATAATTAAAGAATAATTAATTTTTAAAAGAAGAATTAAGTGAAACGGGTTACGCCATTGCGTTCGTCTCGGAATTCTGCTTGAGATAGAGTTCGAGTTTACGTAAAGTGGATAACGTATGATGGAGTTATGGATAATAGAAGTTAGGCAGAACAATCAGGAAATGGGCCAGAATAATTGGTGCACTTGCGAAGTGCACCAGAACAAAATTGCACTGGCGCACCTAGAAAGTGCGCCCAGGCTGAGCCAGATCTGTAGAATTCTAGAGAGTTCCATGATGACGTGTTTTTCTGGGATTGGCTGGATGACGTGTTTTTCTGGTCTGGATGGTTCAGATGGTTCCTAATCTAATCTAAATGTCCTAATTCACCTAATACACCTATAAATAAACACCTAAACCTAACCCTAATCTCGTTGTTCTCATCCATGGCGCCTCCATGCTGCTCTAATCTAAATAAGAACAAGCCTTTCTTCTCTATCAAGTCAAATTTGATGATCAATTCTACAAACAATCAAAGTAGAGATTATTCAAGATCAGATTTGCTACAACAACGCCTAATTCTCTTTCTAAGAATCATATCGTTGTGAGTCTATGTCACTTTCACATATAACTAAATTAAAAGTAATTGTGATAGGATTGTAAATTGGATCTAATGTATATGCCTGTAACTAAGATGAATCATATAAAGTTTTGTAATTTGTTATCCTTCAGATTCATACCCAATTTCTATTATCATATGCCTGACTGATCTATTTTGTCGTTATTCATTTCACATGCCTATTTACATGTTTATGCCAATTTTGATGTTTTGATTCTCTTCTCTTCTTCTTTTCCTTTTTCCTTTTGAGATTAGGCTAACTTCGAGCCTAAGCATATTGCATTGAGATTTACGTACGAATAACGTTGAGATGATTGAGAAAAGGTGGGAAATTTGTAATAAAATGAGATTTAGCATAAATTGTTGATGACTATGGAAATTGGTATGGGCATAATTGAGTATAACTTGTATACATGAGATTTGGCTTAAACTGGTTTGGGCATAATTGAGTATAACTTGTATACATGAGAATTGGCATAAACTGTTAATAATTATGAAAGCAAATTGATTTGGGAATAATTTGGTATAACTTGTATACATGGGATTATAGACACAAATTGGATTAGAATTATAAGCATAAAGTGGGTTGGAATTTATGGGTAATTGGAATATATTATAATCCAAGATTTGAAATTGGGATTTGAATCAAGAAAGTGATAATGAACGCTTAAGACACGAGGTTAGATTCGGATTGTGGTATAAGCCTGCCCGAAACCGCCCGACATATCCAGCAACCGCAAACGGTAGTCTAATGTGAGAGGTCAAAGGCAGAAATTAGATGCATAATAATGCAAAGACACGAGGTTAGATTCGGATTGTTGTATAAGTCTACCCCGAACCGCCCGACATATTCAGCAATCGCAAACGGTAATCTAATGTGGGAGGTTTTGCAAGATTACGGTTATAATGAATTGATGAACACTTAACCAAGATAAGGCATGTGGTAAGACATGGGAATAATAAAGGATTAAGTGGGTGGCATGGGTAGCATGTGAAACACAATTAAAAACACTTAATCAAGATAAGACGTGTAGTAAGACATGGGAATGGAAAAAGGGTCAAGTGGGTGACATGGGTAACATGTGAAACATAATTAAAAACACTTAACCAAGATAAGACGTGTGGTAAGACATGGGAATAATAAAGGGTTAAGTTGGTAACATGGATAGCATGTGAAACATTATAAAAGCACTTAACCAAGATGAGACATGTGAGAAGACATGGGGATAAAAAGGGGTTAAGTGGGAATTCCTAGTGGGGACCAAGCTTAGGAGGGAAGCTTGTGTCAAGTGTATGGACCCTGTTCAACTAGTAACCCATTTCAGTATCTATATGAGCTCGAACTAGGTTGAGGACAGGGACACGCTTACTAGGTTCATTATAAGAGGTCAATAAAGAGTTAGCGATGGCAGTGCAAGTCCAACAGAGTCATGTGCATGCGTGGGTCTAGGCTAGTTGGTAAGACGTTGTTGCATCGTGTAGGTATAAGCTATGCATTTCAGTAGTATCGGGGTTGCCACCTTATGGAGTGATACACCCTATTGTGGGACCAGCACAGGTATCTACGAGGTTAGGGAGCCGATCGAATGGGAAGGGTGGTGGGTACATCTAGTGGTGATAGGTGCATATTGGTTACCTATGATAGCAGCTAGAGGTACATAATCGAATTGAAAGGGTACATCTTGTGGTGATATTGCATATTGGTTGCCTATGATAGCAGCTAGGGGTACATAATCGAACAAGGAGGATAGTGGATACATCTAGTGGTGATAGGTGCACGTTGGTTACCTATGATGGCAGCTAGAAGTACACAAAACTATCATTATTCTATTTAGCCAAGAGGGATCATCTTTTAGTATGAAAATAGTATTGGTGCGGTGCAGAGAATATCTTATAGTGGTTAGAAGCGTAGTCAATGTTACATCTTGTTACCTTGTCCTATCTGCTTATGTTACAGTCATCTCTTATATCCAGTTTATGTTCTTATCATGTTGCTTTACTAATTATATTGTTAAAGTCACTGGACTCACCAGACTTTATGTCTGACCCTTTTCGTTTCGCCTCTTTTCTTTCCTTTCCCCCTAGGTTCTCAGGATGGGCACGTTGTAGCTTGATTCGGACTTTCTTGCTTGAAGTGCTGAAAGTACTGCTCAGCTTTATCTCTTTTTCATTATGGCTATTTGGAGTGGGATTATGGTTTTGCTTTTACGTACTCTGATAATAATCTTGTTCAAGATGGATATTTGTGTACTTAGGTTTAGTATGTGGTTTTGATGTTGTAACCAAATATGTTTTGCTTTTCCGCTGCAATAAATAAATTTTGAATTTTTAAGTAACATTTAATATATCTATGTTGTTATGTTCTATTATATACTCTTATGACGCTCCATGAAAGTTAATTCATTCCCTTAGTGAGTGATATTAATGGACGTGGGGTGTTACATGTGGTATCAGAGCTGAAGGTTACCAGATCAGATAAAAGATTTTGAAAGATGGTTTCAAAACGGTTTTAAAAGAAGTATTTTCAAAAGAAAAGTTTGTTTTGAAAGACATATTCCCCAAAGCCATATGCACTATCTTTTGATTTTTCTGTTTGAATCCTTGTTTCCTTCTTTTCTGAGTCTCTGGGGCTCCTGGCTTTCTGGGAGGCAACCTCATCGCGGCATGGTTCCGTAGGCATGATGAGACTACGGCGCTTGTCGAAGGGCAAAGAAGTGCCTAACTTCCATCTATAGCCGCAGTAGTTTCACCTGCGGCTAATTTTCTTTCCATCTTTGTAGGGTTTTCCGTGCGATGGAGGCAGTTTTTGAGAGACTTGTTAACATGTTTCAAAAGGATGAGAATGAGAATGAAAATGAGAATGAGGGGGTTGGGAGCACATCCCAAGGATGAGAAACTCATGGATATAGCCTTGATGCACAAAGAAGATAAAGGAGAAAAGAAGGAGGTCAAGGTTGAAGGATCACAGAATAAGGAAGTGGAACCTAAGAAGGGTGGAAAGAACAATAGACCCCGAGAAAAAAAGGGAAGTGTCACAATTGTGGAAAACCTGGCTACTCAAAGAAAGACTGTAGAAAGAAGAAGAAGCTTGGCTGTTACCGTTGCAGGTGAGGCAAGACATATGATTATAGATTGCCCGAGGAGGCAAAGACAAGGGAAAGGGCAGAGGACATGATCTACTTCTGGAGGGCAGGTTCATGCTCTGATGGCATCGGGGCAAGAAGGAGGTAGAAACATTTCTATCGAAAGTTTGATTTTCCTTTTTTTGATCATCCTGTTCAAACTTTGTTTTATTCTGGCGCTTCACATTCGTTTATATCTGCTTCGTTAGTTGAAACACTGCACCTAAATACTAGTTTAGTTACGGATCCCATTGTAGTCTCAACTCCTGTTGGTGGTTCGGCTCATTTATCTATGACTTGTCGGGATTTGAGAGTGCCTATCTTGGGCGTTAAAGTTTGAATGCAATGCCTATGTTCTTGGTTTCATGGGATATGGTTTTATTCTAGGGATGAATTGGCTAACTAGGTATGGTGCCATCCTAGACTGTGAAAGGAGGGTAGTTAGATTGTTGACTCGTTGTGGAAGGACCCTTGATATCTCTTATGACCCTAGGGGTTCAGTGATGCTTAGCTACCTAGAATAATTTGATGCATCCATCGATGATTTGCAATTTCTTCGAGTAGTCCATGAGTATGATGACATCTTTGATGAGGTTCGGGGTTTACCCCCGAGGCGTGAGATAGACTTCCGTATATACTTAGTAGATAATGCAAATCCAGTTGCATTGCCAGTGCGCCACACAGCTCCGAGAGAAAGGAAGGAACTCAGTAAACAAGTAGGGGAGCTGCTTGAGAAAGGGTTCATAAGAAGAAGTATTTCGAAATGGAGTGCTCCAGTTGTTTTTGCTACGAAGGCAGACGGTTCGCTTAGATTATGCGTGGACCATAGGAAGCTAAAAAAACTCACGAAGAAAAATAGACACCCATTGTCGAGGATAGATGAATTGTTCGATCAGTTGGTTGGTGCTTCGGTTTTCTCGCAGTTCGACTTAGCTATAGGTTTTCATCAGTTGAGGGTAGCTGAGGATAGTATAGATCAGACAGTTTTTAGGACTCCCGGCGGTTTTTTTTGAGTACATGCCTTTTGGTTTGACGAATGCACCTACCTAATTTATAGACTTGATGAGTAGGGTGTTTTTTTAAATAAGTTCGTGGTAGTCTTTGTGGATGATATCTTGATGTTCTCTAGAAGTAAGGAAGGGTAT
Source organism: Allium sativum (assembly GCA_030737875.1). Taxonomy (NCBI): domain Eukaryota; kingdom Viridiplantae; phylum Streptophyta; class Magnoliopsida; order Asparagales; family Amaryllidaceae; genus Allium; species Allium sativum. The sequence goes on from CM060915.1 coordinate 481,033,482, forward strand.
ACCTTACATCTTAAGGTAGTCTTAGAGGCACTTCGACTACATCAGCTTAAGGCAAAGTTTTCCTAACGTCATTTTGGAAAGGGAGTAAGGTTCTTAGGACACGGGGTATCTAAAGAAAGGATAGCGTTAGAATCCCGCGAAGGTAGTGGCAATCCAGGATTAGAGGATTCCAAGGAATACAATGGAAGCTTTCTTAGTTGGGAGGACTATTATAGGAAGTTCATTAAGTACTTTGCGAAGGTATCATCTCCAGTTTTGACTTTGCTAGATGGGAGAAAACTGTTCACTATATATACCGATGCTTGCAGGCTAGGCTTGGGGCAGTTTTCGATGCAAGAGGAAAGGGAGATATGCAAGAGGCAGTAGGTACGCAGTTGTGTTTGAGCACCGCTTATCACCCTCAGACGGACGGCCAAACAGAAAGAGTGAATAGGATTCTAAAAGATTTTTTGAGGTTATGCATGTTGGACTTTGGAGGAACATCTTTCATTAGTAGAGTTTGCCTACAACAACAGCTATCAGACTAGTATTGGCATGGCACCTTTTGAAGCTCTATATGGACGACCTTGCCGATCACCGACTTATTGGTGGGAATCTACGGATAAGATTTTTCTTGGACCAGAGATGGTCAGGGAAACCTCGGAGAAGATAGACTTGATTTGAAGACGCATGAAGACGGCACAAGACCGACAAAAGTCATATGATGATAAGAGATGAACCGATCTTGAGTTCGATGTTGGAGACATGGTTTTTATTGAAGTATCACCATTGAGGAATGTAGTTCGTTTTTAATCTGTAGGGAAAGTGGCATCAAGATTCATAGGGCCATTCCCCATTACAGAAAGAGTTGGACAGATGGCCTATAGAGTGAAGTTGCATGAGAAGCTTAGTGGGGTTCATGTCGCATTTCACGTATCGCATTTGAGGAAGTTTTTACATGATACTGCGGAAGTACTGGAGCCGAGCATGCTTAGGGAAGTGGAAGTAGAGCGAGATGCCACGATTAGGCGATTTCCTACATGCATCCTTAGGATAGAGGTTAAGAAGCTTCACAATCGAAAGGTCAAGTTGGTCAAAGTCCAACAGGGAGATAATCAAGAAGACGCGACTTGGGAAACAGAAGACAAGATACATGCGTCGTACCCTTTCCTTTTTGAGGATATGTTCTTAACTTCTCCTTTTTCTACCGCTTTGTTTATACTTGTTCTATCGTTTAGTGTATCCACTCGATTATGTCTTCGATCTTTAGGTAGAAAATCCTATGGTTGTAACCATGTGTATGAGACATGTTATGTTCGGTGGATGCAACTGGATGTAAGTGTTCGCTAGTGGATGCTCATGGATGCATATACACACACATTAGGCACTAGATCGGCTCAATCACTTTCATATTGCATATGGATGAGTGTGCATATTTAAATTAATGGATGTATATTTCATATGGCTATTGGATGAACCCTATTGATGTTGAATACATATGTTAATTGATTGTTGATTGTGTATTGCGGTTAGTTCGTTGATTGACAAACTGTATAAGTGTTAAATAGTTTAAAGCTTATATGGTATGGATTATATCACAATAGTTGTGATTGAATGTTATCATGGTTATTGATATTATGGTATGTGATTACCAATAGTTGAATTGGCCAAAAATTATGATTATTCATTCATTGGTTAAGTTTCCATTCATTAAAATGATTTTTAATGAATATTTTATTGATATAATAATAGGTGCGAAATAAAAGTTTAAATTTGAAGTCCGATTTTTGATGGAAGCAAAATTTAAGCCACTATAATGAATATTCATAAAAGAAAGAAATTAATTTGAAATAATTTTCAAGTAGTTAATACCTATTCAAGTTTTTATTTTAAAATGAATAGTAACCAGAAAAAGTGTAGTTCGATCAGGGTATCTGGGAAATGTTTTTAAAAAAATTTCTTTACAAAACTATCTTATTTATTTTAATAATGGATGTCAGGAAATTTTGGGTTTGAATACTATGTTTAAAAAATAATATTATTTTAATAATAAAATAATATTATATTAGCCATTTAATAGAGATATTGATTTTAAATTGAAAAATATAATATTTGAAAATTATTATTTGTATTTTATATAATAATTTAGAAGCAATTTGACGTAGATCATAATATATGTCGAAAAATGGCCAGAATAGAACTCGTCGCGCAGCAGTAGTTCATGAATTTCGACCTGTAACTTCAAGCTGACATACAGGGAGATCCGACCATCGAATTTTCCCAAAACAGAAAACATTGGGTTAGAATGAAAGGAGCATTCAAATGGTAGGTCGAATTTTTAAATCCAACGGTTAGATTTTGAAATATGTTCAAATCAAATTTGGATAAAAATAGCGCCAATGCTGCTTAATGACCTAAAACGTCATCCGACTGAAATGATCTATTTTTAATAAATAAAAATACGAAAAATTTATTATAAGTTATAATAAACCATTAGAAAGAGGTTAAAGCTGAATGTACATGGTTTGAACGATAAAAACCTATTAACTAGAAATAGGCTATTTTGTAATGCTTTTTATAAGTGTTTTTGAGAAATATTTAGAGATAAGTTTTTTTTAAATTCCCAAATTGAATACAAATCTTGGGTAAACCTTTTTATAAGGTTAATAGAATAGAAAAAGGGGATTTTTGGAAGCCTAACAACTTAGCCAAATTTAATAAAATGGTGAAAAAGATTTTGGAAGCCTAATAGCTTAACTAAATTTAATAGAATATTAAAGATGATTTCTGGAAGCCTAACAGCTTAACCAAATTTAATAGAATAGTAAAGATGATTTTTGGAAGCCTAACAGCTTAACCAAAATTAATAGAACAGTGCAGATGATTTCAGAAGCCTAAATAGCTTAACCAAATGTGAAAATAAGATTTAATCTTATGAACAGATTTTCAATTAAAGGAGACTTAGTTGGTGGGTAAATAATCTGAAAATAGATTTACTTTAGACGCTAATTATTTCGAAAAGACTAGGTTTAACCCTTTTGAATAATTATATGATGGTTTAAAAGTCGAAGATGGTGGAAGGCTGGAAATCTTTACATCGAAAGAATTGCTTGCTGATGCCTTGGATATGGTCTGTTCCCATGAAAATGTTATAGTGCCAGTAGCTCAGACGTACTTGTTGATTGTTTGGGTATGCAAGGGCCTCTCTCCTTAGTTGGATGAGGAATAAAGTGCATTCGGTTTCGTCTAAACCTAGAACGGACTAGTAAATGGAATGTGTGTCTAACGTTGTATTTTACAACATAACCAAGTGGTTTCTATTGATGTTATATCAATTGGTGGCAGATGATTTATTCTCTTAGCTTAACACCCTCCTTTAACACGTATGTACTCAGAGGGATATATATAAATAGACACTAATCATATGCTGTAAATTGACAATGGGGAATGCTGAGTGTTGCTGGTAGATAGATCAAAGCTTCTATTGAAAAGCAGAGCTTTTTGGACGTTGATTCTAGGGCCTCACACCTCAGAATGAGCCGAAAACATGATAATGGATAGTAGAGATATGTGCTAACATTCCCTTCTAGCTAAAAAGTGATGTCATCGTATGGAGCCTAAGAAGTTTTACTTATGTTGATGATAAACCCAGGCCTCAGATAGTGGCCAAATGTGACCTGAATGACGGTCAAATACGACTAGGGGAATGTTATATTCAGGAAAGATTCCAATCAACTGCGTATAGTGCTGGTCGGCTCTACCAGTCTGAAGGACTCAATAGTTGACTCATGGAACCTATGCTAGATGTTCCGAATAAGGTTAAGGTAGATCCTTTGCCTTGGTTCAAAGTTGGAACCAATTTCCAGTACGAGACTTCTTGTTTTCAGTTGTAAACTATATAGCTAACATAATAGGATGGGGCATTATGTGAGCTAAGGTCTATACATTTACTTTCAAAAGTGACTTCCACACCTAGACAATAATAATACCAAAATATTTGTTTTTAAGAATATCATGCATGTTTGGCAATTATAAGGTAAAACCCTATCCTCTGGTTTGTGTTGCATTATGTGATGGGACTTGAGTCTTATAATAGCTTCTTTTTATCAAAAGCTTTAATTTCGAAGTTTTGAATGTTGGTCAATGATTGTATGATATGGGATATGTTTTGTTATCTTGTTCTTAAACTGGTTAATCTAAAACGAAGATGAATGAATTTGGTTTTAAAAGATTTGAAGTTGACTTTAATTATAAGTCCAAATATGAAGATGAAAATATTTTAGTTTTGAGTTTTATGATTGGTATTCATATGCAGGAAACCCATTACGTGTTGTACGACGTGGTCCCATTATATGTCATACTTTAAAATAAAAATAAGCATAACTGATTTAGTTCTTACACCAGTCGCATGACTGAATTAGAGTTTATTGTTTCCCACTAAACTCTGGGTTCCTATAATTTTCCACACGGACAGCTAGTAGTTTTGGTTTTGCAGATATTTTATAGAGCAAGATTCTAGATTGAAGCTAAAGTTGTGTCCAGAGCATTATAAGTATTCCACAGAGAGTTATGTATTTATATTTCCGTTGTGCAATGTATTAATTAATGTACTATGATAATCTTGTACTTTGCTGTAACATTTTAATGATGTTAACAAAAATTCTTTTTTTCCTATCTGATGTGTTCTATGCCCAAAGTTAATATCTCAAGAATTTCTTTCGTTTTGGATCGGACTTGTGTGGTTTATAGTCGATTCGAAAGGTAGGAATTTTTGGGTTGTTACAATGCCTAACAAATCATGTATATTGATCTCTTCAAACATATTTATGTTGGTGGTAGAGGAATTCGTTTCTCTTAGCTTTATGCCTATGATGTTTTTGGGGAAATCAACAAATGATTTGGTGGGTTTGACGATGTGGCATTCAAAGTGAATGATGACGTGGTGTTAAAAAGGTAAGTATGGCCTCAAGCCTCACAACTAAGAAATGAAAAAAATCGGGGTGGCAACATGGCTATGTGGGTAACTCCCATTAGTGTGTATTATCACTTGATCTAGAGAAAAATCCATTTGCTTCTTAATTCTATCGTTGTTGTATGCTTCGATAACGGTTGCTAATCCCAACCGTTGGTGATAATACATTCGGTACACTCAGGCGAAATGAGTGGTCGATCATGTATGGCCTGAGTTGCAAGATGTTCTTGTCGAATCCAGTATATTTCTCTCTAGAGATACACTATCGAAAGGTGATTCCATACCATTTCACAGTTGGAAATCCATTATTCAATAAGCGCCCTGCGGTTTTGATTTTATATTATGTATGTAGAGCATGAGATGCAAGCGTTCCGCTTGATTAATATTTATTTGATTTAGCCACTATTATAATATCAGAATAATATTGATTCAAAGAATATTTTGGGTTATTGTAAGGTAAAAACAATCAGTATTTTTGTTTGAATCGGTCTTACAATTATCCCTACTTTTAAAAGGATTTTTAAAAATTAAACCAAGTGTTTAGAGTTTACGCACGCCTTTCTCATGACTTATCCATAGTTTATTTTGTTTTTCTTTACCCTAAACTCTTGGGTGCCCAAATTTGTATAGGCAGTTAAGTAGTCGGGATTTTACAGATATACTTAAAGGAGCCCGAAGCAGGAGGCTTCAGCATTAGATAACTACTATTTATTTTCCGCTGTGATGTGTTGTGTTGTACTCTAATGATGGTATGTTTATAGAGTTACAAATTTGTAATTCAAAAGTTATATTATCTACCAAATTATATTCGTTCCGCTGTGAGATTTGCATTTACTCAGATTTTGTTGTATATATATATTCTTTTTCTTCTTCTATTCTAATTTCTTTCTTATCTCTTCTTACCCTTTAATTTCTTTCTTTGGCATTTGGATTTTGTGCACTTTGGGTTGGACTTGTTTTGTATTTTGTCGACTCAAAGGGTAAAGAAATTAGGGTCACTATAGTGTTCTACTTATCGAAAACCACTTCAAAACCAGTATATGGGTTCTATGTTTTGGAAGCGGTTGTGAAGTGAAGTCTACGTGGCGATTCAAGGTCTGTTGAGATGCTCGAACACATGTAGTGATTCCGAGATTTGTTGAGGAATCTATGTGTGATTCTAAGATATATTAGTGTATTGGAATCCATTGTTATTCTAAGATCTGTTGAGGAACCTATGTGTGATTTCGAGATCTAATGTACTATGTGACTTGAACTAGGAATTTTTGTTTTGTTCGAGTGATGAAGACTCATGTGAATTGGGTGTCAGATATAGTCTTAACATCGAAAACGACAGAAAACATAGTAGGGCCACAATGTGGGATTTAGCTAACCCATAACAGGATATGTTAACTCCGTATCTAGAGTATGCTTATAGATGTTGCATGGGGAGTTTGATATGCATTTAGTTCTGTGTGGTGCATACCGCTATTTTTGTGCATGGACTAGTATGGTTGCTTTTTAGTATATTTTATCTAGAGATATACGACGCTCTGACCCTTGTCAGGAGGCTGGCTCCAAAATTGTGGATGTCTCCAATGGAAAATCCAATATGCGGACGTGACTTCTCGATTTTTTTGTACACTTAATTGTTTTCGATTGTAACTAATGTAACCATTCCAGCTATTTGATTTATTTTTATTGTACACCCTAGACATTATCAATTATACAAAGTTACTTCTCCTAATAAATGGTTGGATGTTATTTAGGGGATAATTGTTACAGACATGCGTATGACCTCAGATTATACGAATATGCGTTACTTATATGTTGATTTATCTCACACGATTACCTAGCCAGATCTGAGTGTTATTTTATTACAATGCTCGGGTCACACCAAGTATATTTTCAGATAATACATGGATTGCTTTGGAGCTTCAGAAGAGGTGTTGGTGGAAAGCCATATGCTCGTACTATTTTATTTGTTCCCCTATGTGTTCTACGCATCAGCAATTATAAGAATAGGTTATTATAATGGTTCAGGATGATTCATTGTTTACTATGATTGATGTATGTACATTAAAAAAATTGTCTATTTTGTAAAGAGCATTTTTATGTTATAGATTATTCGTTCTTTGTGGTGTTCTGTTCTATATCTTCTTTCTTCTATTTTTTTTCTGTCTCCTTTCATATTACCTAACTAACAAGCTTCCTAGTGCTTGATTTGGAATATATAAATACAGAGGATGTATTAGTACTGATTTTCGAGAGTCTAAAAGTAGGGTCGTTACAATAACACTATAGAAATAATGATCCTAACCACAAAATTAGTCAAACTATGGCTATTGATGGTTGTAAAGTATACAACCTAGAAAACATTATGCAACATTGTCAAACCTATTTTTGTTGTTTTTACTATACATATTTTGTATTATAAAGGTATTGTGTTTATTTAAATTAACAACTTTTTGTTGTTAGAACAACAACAGTGAATACACTGAGTTACAAATGCTTACAAAAAGAAATTTCGAGCTTGACATGTAGTTCAATGGTCATGAACATAACTAGAGCACATTTGATTAATCAAAAACATAATAAATTGTATTTTTTCATATTAGTTTGTCACTTTTCATTATTTAAAATTATGGATTCACATAACAACAAAAATCATCAAAAAAATAAGAAACTTAATGCTTCAGTTGTTGTAAAGTACAATCTTCAACTTCAACCTAGGCATAAGAAAAAAAATTGATTATTTAGATCCAGGCTGTTTATTAGTCATGAACAGTGATGATGAATGAGAGCAAGAAGATCAAGTTTTATTTGTTGACATTAGTTGGATGGATATACATGAATGTTTCAAAAATTAAAAAGGGAAAGAAAGTTATAAGGTTTTAAAAAATATAATCACAATCTTGTTAGTTATCAAATACGAATGTGAATAGAGCTATACCTGCATTTGCATTAGTATAGGAATTATCTTAGATATCAAGTACTCGCATCTATGGATACAGAGGGATATCAGATATCATGTGCACATGTTAATAGTTGATAATTCAACAAGCATAGAATACACTTAGAATTTCGATTCAATGTAAAAAAATTCAAGTATTAATTCTTATAGTGCCACAAGAAAGAAAAATACCTTGGCAAGAAATAATAACGAATAACAAATATTTATTGTTTTAAAAAACACACTCAAGGCGTGCCTTGAGGCACGGTTCATAGCGATGCGTAGGTGAGAATGCACCAAGGCATACTTTAAAAACGTTTTCCTTCAAAGGTGTGTGCCTAAGGTGGTTGAGGCGTAGAAAACCTAAAAAATGTGCCACTCCGTTAAAAAGACATGTTGAGGGTTAAGCCTCAATAAAAAAAAATTGTATTGCTTTTATTTAAGACTTCCTAATTGACCCAACTTTTTTTAGTAGTTCTTCTAGTCTTGACCTAATTCAAAGCCTCAAGAGGAATTTTTATATAAAAATTAACTAATAATCGAGCTAGATTCCAATATAGGTACGAATTCGAGCTCAACTTTGAATTTGAATTCGATACTAGGGTCTGGCTCGATTCCAGTAACTAGAATCAAACATGATTTCATCATTTGGAATCAATGCTAGAATATACTCGATTCTAGAGTTCGATTCCACTTTTTGTATTGATTCAATTCCAGTTGAATGCAATGCTTATCCTTTTTTTGAGAAAAAAAGTTTGTTGTGATATGTCTTACAACAATAGTGCATATAATAAAATTCTAAACCATTAGATGAGCAAAAAAAAATATTGTATGCAAGTGGATCAAGGATTTTTCAGTTGTATTTTTTTGGATTGCATAAAGAGGTCCATGCTTATTGGTTAATATTTGATATTATTTTATTTCAAATTTCATTATATAGCTTGCTTTTTTTCCTAAAAATATTATGTCTTAACATCTGGAGGCTAACGCCTCGTCTCACGAACCTGAAAACTCCTCATGTATGCTTTCATCTTTTAAAACCTTGATGTATACACACATAATATAAATTAAAAATAATATTGTTGTTGTTGTTATAAAATAATAAATATCAATCAGTTTACTTACTAAAATATGCCTGATACATACTTCTATCTTAACTAAATTCAAATCGATACTTTTTGGATGTATATGCCTCGATAGCTATATAAGAATTTCCTTAAATATAAAAAAAACAATTTTCATTTCTCGCATAGGCAGATTTTGGGTTTTCGGATATATGCATTGACAGACTTTAGTTAACTAAATATTGTTTTTGAAAAATATAACTCTAAATATCCTAGAAAAAGTATTTATTCATATGTTGATGTAGATCCAACAAACATTCATCACAAAGGAAAAGGAAACAAAGTTTTAATTTATTAGGAGGATTATGATGAAGAAGATGATTATGACCGTTCAACGAATGATGAGAGTTAAGAAACGTTATCGAATATAAAGAAGAGAACTCCCATGAAGTGAGATGAATATTAGAATTTGTTTCATATTTTGTTTTGCATTTAACCTATTTCATTTCTTTTGAAGTATTGTTCATTCAGCAACTTATTTTTGAAAAGCAGGTACTGAATTTAAAAAAGCCACCAAAACATAATCTCATTGTGCTCCATTATAAATGCATGCATTAACATTTTTGGGCAATAAATTAGTTCAAAAGAAAAATGGGAGAAAAAACGTTGTATGAACGTAATAAATCTAGCTCTTTCTTTCTTCTTATAAATTAAATATGTAAATACCTCCTAAAGCACCAATTGTTTTGAAGCAATCGCAATTTCCATTATAAGAACCTGCAAGATAAAGAAAACAATAATTAGTTGAAATACGTATAAAAAATGGGACTGGTGTGAACGTTCAATCTGTATATAAATTGAGACGACCCGAACTTCCCCGATCTCCGAAGAAAAGAGAGAGAACGAATTGAGTTGAGAACACGACAAATCAGAACACAAACAGAAGAACATTTCATTGCTTATTACAACAATTAACATCAGAGTACAAGAATACACAGAGTATGAACAAATAATATACATTTGATAAAGATCATAGATATACAAATTACAATGCAGTGGAAAATAATACAAAACACAACTGAAATAGATAAACGAATACAGAGCTTTCTGAATATCATTCTAGCTGTAAACCAGGATGCTGTGAATACAAATCCGCAAAACCAAAACTACTAACTGCCGGTGTGGAAAAAAGGGCACCCAGAGTTTAGGTTAAAACAATAAACACCAGGTCAGTCATGTGACTGGTGTGAGAACTAAAAACAGTTATTAAATCTTTACTTTAAAAATAAAGTAAATCAAGGGACCACGACGTCTAACACGGAACGAGTTTCCTCCCAAGAATACCAGTACATAAAACAAACAGCGCAATGCTTTTTGAAAAAATGAAGCTATAATAAGACCCAAGTCCCATCACACAATGCAACGCAAGCCCGAGGATAGGGTTTTCCCTTATAATAGCCAAACATGCTTGGTACGTTTAAAACAAATCATTTGATACTATTATAAGTGCATAGTGTATAAAACAACTTCAAATATAAGTGTATCAATCCTAGACGGCATGGGTACCATATATCATGTCGCTAATACTAGGCTCTACAATCAAAAACGCAATGTCACGTATTGGAAGTTGGATTTCCGTCTGTGAACCAAGGCAAGGGATCGTCCTTACCACTTCGAGACGCTCTAGCCCATGTCTCAGGATCATAATGCATTGACACTTGGATCGTCAGGGCTGGTCCACACGGAGTGGATTAAAATGCCTGAACACTGCGTTTCCCCGCCCTATGGGGCGAAAAATTGGTCGGTATATCTACCAAACAATCCATCGGCTCCGCAGAGACCGAAATATCCGAGGCGCCTTGCTATCCATCATCCACACAAGTACAACATCTAGGCGTGCAAAACCCAGACACCACTCCTAGCTAGAAGGAAACATATGCCCTCCTTGAGGTCTTCTCCCGTTTCCGGTTCACACCGGGGTGCGGGGCTCGTGAATTAACGCTATACACAAAGATATGTTATATTAAAGCCGTGCTTTGATCATCATCCATAAGACTCTGCTTTTCAATAGAAGCCTTGATCATTTGCATCTTAGCATGCCACACTTGCAATTCACGCCATGCAACTGATGTCCATCAATCACATAGAATGAAGTCTAATGTCAGACACACATCCATGCAAGTCCGTTCTGGGCTTGAACAAAACCGGAGGCACCTTATTCCTCGTCCCATATGTCCAATACATGAGAGAGGTCCTCGCATATCCGGTCGATCTCCAAGTACGTCTGGACGATCACCACTTGTTATCTTGTCTTGGGTGTGTAACCCAATCAAGACATCAGTAATCATCCAAACAATGTGAAGACCTCCGGTCTTCAACCACCGTCTTCATCATCGACTCATCGCCGATTCAATTATTCAAAATGGGATAAACCCGGTCTTTCTGAATAACTCGCATTTATAATAAACAAGTGCTATAAAAACACAACATACGCCTCATTCCAATTCTGAATATTCTTTTATTTAAATATTCATATCATAGGGAAAGATTTCCATTAGTTTTATCAAAGATAAATTCTTTAAAATTTATTCTTTAATCTTCCTTTGAATATCAATTCAAACCAATTTAAGGTTTATCCAAACTAGTCGGGAATAGCGAACCTTATCGAAGTAATCATTTGTTTAATTTCCCAATCCCAACCTATTTATCCCATGAAGTAAAACTGGTAATACTTCATATCTGAAACCACGGTGTTATCGGTAAAATTAATTACCATTTCACGTTCAAATCTAATTAAAGATTTAACTACCGCTTGGAGCAAAACTGGTAATACTCCATTCTTGATCATTTCTTGAATTTGATAATGTTAGTCATCAGATTTTAATTTCAATCTAATCAAAGATTCATTAAAAATCTAATTCTTTTTTATTCTCCAAAAATCATTAGTTAATGATTTTCTTCAAAGTTAAGAAATTAATCTTATCTTTAATTGGGTTAAAGAACTAATGTCATTTAAAACACAGCACACGATAAACCCAAAATCTCATTCCATGAACAATGGAATTTTCATGGAAAATAGATCGATATATATAATCGATATAAACTTCCATATCCAACCGATAATATAAATGGAATAACGGCAAAGCCTTTTAAATTCCATATATATTAACAGTCTTCCTCTACAGAAGCTCACGTCGATTATTACCAAATCGAATTCCATTCATTTCCAATTTAGTATGTTAAATTGGAAAACTTTACCTTGGAAAATCTCCTTTAAATCTTAACAAAAGATTTATAAATTCCAAATCATATTTCACTATAAATCGGGTTAAAGAACGAATGTTGTTAAAAACACAGTTCACAATAAACCCAGTTCACATTCCATTTCAAATCCAATTAAATGTTAATTAATTAGTAATTCTTCCCTACATCTTAGTTAAAAGATTTATTCTTTTCAAATGGGGTTTAAGAACAGTGTTATTGAAGACCCTATCCCATCAGTCTCTAACCGTAAATTAGTAAGAGAACAATTCCCTAAGTATTAATCCCGAAGGCCGAAACCAACATCAGATCAATACCCAGAAAACCATTCAACTTAGCTAATCTCCAATTAGTGTCTAATTTTCTTAACTCCATTGGGTTTAAGAACATTACTATTAAAGATACCATTCACGACAATCACAAAATCTCATTCCAATGTTAATCGGGTTAAAGAACAAGTGTTATTTAAAACATCGTTCACGATAAACCCAAAAACCAATTTCAATTTAATTCCAATTAAATGTTAATTAATTGGTAAACTTCATCAAAATCTTAATAAAAAGATTCATATCTTTTCTCAACTGGGTTTAAGAACAGTGTTAATGAAGACATCGTTCACGACAAACCCAAAATCCAATTTGATATTTAATACAAGGCTCTGAATAGAAAATATATCGGCTTATATTCAGTATCAAACTCTGAAACCGACAAATATCGTATTGGGAATAACGATATATATATCTTCCAAATTCCTCCACAATATCCGTATAATCATGGAATCCAATATCGAAATATTCCAAAGATAATTTCGATTCAAATCCATTCCAATTCATATATTAAAAATTCTGGTTGTTTTTAAAACCATTTCAAATCCAATTTATTTATTTAAAAATAATTGGATTATAATTCTAGTTAATAACATGTTCATTTCGATAAAAATATATTTTTGTCTTTTCAAACATGGAATCTTTCATTCCAATTCTTTCCAAATAATTTATTATGATTTTACACAAATTATTGATATTTTTTATAATTTTATCAACGCCCATACAGTCGATTTCCATAAACGGTCATCGAACTGCACTTACAGCGACCTTTTCCAAATTTGATTTGGACATAATTCCAAATTCAACTATTAGATTTCAAATGCCTAATATTCGTTGGAAAGCACTTCTCGATACGAACCCGATGGTTCCAATTTTAGGAGAATCCGTCGGTCAGGGCTCCCGTAATGTCCATTCGAATTCAATGGTCGAAATTCGTGAACTGCCGCGGTGCGGCGCATTCTATTCAGGCCATTATATATATAATATTTTATATATATTTCATCGATTTCCATTTAAAACGTATTTTATAAATCGTTTTAAATTCGTTTTCATAACGGTTTCAACTTCATATTCAATTTCAAATAAAAATTGAATATTCTATATCATTAATATAAAAAATGAAAATATTTTCAAAACATTAGATTTTGAGATCACTTTATTTTCGATATTCATTATAAAAATGAATAAAATCGATATAATTATCGTTCACGTCCAAAATGGCGTTAATCTAATCAACACGGCTTTGTATATTTAAATATATCTATGTCTATCCCAAATCGGACATCAAAATCAGATTTTCATCTTTTACTGAATATTATTTTAAAATATTCATTATTTTAAAATATTCGTTATTTTAAAATATTCATTCTTTCTGAGTTGGAATCAGACACAGTCAATTACCATATAATGTTATTTATATCGATTTCATACAACACATGTATAGAACAACAATGATAAATAATCAACCATCATCTATAGTGCATTTTACACTGCAAAAGCATTAAATATAAATAAATAATGCTTATGTAGTCTGTCAACCAATCGATTGATATACCACTAATTATTGGGATTAGTGTATGTCAAATATCATCCCAATACCCATGTGGGGTTTTCAAACAAAAAATACTATTTATTATTTGTGCAGTTGGGCGATGTGTGAAAATTATCGTCCCAATCCATATCAGATAAATAAGTATACATAATCAAACCATCTGGTTTGTAAATGAATATTTATTTTATTTCATGATAATATATATATATATATATTTATATATTTTATATAAATAATTTCATATATACAACAATACAATCAATCACAATCTACACAAACAATACAGTCAAACAAGTTGTCCATGGTCTGTGGACGACAGGGAGCAGTTCATATTTACAGTTATAAAATAATTTAAATAACTGTATAAAAATAATAGTGAGAAGTTCTCACTTTTCTTTTGGCTTCGCCTAAAATTGTAGCGAGCTGTAACAATTCTCCGGTCTCTTCTAGAATGTAGAAGACGTCGTCAGGTCCGGATGTCTCTTGTTTCACAGAATTTCGACCACAAATGAAAAAGGTATGATTTTTATAAATAAAGTCCAATTCGTAACACTTTTAACTGTTGTAATCATTTAAAATAAAAACCGCCGTATACCTTTTTAAATGATTCAAAACTAGGTTTGAATCTTTCTCCTAATCCGCTGCACGATATTGGAATCGTGTTGCACGGGGTCGAAGAGCTTGGAGAGGCGCTCCAGTCGCCGGTGGTGGCATTGGTCGCGGTGGCAGATCGGTGGTGGTATGGGCCTCGAAATGGATCGACTTTAGAGATGGATATCTCGAGATTCGCACAGCGATGAAGGCCGATTCTGGTATGGATGTGTAGATCTCGGAGATTACTACAAAATCTTCAAAAGGATGGAGGTCTAATTCTTCATGTGGGAGGAGAAATCGAAGGAGGAAGAATCGAACACGTTTCCGCCTTCGACGAAGAGGGTTACTAGTTTTTCCAGGTATTTTTGGGAAATTATTTAATGAATGAATAATTTTGATTGGCCCACACTTTTATTTAATTTTAAAATAGGGTATTCTAATACGAACTCCAAATCAAATCCAACGACTATCACAGCTAGCTAAATACCTCCATTCTGGACACAATGAAATTTGATTTGTAAGCCCATTCGACTATTTCAGTCGGTTATTCTTCAAATTAAAATATAAAACATTCAAATTTAGATTTGAACGTACATTTTAATTTGCCGGGGCCACATACTGATTCTAAAAATTCCAGAAAATAAATTTAGATTTGAACGTACATTTCTGGTTGATCCAATTCAAACTGAAATTACCAAACGCATTTTCCTTCGCCATGCTCACTTATTAACTCCAAAAATTATGGAATTTGAAACCTAGCAATAATTTGACATTCCGAATTCAATAAAAGTGGTTTCGTCGAAAACGGAGGTCATTTGCAAAATGGCCATTTTTAAGGGCTATATTACCATAACGACTATTCTGAATTTTCAACTAGACATAACTTTTTATTCCCGCTATGAAATTTGGATTTTTCAGATTCGTTGGAAAGATATTTTCAAATAGATTCAAATATTTCTGGTTCCACTAAAATCCGGTTTATTTTGAATCATGTACATTCATTTGAAATTTGAAATCGAATTTTCAAATTATCGTGCCATTTCTAATTCCTTTTATAATTAAAATAGATATTTATATTCTAACTTCGATTTAAATAAATTTATATGTCTAGTCGTTATTATTTAAAATAAATTATTTTAAATATCCAAAATTCATTAAAATTGCCAAAATAAAAATTTTAAATTGGTTCTGATTTTCCGGGTTGTTACAATCTCCCCCACTTAAAATCTTTTCGTCCTCGAAAAGGAACGGAGCTGAAATTTTTTATATTAATCAACTCAACTTTCAGTTTGGCTTTCATTCTTCAACTTTTCAGTTTCTAAGAATTTTCTATTTCTTCAAAAATTTAGCTAACGCCTTAAATTTTTGAAAAAATTCACCATAACCTCCATTGTACGGGGGGCATCGGGAAAATCCCCAAACCGCCACACAGGCCCTCTCATCTCAAAAAGAAAAAAGAAAAGGCCAATCGGCTCATAAAATCATGCAAACCCAAGAAATATAGTAAACATATACCTATTTGTCGGGCATACAATTTTATTCGTCTTCACTAGCCTCCTAGCTATGACTTGTTCAATATATATGCATGTACATGTATGCAATTTCAAACAATTTTCAATTCATTTTCATATATGACTTGATTCTGCTACATTACTCTTATTGTTACTATTATTACAACATTTTATATCAATCAAACTAATAATCATTCAATACAACCAGCAATTAATTAGTTGATTAAATTTTCAAATGCATAACTTTAATACATAGTTAAACATCAGGTTTTCGAGGCCAAATCACAAAAAATAATCCAATGTAAGTTTTGGTTCTCACACCAGTCTAATGGAAATATATAGAAATCCCACTTTCATAGCTCGAACATAAATATTGATGATGGAGCTCCATCATCAAGATCATCTCCGAGTGACTAGAGTGTGACTCTATATCTATCCAGTATATTAAAACTTCGAATATACATTCATGACGCATATATGCAAAATCTCTTATACTTGATTGTCCAAATACAATATAAAATAAATAATCAAATACGTATATTATAGTTTAAATTCTCAAAACAAAATTTGTTTTATCTTTTATTTTAAAAATAACATTCTTTGGACTCATTCTAGGATACTACTGATCCCATCTATAACAAGTCATTCTTGTTGGATATTACTAATCCAATGAATTCTTTCGTTTGGTTCTAACGTGTCTTGTTCTCGAGCTCTGTAAACCAAAGCTCTGATACCAACTGAGATGACTCGAACTTCCCCGATCTCCGAAGAGAAGAGAAAGAAAGAATTGAGTTGAGAACATGATAAATCAGAACACAAACAGAAGAACATTTCATTGCTTATTACAACAATTTACATTAGAGTACAAGAATATACAGAGTATGAACAAATAATATACTTTTGATAAAGATCATAGATTTAGAAATTACAATGCAGCGGAAAATAATACAAAACACAACTGAAAGAGATAAACGGATACAGAGCTTTCCGAATATCATTCCAGCTGTAAACTAGGATCCTGTGAATATAAATCTGCAAAACCAAAACTACTAGCTTCCCGTGTGGAAAATAGGGGCACCCAGAGTTTAGGTTAAAACAATAAACTCCAGGTCAGTCATGTGACTGGTGTGAGAAATAAAACACTTATTAAATCTTTACTTTAAAAATAAAGTAAATCAAGCGACCACGCCGTCTAACACGGAACGGGTTTCCTCCCAAGAATACCAGTGCATAAAACAAATAGCGCAATGCTTTTTTGAAAAATTAAGCTATTATAAGATCTAGGTCCCATCAAACAATGCAACGCAAGCTGGAGGATAGGGTTTTCCCTTATAATAGCCAAACATGCTTGGTACGTTAGAAACTAATCATTTGATACTATTATAAGTGCATAGTGTATAAAACAACTTCAAATATAGATGTATCAATCCTAAACGGCATGGGTACCATTTATCATGTCACCAATACTAGACTCTACAATCAAAACCACAATGTCACGTATTGGAAGTTGGAGTTCCGTCTGCGAACCAAGGCAAGGGATCGTCCTTACCGCTTCGAGACGCTCTAGCCTGTGTCTCAGGATCAGAACCCATCGACCCTTGGATCGTCAGGGCCGGTCCACACGAAGTGGATTAAAATGCCTAAACACTGCGTTCGCCGCCTTGTGGGGCATAAAACTGGTCGGTATATTTACCAAACCATCCATCGGCTTCGCAGAGACCGAAATAACCGAAGCGGCTCGCTATCCATCATCCATATAAGTAAAACATCTGGGCGTGCAAAACCCAGACATCACTCCTAGCAATAAGGAAACACATGTCCTCCCTGAGGTCCTCTCCCGTTTCTAGTTCGCACCAGGGTGCGAGGCTCGCGAATTAATGTTATACACAAAGCTATGCTATATTAAATCCGTGCTTTGATCATCAACTACAAGACTCTGCTTTTCAACAGAAGCCTTGATCATTTGCATCTTAGCATGCCAAACTAGCAATTCACGCCATGCAACTGATGTCCATCAATTACACAGAATGAAGTCCAATGTCAGACACACATCCATACAAGTTTGTTCTGGGCCTGAAATAAACTGGAGGCACCTTATTCCTCGTCCCATATGTCCAATACAGGAGAGAGGTCCTCGCATATCCGGTCGATCTCCAAGTACGTCTGGACAATCACCACTCATTACCTCGTCTTAGGTGTACATCCCAATCAAGACATCAGTAATCATCCAAACAACATGAAGACCTCCGGTCTTCAACCACCATCTTCATCGTCGACTCACCGCCGATTCAGTTATTCAGAATGGGATAAACCCTGTCTTTCTGAATAACTCACGTATATAATAAACAAGTGCTATAAAAACACAACATACGCCTCATTCGAGTTCTGAATATTCTTTTATTTAAATATTCATATCCTTTCGAAAAGGTTCTCATTAATTTTATCAAAGATAAATTCTTTAAAATTTATTCCGTAATCTTCCTTTAGATATCAATTCAAACCAGTTTAAGGTTTATCCAAACTAGTCAGGATTAGCGAACCTTACCGAAGTAATCGTTTGTTTAATTTCCCAATCCCAACCTATTCATCCCTTGAAGTAAAACTAGTAATACTTCATATCTAACACCACAGTGTTATCGGTAAAATTAATTATCATTTCACATTCAAATCTAATTAAAGATTTAACTGTCGCTTGGAGCAAAACTGGTGATACTCCAGTCTCGGTCATTTCTTGAATTTGATAATTTTAGTCATCAGATTCTCATTTCAACCTAATCAAAGATTCATTAAAGCTCTAATTCAGTTTTAGTCTCCAAAAATCATTAGTTAATGATTTTCTTCAAAGTTAAGAAATTAATCTTATCTTTAACTAGGTTAAAGAACTAGTGTCATTTAAAACACAGCTCACGATAAACCCAAAATCTCATTCCATTAACAATGGAATTTTCATGGAAAACAGATCGATATAAACTTCCATATCCAACCGATAATATAAATGGAATAATAGCAAAGCCTTTTAAATTCCATATATATTAACAGTCTTCCTCTACAGAAGCTCACTTCGATTATTACCAAATCGAATTCCATTTAATTCCAATTTAATATGTTAAATTGGAAAACTTTACTTTGGAAAATCTCCTTTAAATCTTAACAAAAGATTTATAAATTCCAAATCATATTTCATTGTAAATCGGGTTAAAGAACAAATGTCACTAAAAATACAGTTCATAATAAACCCAATTCACATTCCATTTCAAACCCAATTAAATGTAAATTAATTGGTAATTCTTCCCTACATCTTAATTAAAAGATTTACTCTTTTCACAAGGGGTTTAAGAACAGTGTTACTGAAGACCCCATCCCATCAGTCTCTAACAGTAAATTAGTAAGACAACAGTTCCCTAAGTATTAATCCCGAAGGCCGAAATCAACATCAGATCAATACGCAGGAAACCATTCAACTTAGCTAATCTCCAGTTAGTTTCTAATTTTCTTAACTCCATTGGGTTTAAGAACAGTATTATTAAAGATACCATTCACGACAAACCCAAAATCTCATTCCAATGTTAATCGGATTAAAGAACAAGTGTTATTTAAAACACCGTTAATGATAAACCCTAAAACCAATTTCAGTTTAATTCCAATTATATGTTAATTAATTGGTAAACTTCATTAAATCTTAATAAAAAGATTTATATCTTTTCTCAACTGGGTTTAAGAACAGTGTTAATGAAGACATCGTTCATGACAAACCCAAAATCCAATTTGATATTGAATACAAGGCTCTGAATAGAAAATATATCGGCTTATATTCAATATCGAATTCTGAAACCGAAAAATATCATATTGGGAATAACAATATATATGTGTATATATATATATATCTTCCAAATTCCTCCACAATATTCGTATAATCATGGAATCCAATATCAAAATATTCTGAAGATAATTTCGATTCAAATCCATTCCAATTCATATATTGGAAATTCTGGTTGTTTTTAAAACCATTTCAAATCCAATTTATTTATTTAAAAATAATCGGATTATAATTCTAGTTAATAATTAGTTCATTTCGATAAAAATATATATTTTTTCTTTTCAAATATGGAATTTTTTATTCCAATTCTTTCCAAATCATTTATTATGATTTTACACAAATTATTGATATTTTTAATAATTTTATCAAGGCCCGTACAGTCGATTTCCATAAACGGTCATCGAACTGCACTTACAACGACCTTTTCCAAATTAGATTTGGACATAATTCCAAATCCAACCGTTAGATTTCAAATCTCTAATATTTGTTGGAATGCTCTTCTCGATACGAACCCGATGGTTCCAGTGTTAGGAGAATCCGTCGGTCGGATCTGCCGTAATATCCATTCGAAGTCAATGGTCGAAATTCGCGAACTGCCGCGGCGCGTTCTATTCAGGCCATTATATATATATATATATAATATTATACATATTTGATCGGTTTCCATTTAAAACGTATTTTATAAATCGTTTTAAATTCATTTTCAAAACGATTTCAACTTCATATTCAATTTCAAATCAAAAATGAATATTCCATATCATTAATATATAAATGAAAATATTTTCAAAACATTAGATTTTGAAATCACTTTCTTTTTTATATTCATTATAAAAATGAATAAAATCAATATAATTATCGTTCACGTCCAAAATGGCGTTAATCTAATCAACACAACTTTATATATTTAAATATATTCGTGTCTATCCCAAATCGGACATCAAAATCAGATTTTGATCTTTTGCTGAACATTATTTTAAAATATTCATTATTTTAAAATATTCGTTATTTTAAAATATTCATTCTTTTTGAATTGGAATCAGACACAGTCAATTACCATATAATATTATTTATATGGATTTCATACAACACATGTATTAAACAACAATAATAAACAATCAACCATCATCCAGAGTGCATTCTACACTGCATAAGCATTAAATATAAATAAATAACGCTTATGCAGTTTGTCAACCAATTGATTGACATACCACTAATTATTGGGATTAGTGTATGTCAAATATCATCCCAATACCCGTGTGGGGTTTTCAAACAACAAACACTGTTTATTATTTGCGCAGTTGGGCGATGTGTGAAAATTATTTTCCCAATCCATATCAGATAAATAAGTGTACATAAACAAACCGCCCAGTTTTAAATGAATATTTATTTTATTTCATGATAATATATATATATATATATTATATAAATAATTTCATATATACAACAATACAATCAATCACAATCGACCCAAACAATACAGTCAAACAAGTCGCCCATGGTCTGTGGACGACGGGGAGCAGTTCATATTTGCAGTTATAAAATAATTTAAATAATTGTATAAAAATAATAGTGAGAAGTTCTCACTTTACTTTTGGCTTCGCCTAAAATTGTAGCGAGCCCTAACAATTCTCCGGTCTGTTCTAGAATGTAGAAGACGTCGTCACGGTCCTGATATCTCTTGTTTCACTGGATTTCGACCACAAACGAAAAGGATACGATTTTTATAAATAAAGTCCAATTCGTAATGCTTTTAACTATTGTAATCATTTAAAATAAAAACAGCCATATACCTTTCTAAATGATTCAAAACTAGGTTTGAATCTTTCTCCTAATCCGCTGCACGATATTGGAATCGGGTTGCACGGGGTCGAAGAGCTTGGAGAGGCACTCCAGTCGCCACTGGGGGCGTAAGTCGCGGTGGAAGATTGACGGCGGTATGGGCCTCGAAACCAGCTCGACTTTCAAGATGGATATCTCGAGATTCGCGCAGCGATGAAGGCCGATTCTGGTATGGATGTGTAGATATCGGAGAATACTACAAAATCTTCAAAAGGATGGAGGTCTAATTCTTCGTGTGGGAGGAGAAATCGGAGGACGAAGAATCGAACACGTTTCCGCCTTTGACGAAGCGGGTTACGGGTTTTTCCAGTTATTTTTGGGAAATTATTTAATGAATGAATAATTTTGATCGGCCCACACTTTTATTTAATTTTAAAATAGGGTTTTCTAATACGAACTCCAATCAAACCCAACAACTGTCGCTCCTAGCTAAATACCCTTATTCCAGACACAATGGAAAATGTTTCGTAAGCCCATTCGACTGTTTCAGTCATTTATTCTTCAAGTTAAAATATAAAACTTTCAAATTTAGATTTTAACATACATTTTAATTTTCCGAGGCCACATACTGATTCTAAAAATTCTAGAAAAATAAATCTAGCTATGTTGGGAGGATACAGTCCCAACAAAATTAATTTCGTCGAATGTGGATACCATTTGAAAAACCGTCATTTTCTGGTCGATCCAATTCAAACTAAAATTACCAAACGCATTTTCCTTTGCCACACTCACATATTAACTCCAAAAATTATTGAATTTGAAACCTAACAATGATTTGACATCCCGGTTTCAACAAAAGTGTTTTCGTCGAAAACGGAGGTCGTTTGCAAAATGGTCATTTTTAAGGGCTATATTTCCATAACGACTATTCTAAATTTTCAACTGAACATAACATTTTATTCCCGCTATGAAATTTGGATTTTTTAGATTCGATGGAAAGATATTTTCAAACAGATTCAAATATTTCTAGTTTCACTAAAATCCAGTTTATTTTGAATCCTGTACATTCATTTGAAATTTGAAATCGAATTTTCAAACTATCGTGCAATTTCTATTTCCTTTTATAATTAAAATAAATATTTATATTCTAACTTCGATTTAAATAAATTTATACATTCTAATTCTATTCAAAATAAATTTCTAGTCATTATTATTTAAAATAAATCATTTTAAATATCAAAAATTCATTAAAATTGCCAAAATAAAATTTTTAAATTGGTTCTGATTTTCCGGGTTGTTACATATATTCTAAACATCAACATATAAAATATTTGAATTTAACGACTAAGATACAGATCTTGGTTCAATTTTAATTTGGTCTTTACGGTTAAAGATTTAAGGCCCTAAATTTATAACCTCACCTGTACTACTGTATTTAAACAAATTTGTGAGTGGGTCAATGTGAGTATTATGCATGTATTATCCATCTTCATCATTATATTGACTATTTATCAGCTTGGTGCATGCTTCAATTTTCTGATTTCCAAATTATGTTTGCTTATAAGATGTATAAGCAAATGTTTTACGTTTCTCTTTTAGGGAATCTTTTCAGAATGGTAACTCATGAATTTTCAAACTCCAAACTTCATGTCTTTTTAAGCATTTATGTTAAAATATAAAAATCCTACGATTTGAATTTTGTTTCAAGTTGAATCTTTCCCTTTATGGCTTAGTTTAAATTCCAATTCATACTCGGCTAACTCTTGTTTAAAAAACTATTCACTACAGGCTGATATGTTCAATTATTTATTGTGGTCCACAATTATAATTGATATCAATTTCAAATAAAATATA
Source organism: Allium sativum (assembly GCA_030737875.1). Classification (NCBI taxonomy): domain Eukaryota; kingdom Viridiplantae; phylum Streptophyta; class Magnoliopsida; order Asparagales; family Amaryllidaceae; genus Allium; species Allium sativum. Next base: position 481,057,123 of record CM060915.1, read on the forward strand.
ATCGAAGAAAGAGAGGATGAAATTTTATGTTTAGATGTACAAGTCCAAACATAAAAATCAATCCCAAAGTGTATGCAAGGCTTAAAATATGGAAGTTTTTGAAACTGCAGATCTGCAATTTAAACTTTATATCAATTGAAAGTTTATATATTAAGATTTTTGATTTGACTCTCATTTAGATAACCTTTCTGTTTTAATATTTACTAGTATTCACTATTATATGATAGTTTGTTGATTTAGTCTTAGATAATTATCAGTTGTTTAGAACTCCAAATTTTCATTGTTAATAAAAACAAAGAAAAAATTTTGGCGCTCACTTTCTAGGAGGTTCTACATATATTGTCCTTTCAAATTTTATCAATAACTCACCAATTGTAAACTTTAAAATTCAAGTCCTTGTAACAAGTTAGAAGTTAAGGCCAAAATATATTTCAATAGTTGTTGCTTGGGATTTAACCGTGAAACTCCCGAAGAAATTATTTTCTATAATACCTAATGTAAGATGCTAATATTAGAGTAAGAAAAATACAACATATGCCTCTATTGCTTCAAATATGCATATTTCTTATAGTTAATTATAATAAAGTTTTAAAACATGATTCTTTATGTCTAATCCCGCAACTCACTGGATGAAAAGAAAATCCAATTTATATGCACTTGTTCTTTGTGATTTTTAATTGAAGAGGAATATTGATTCAGATTTCGTTGTATTAACCGTCACTGAAATTATGTAAATATCATTTTTTTTAATTTTCTATTGTTATATTTTATCAGTTTCTTACATCACAATTAACATATACTCGGATGTCCCCCTTGCATATAACGTAAATGAATATGGACGATTAGAACACTAAGCTTATCTAATACGCGGTTTTCTTTTAGTAAAGTATAAAATACAATCTTATCCAATGAATATTGAGCCAATGCCTTTCCATTACTCCGGAATTAGGGAAATATGTTGATCTTGAGGAGTTTACGGTATGTTATTATGTATGTGGTCTATCCCAAACATTAACATTCAAGTATGAAAATGATCTCATTACACTAGTGTAGTTTATAAGAAAAAAATTCAAATGGGGCTTAGCTATATGCAAGGTTGTAAAAATTGCTAAGAGAATGTTATGGTATAAGCATGGACTATAGATTAATTGTCAAAAGGAGAATTGATCGAGTATTGATGGAAGCTAGGCTTTTTGATAAATTCATGCATTTTAGAAAAAAAATTAGTATTTTGTTTATTATTAACTAATTCACCATAGTAGATCATGGATTTTTTTTGGAGTTGAAAGTAACCGTAGATGCAAGATTACTAGAAGAAAATAATTTGATGCATATAAGAGGCATCAACCCTAAGTCGGTGATTAGATAATGCTTATAAACCTGTTTTTATATTAGATAATGTAGTAAGTCTCATCTAGGCAGAGTTGGAAAAAACTTAGACAGTATGGTTAGCTTAGGGCTAAGGTGAAGCCTAAGCGAGAACTTAGCAGGTTTTTTACAACATTGTTGGGTGCAATGTTACCACGTTTTAATTCAAGTTGATAAGGTTATACAATACTTGTATAATCAAAAGCATGATATGCATGCATCACGCTTGTCGTTTCCAAAACTCAACTTAATCAGTAACCCCTTTACTATTTAGTTTAATAGATAAATAAATTCAAGTGATGCTTTTGGCAGAATTAAGTCATAAGTAATAAGTTTTCTTTGTTAATACTAAAGCTTAAGTTAATAGGTTGGTATGTACAAACTTTACTAACAGCAACAATGATAATTCTAGTTGCTAATTTTCGGTACCTCGCTACTATTTATGTAGTCACACAAATACTATTTTTTAAATTTTTTACGTTTCAACGCATTATAAGACTATCCTTCCATACATGAGATCTTAAGTCCCCAAAATGATCCTTGTTTCTTTATGGATATCCTTATTTCATTTGTCTATTCATTTAAACAATTTATTTGTTATGATTATGATATTAAATCACATAAACGTTGAAGATGGCGTGATATGTCGAGCTAGGGAACTCGAGATATCGTAAGAAGAAGCTGAAAGGAGTTGCAATGTGAAGCAAAGGATTACAAATGTATGGATGTTCTCTGGAGATTTTCCAAAAGGCCATTCTAGGCGTCTAATATTTAATTCTAGATGTATGAGTGTAGAGTTAAACATCTGGATTTTGAAGGAAGACATCTGAGCTGGAAAATTCTAAGTTCGACCAGGTTTTTCTCCAATATATATTTGTGATATTTTTTAGGGATAGTTTGGATATTTGCCTATGTTTTATATTATCCTATATAAACTGCTTTCAAAATTGGATCAAACCATGGGATAAGGCTCTTAATTAGTTAATCCAGGGTTTGCTAACTCAATAATATTAGTCATCTAGATATTCTTTTCCTTTCCCAATTAGATTATTGATTCAATTGTAATTTGTTTTATTTAGTTCGTTCCAATAAGTAATAGAAAAATTTATTTTTGGTGAATCGGTAAAGTGGGCGGTTGAATGAAATATCTCGTGCCTGCGTTTTAATTGCATATAAGTCGTGTTTTTCAATTAAATTTACCTCTTTGTGATTTAGGTGACTAAGAACCTGGTATAAATGCTTCTGCAAAAGCCACATATTTCCACATCAGTTGGTATCAGCTCTAGATCTTCGCAAAGCTTAGAGTGAATTTTGGTATGAAAAAAAATCAGTTTTTTGTTGTATATGATTTTGTTTTCCAAGATGGCTATGTTTAATGGAAAAAATTAGAGGATTTGGAAGCTTAAGAAGAAGGATGTTCTATACCTCAGTGATCTTCATTGTCTTATTACTGGAGATGGGATGAAGCCCTGAAATGCAGAAGAGGGGGAATGGAAGAGATGGATAGGAAGATGATTTTTTTTTGATTCACCAATACCCTTATGATTTGGTTTTCCGTCACGTGCTAGTTGTAAATCCACGGTGGATTTGTGGGACAAATTGATATCTTTGTATAAATCAAGGAGTGCTGCGACTAAGGCTTCTCTGGTTCGAAAGTTGGTGCGACTGAATTAAATGAAGAGAAGTTTATTGCAGAGCATTTGAATTAATTTAAAGATGTAACAAATCAGCTAGAAAATTTAAAGGTCAATTTTTATGATGAGTTACAGATTCTTTTATTGATGAGTTCGCCTTTATAAAATTGGGAAACTTTGATTGTTCCATTCAGTAGTTCCAATACTAACATAACTATCTTTTTGGAAACTATATGACGAAATCAGTCCAAAGTAAGGCTATGGTGACAAGGGAGTCAAGGAAAGATACAATATGGAAGAAGATAGAAGCTCGTGGTAAATGTGCTCTCTCTTGTTCTTATTATAATAAGAAATGTCACAAAAATTGCTATGCTTATAAGGAAGATCAAAAGAATACCGCGCATGGTGATAGTAGTGATGATGCACATGCATGTTTTGCTAAAGGGACCAATAGTGATGCTTCTTGTGATGTCCTTCTTAGTGAAGCTAAGTCTTGGAAGTTAGAGTCAAAAGTCAATTTTCACATTTGTAGTGATATGAATTGTTTTTCCTTTTATAAGAAGAATGTCGGCATGATTAGAATGATCAATGGAGTAGAGCTACTAGTTTGTGGTATTGGATCTACCCGGTTTTATATGCATGATAATGTGGTAAGGGAGGTCTCTAGAGTAAGATATGTACCCACTTATTCGTATAGCCTTATTTTTCTCAGTCAGTTTGATTGTCGTGGTTGCACTTATGAGACTCAAGGTGGAATTTGAAAATGAAAAAAGGTGGTCGTGCAAAGATGAGAGGAGTTTTGGAGGAGGAAACATTTATAAATTGGTTAGTTCTATAGTCGACTGTAGAAAGCGAGTTATGATTGAAAGTCGTAGTCCGCGACAATGTGGAGAGGTTAATGGGTTCACTGTTGATGATCTTAGGATTGAGGATCATATGTCAGATAGGGATGTTTATATTGATTATGCTCGAGAGATCAATAATGATCAAGCACGAATCTCTGGTCAAGTGATAAATGGGTGTCGACTTGGAAAATCCACAAAAATAAGATGAACATATTTATGGTATTACAAACGTTTTTGAGATCGTTTTTGTGTGATGCACCTCATGAGAGATATGCATCAGTCGCATGTGGTGGTTGAGTTTGTAACATACTTTTAATTGAGATCTGGTAATGTGTGAAGGAAGTAGTGATATTTTTGATTTTTTTTTATTTACGTGTTGAACCTAAGACTTCACTCAAGCCATTGCTTATCGGTCTCACGGGTAGTGATATACCCCGATTTTTCAACACCTTCACACTACCTAGGTAGTCACCCCTGGAGGAAATAGTGATAATTTGTTTAGTAACTGTTAGAATGCTGATGTGATTTCATATTAAAATGGAGTTCTATGATTTGTGATATTAAATCACATATACTTCTAAGACGTGGAGTTAGGGAACTCGAGATATCGCAAGACGAGGCTGTAAGAAGTTGCAATGTGCATCCAGGAATTCCAGATGTCTGGATTGGGATTCCAGACGTATGGATGTTTTCAGGAGGTTTTCCAGAAAGCTATTTAGGTGTCTAGTCTTTAATTCCAGACGTCTAAATGTAGAGCCAAACATCTGGATTTTGCAGCCGGGCGTTCGAGTCGAATTTTTTTGAGTTTGACCAGGTTTTACAGTTAGACGTCTAAGGCTCTTAATTAGTTGATCTAGGGTTTGCCGTCGTTCCTCATGATCATTTTTCTCCCACAATTTTAGCCAACTAGACATTTTTTTTAGGTTATTGACTTGATAATTATTTGTTTATTTTTGGCTTGTTCCAATCATTGTAAGCATAGATTATTTTTGTGAATCAATGAAGAGGACAATTGAGTGGAATATCTTGTGTTTGTATTTTGCATATCCGTCTTAGTTATCTTTTTGTTATTTGGGTAACTAAGATCCTGATATAAACGCTTAGGCATAAGCCGCATATTTCCAGAACATTTTTAATCTTAATTGCATGGTTGTGATTGATAGGAATATTGGGGCACTAGTCGTCGGGGACAATGGATTTGTGCTCACCCTTCCAACGCCTCGAAGATTTCAAAATTTTGTATATTGTGTGCAATGTAGTTCCTTTGATTGTACAATCGTTAGATCTCAGATGTAAAAAAGGTGCTAGAAGCCTAGAACTGTACTAATTTTTTCTACATTTAATAAATTAAGAGAAATGATTAGTATGATATTTAACCTTTTTCTTATAGTATAATTAATATAAACCAATTGAACAAAGATTTAAATATGTGTTTCTAACACAATTATTAATAAAGATTTAAATAAAGGGTAATTTTGGCACTTCACGGTCAGACCAAAAATATGTGTTTCCAACACAATTATTAATAGTAAAGATAAAGATAAAGATATAAAGAAAATATTTACACTGAATTGACTCAATCTTATGAAGTAGCTTTGACCAAATTTAGTGAATCAAAATATTCGAAGCTTACACTTTTTTTAAGATCACATTTTAAAAAAAAAATTACATAAAGGCGTTTTTGGTACTTTATGGTCGGACCAAAAATATGTGTTTTCAAGACAATTGTTAATAAGGATTTATACTAAATTGACTCAATCCTATGAAGTAGCTTTGACCTAATTATATGGATCAAAATATTCGGAGCTCACACTTTTTTAGGATCGCAATTTTTGAAAAAGATTACATAAATGGTGTTTTTGGTATTTTGTAGTTGGATCAAAATATGTGCTTCCAAAACAACTACTAATAAAGAAAATATTTATTATAAATTGACTCAGTTCTATGGAGTAGTTTTGAACTAATTTAGTGGATCAAAATATTTGAAGCCTACACTTTTTTAGGATTACAACTTTTGAAAAATATTACATAAAGAGTATTGGTACTTTATCGTCGAACAAAAAATATGCGCTTCCAAGACAATTATTAATAAAAAATAAGATTTATGCTAAATTGATTCAATCTTATATATAGCTTTGATCTAATTTTGTGGATCAAACTATTCAAAGCTTACACTTTTTTAGGATCACAATTATGTATAAAGATATAAAGAACTTTCTGTTTTGCCCTAAAAAATATAGTCGAAAGTGGATTGATCGATCGGATTTCAGGTGATGCAAATTATTTCATGACTGAACTGATTTCGCATATGAGTCCGGCTATTCAATTTGGGTGGAATAGCATTTCGAAAATATAAATATAGGCAAATTCTATTCATACACCTATGATTCCTTAACAGACACCATAAAATGAAACAACATAGCATACACTAAATATTTCTTTTTGTACACCATGTATTTCACAAAATTATCCATTTATATTTTCATCGCCTTTTCTCTTTAACCTTGAAACTAAATTACATAAAACTGGGAATTCATTGCAACATATTTACCTAAAACTAAAAAGAAAACTTTATTATTTAAAACTAGTATTTTAAATTATTTGATTGTTTTATTTTTAAATCACTTTTAATTTTAGATGATGGAAATTTAGACTTATTATTTTAAATATTAGAATGTTAAACTAGTTAAATTTTGGTGTTAAATTAAACATGACTAGATTTGAATGAAAGATTGAAGAACTTTTAGTACTCTGTATAACATTAATTTTAGCCGTTAGTTTTAAATTTAAATTTTTATATTTAATTAAAGTGAAAACTGTTAAAATTAACTGTATATAAATGTTGCTTGTAATGATATAAATATATTTTAATCCTCAAAAGAAATATTATTTAATTTAACTAGTGATATAAATTAATTCATAATTTACTAAATTTAGAAGAAAAATTATATGGAGTATACATAATGCAAACAAGGGAGAATTGTATATGTTTTCATTCTTTAATATTCCTTTTTAATAAGGTCATTTTGATCTGAAATTTTATTTAAAATCTCATGGTGTAAGTAAAGCAATTTATGGTGTTTGAATAGAATTTGCCATAAATATATTGCAAATGAAAAATCTGCGCTTGCTGCCAAAAAACCTAGGGGTTAATTAGGTTGATGTGTTGAATTTTGTCGTATGACTTGATGCGTGATCACCAACGAAAATCTGGTTCTGTATTCTCTATTGGTACTTAAAAGCTACATGCTAATCAGTTAGCTCACAGATACATATATTGTATGAAGAGACAGTGAATACCCCTTGCCGCTTAGGAGCCGAATTAAATATTTCCTATTTCTTGTTAAATGGAAATATAATACATTTACTTAAATAACCACATTTATTATATGGCAACTAAAGCATCTAAATATCGATCCAGAGATGCTGCCATACCTTCGAAATTTCAAGGCGCCAATGGTAAAGCAGTTTGTAACATGTAAACGAATATGTGTAGAACCATTCATTCTTCCTGCAAATCATGTAAATATTGGCAAATAAGAATGAAGTATTGATTGCAAAGTTAGTTTACAGTAGTAAAAAAGTCGCAATTCTAACAGCATAAAAATGATATACCATGTTTGCTGAATGTTGTAGAACAGAAGCATCAACATCAACCAGTTGTCGTTTGGGCTCTGAAGTTCTCTTCCAAATTCTTGATCTTTCTTCATACCATTGCTTCAGATAAGGGCAGCCTTCTAAATGCAATATGCTAATCAGTCCGTCAGAAATATGTTTAAGTATGTAGCAGTAGTTAATTCTCAGATATTGAAGTGATGTAGGACTTGAAAGCCACTCTGGCAATGCAGCCAACTGATGACATCTTACTATCTGGAGCTTTTTAAGTGCTTTCATTATTTGCATTCCTAATGGTAGGTTTGCTAAATTGTTGCAGCCTTCAATCATCAAAGATTCCGCAAGCATTAATTCCTCTGCCCATGCTGATGTTTCAAATATTAGAGAACAACTGCTAATATGCAAATCTTTTATAGGGCCCAATGGAAAAGAAGTCATCTTGGGCCATGACTGAATTGTCAAGAATTGAAGTGATATGAGATACTGTCTTCCTGTTATTGATAGTAAATTCTGGCATTCATTGATTTCCAGTTTACGTAGACTTATAAGATGATTCATACCATCAACCAAGGTTAATTTATCACATTTCTGAATTAAGATGCATTGAAATGAGCACAGCCCTTGCAAAGCTTCTGGTTATATACATGTTAAGCTAAGACAACTGTCTATTTCTAAAGATAATAGGGAGTTGAGGTTGCTCAATCCTAGATGTAAATACATTAGCCCCTCACAGTGGACCATTTTCAGTGTCTTCAAAGCATGCAGGTTATTTACTTCTTCTATCGGGTTGATATGTGGACAATCTTCTATCTCCAGATGCTCAAGTTTGTTTTTTATGTAGTGGAATTCTGGAATATTTGTAAGTTTTGGGCAGCTTTTGTCTTTTGATGATGAACACTGATAATTCAGGAAACAATACCCTACTATCTGTTGAAGTATGCGATACTATGTGTTAGATTGAGGAGGATATTTCGGGATATTTCGAATATTTAGGATCTGAAGGATATTTTCAGATCTGGAGAATATTTAGCATCTGGAGGATATTTAGGATCTGGAGGATATTTCGGATCTAGAGGAAATTTTGGGAATTTCCATATATTTCCCTATGTCTATATAAGCTACATCGGATCCAAAAGGAGGAGGGACAACAAAATCAAGAGATTAGATCAAGGTTTATTCTAATTAGGGTTTAGGCAATCCTAATCTTCTTCAATTCCTTTCTCCATAAAATCAAAATTTTCTACTAAATTTGATCATTGTAATCAATCTATTGTACTCTTCTATTGATATTAATAAAGGTTTCTCTCTTAAAGTGGACGTACGCTGACAAGATGTCAGTGGAACCACTATAAATCCCTGTGTGATTTAGTTTCTCGTTATTGCTCTATTATTTCCATTGTTTGGTGATTGTGATTGGTTCGGATAAGATTGAAATTGTTTGATTGGTTGTTTTTGCACTATTACCGCGATCTTGTTTTCCACGGCGTTGGGAATTTTTGATTTGAGCAGTCTTGAATCAAAATTTCTCCATAACATTTGGTATCAGAGCATTGGTGTTGGTAGATAGTTGTAGAAATGCCGGAATCAGGTTCAAATAATCTATCAACAGTTGGTCCAAGTGGTGTAGCTCCTTATGTACGTGGGTCATATGCAGCTGCTGGTTCACAATTGGTTATCGATAAGTGGAATGGCGATAATGATTTTGAAAAGTGGCAATGGAAGATGAAAGCGGTTCTTAGGCGGAATCGGGTACATCGGGTGGTGTTTGATACACATTTATTGCCAGAAGACATCTCAGATGTGGAGAGAGAAGAAATGGAAGAGCTGGTATTCACTACACTTCAACTTGTCATGGGGGAGAATGTTATTTCTGAAATCAGTGGTGAGACAACTGCTAAAGGTATTTGGAACAAGTTGGAGGAGTTGTATATGAAGAAATCACTCACAAATCGACTGATCTTGTTGCGGACTTTCTTTACCTACAAGATGAAGGAAGGAACTTCGCTAAAGGCGCACTTAAATGTGTTTGATGATTTGCTAATGAAATGAAGGCGGTAGATTTGAAGATTGAGGAGGAGCAGAAGGCGATGATATTGTTATGTTCATTGCCTGAGCGCTATACTGGGTTCTCAAACAGTTTGATCTATGGCCGGGATACATTGACTCTAAATGATGTCAAAACGGATCTTCGTAGTGAGGAATTGCGAGATCAGATGAAGGAGCTGAGTGATGGTAATAGTGGTGCTGGTAATGGTCAAGGTTTATTTGCGGAGAAAGAAAAGTCAGAGAAGAAGGGAAACCGGGGGCGTTCTAAGTCTAAGAAGCCGGGTGGAAGAGGAAAATCAAAAGAAAGAAATGGCAAGTGCTTTATATGTAAGAAACCTGGTCACTAGAAGAATAATTGTCCAGACAAGGGGAAGAAGGAAGTAGCATCTTCATCAGTTGCGGTGGAGAGAGATGTTGGTGAGGGAGACGTAGATGTTTTATCGGTAGTAGCATCAGATGTTTCGGGCAACGATTGGGTGCTTGATTCGGGGGCTTCATATCACATGACGCCTAATAGGAATTGTTTTTCTTCTTATGTTGAACGGGAAGGAAAATCAATTTTTATGGGAAACGGTGCAGTTTGCAAGTCAAAGGGCATTGGATCCATGCAAATTCGTATGTTTGACGGAGTGGTTCGTACTCTCACTAATATGCGCTATGTTCCGGGACTACGGAAGTCACTTATCTCTTTGGGACAGTTGGATTCTTTAGGTTATAAGATCACCATTGAGATTGATAGCTTGAAGGTTTCGAAGGGTGCCTTGTGGTTATGAAGGGTGCTAAAACTCGTGGTATCTATTTGCTTCAAGGAGTGACCATGGAAGGAGAAACTTGTGTCAGTGTTGATAGTTCTTGTGGCTTAGATGTTACACGGCTGTGGCATTTGAGATTGGGTCATGTCTCGGAGAAGAGTTTAGATGTTCTTCGTTGAAGGGAGATGATTGATGGTGAGAGTTTCAGCAAGTTGGAGTTTTGCGAGGAATGTGTCATGGGGAATCAAACTAGAGTATCATTTGGTGAAGGAAAACATGATTCAAGAGGGATTCTTGAGTATGTGCACACGGATGTTTGGGGACCAGCGCCTGTAGCTTCTTTGGGAGGAGCAAGATATTATATTTCTTTCATTGATGATTTTTTTCTCGGAAGGTTTGGGTGTATGTAATGAAGGCCAAGTCGGAGGCATTGGCAAGATTCAAAGAACGGAAGGCTCTTCTTGAGAATGAGAGTGGAAAGACTTTGAAGGTTCTTAGGTCCGATAATGGCGGCAAATATGTTTCCGTAGAATTTCTGAATTTTTGCAAGCATCATGGTATTCGAAGGCATTTTACTACATCGGGAGATCCGCAATCTAATGGAGTGGCTAAGAGAATGAACCGAACTCTACTAGAGAAACCTCGATGCTTGAGATTCACATCGGGGTTGTCTAAGGGATTTTGGGCCGAAGCTTTGTCAACCGCGGTACATATTATTAATCGGATTCCGCGCTCGGCTATTGATAACAAAATTCCGGAGGAAGTGTGGAAGGCGAAGAGCATTGACTTGAGTTATCTTCGTGTATTTGGCAGTCCTGTTTATGTGCATGATCCGGGGAATGATAAGCTCTCACCTAGAGCTTTCAATGGGATTTTTCTCGATTATACGGATGGTGTTAAAGGTCATCGGATTTGGAATCCGGAAACGAAGAAGGCTATGGTTTCTCGTCATGTTACTTTTGATGAGTCGGCTATGATCAAGGAGAACGAAGGCTCATCGGATGTTCCGGATTTGGTTCATGGTGAATCAAAGGAGAAGTAAGTTATTCCCACTTTCAGGCCTAGAGAGAGTAGAGTTGTTGGAGGTGCTTGTGAGGTGAATGCAGTTGATGTTACATCACACAGTCCACAAGATTCTTCTAGTAGTGTTGGTGATTTGCATGAGCCTAGAGAAGATTCAGTTCAAGGTGGAGCTGAAGAAAGACCGGGTGATGGCATTGCTACTCGGGTTGGTCGTCGTTCTATAAGGCCACCCAAAAGATATGGTAATTGGAACTAACTTAGCTTTTGTGATAATTTGAACTATGCTCTTCATGTAGTCCAAGATAAGCCGATGGACCTTGATGACGTCATGGATTCGTATGATAGCTCAAAGTGGATTTGCGCCATGGAGGAAGAGTTGCAATCGTTGATGAAGAACCAGACTTGGGAGTTGGTTTCCACTTCCTCAAGGAAACCGTGCTATTGGGTGCAAATGGATATATAAGGTGAAGGACGATGAAAGATACAAAGCTAGGCTAGTGGCTAAGGGGTTCACACAGAGGAAAGGAAAGGAATATGATGAGATCTTCGCACCGGTTGTGAGGCATACTTCTATCCGGATATTACTTGCATTAGTTGCTATTTACGACTTGGAGTTGGAGCAACAAGATGTGAAAACCACCTTCTTGCATGGAGACTTGGATGAAGACATCTACATGGAGCAACCGGAAGGGTTTGTTGTAGAAGGTAAGTCAGAACTAGTTTGCAAGTTGAAGAAATCACTATATGGTTTGAAGCAATCACTTAGACAATGGTACAAGAGATTTGATCATTTCATGCTTGAAAGTGGCTTCCATCGAAGCATCAAGGATGCTTGTGTTTACTTCAAGAGGTTAGGAAATGATTGTTGGGTGTATTTACTCTTGTATGTGGACGATATGCTCATTGTTCTAAGGACAAGGCTGAAATCAACAAGATGAAAGAAAAATTAAAGGCGGAGTTCGAAATGAAAGATCTTGGAGAAGCAAGGAAAATCTTAGGCATGGAAATTGAAAGAGATCGAAAGCGTTTTGAGTTGAGATTGACTCAAAAGGAGTACATTAAGAAGATGCTTTGTCGGTTTAGCATGGAGAATGCAAAGGCGTTGAATACACCTTTACCTTTGCATATAAAGCTTTAGAGTAAGGGATCACCAATCGAGGAGAAAGACAAGGCTTATATGGCAAAGGTGTCATATGCTAGTGCGGTTGGAAGTTTGATGTATGCCATGGTGTGTACAAGACCCGATACTGCAAATGCCGTTGGGGTGGTTAGTCGGTATATGGCTAATCTGGGGAAATCGCATTGGGAAGCCGTGAAAGCTATATTGAGATACTTGAAAGGCACAACATCTCATGGTCTTGTTTTTTATGGTAGTGATGGATTGAGTTGCAAGTTAGTTGGTTATTGTGACTCAGACTACGCCGTTGATAGGGATCGGAGGAAATCAACTTCCGGGTATGTCTTCACACTTGGTGGTACGGCCATTAGTTGGAGATCGAGATTGCAAACCGTAGTTGCTTTATCCACTACGGAGGCGAAGTTGATAGCCGCTGTGGAAGCGGCAAAGGAGGCACTCTGTTTGAAGAGACTATTGTGTGACTTGGGTTTCGAACATGAGAGTATCGATGTTCGATGTGATAGCCAAAGTGCTATACATTTGGCAGAGAATTTGGCATTTAGCTTACAAACGAAGCATATTGAAGTGAGAGAGTCATTTCTAGTAGCCATGGACGAAGACAAGCAAGTATGCCTTCGGAAAGTGCACACAAAGGATAATGCGGTGGACATGTTCACTAAGGCATTGCCGATTAGAAAGTTCGAGCATTGCTCGAACTTAATTCGCTTGGAGAGATGCTAGGTGCGACGTGGTGGCACAGTTGAGAGAGAAACTTGGATGTAGAAGAGTATCGGTGAGAGATTGGTATTTTGTCTTCATGGTAAGTACTCGTTTTCACTCCCGAGTACATTGTCTTTTGGTGAGACTGGTTTAGGAGTTGGATGTTTCAACACTTCATTGACGAGTGGGGGCTATGCCTGAACTCGTTAGTGAAGTGCAATGGGCGGTAGCTATGCCGGAGTTCATTGGGGAAATATTCAAGCTTTCTTGATTGAAGATAGAAGGAAATGCTTGGGTGCATTGAAGTTTGTGATGTAGATGGATTCAGTATCGAGGTGGAGTGTTGAAGTATGCGATACTAAGCGTTAGATTGAGGAGGATATTTCGGGATATTTCGAATATTTAGGATCTGGAGGATATTTTCAGATCTGGAGAATATTTAGGATCTGGAGGATATTTAGGATCTGAAGGATATTTCAGATCTAGAGGAAATTTTGGGAATTTCCATATACTTCCCTATGTCTATATAAGCTACATTGGATCCAAAAGGAGGAGGGACAACAAAATCAAGAGATTAGATCAAGGTTTATTCTGATTAGGGTTCAGGCAATCCTAAACTTCTTCAATTCCTTTCTCCACAAAAAAAAATTTCTAGTAAATTAGATCATTGTAATCAATCTCTTGTACTCTTCTATTGATATTAATAAAGGTTTCTCTCTCAAAGTGGACGTACACTGACAAGACGTCGGTTGAACCACTATAAATCCCTGTGTAATTTAGTTTTTCGTTATTGCTCTATTATTTCCATTGTTTGGTGATTGTGATTGGCTTAGATAAGAATGAAATTGTTTGGTTGGTTGTTTTTGCACTATTACCACGATCTCGTTTTCAGCGGCGTTGGGGATTTTTGATTTGAGCAGACTTGAATCAAAATTTCTCCACAACACTATCTTGTCCCTAGACAATAAGTGAAATTAGAAATGAGCAAATGAATTTTTTTAATGATGGAAACACAACATCATTGATCCTCTCTCCATAAAGTGATTTTCTGATATGTGTTACAAGGTTAAATCCTTCTATTGTCAAATTCTCACGAGAAGGAAGTTCGCCCAAAGGTGGGAGACTTAAACATCTTCTGCAATTTGACAGTGAAATCTCAGTTAGATACTTAATATGTGCAGCATTAAACCAAGCTGGAAAGCCTCTCCCTGGGTATCCTACCATCGATAGTCTCTTCAAGTAATGATGTGGCTGAAGAGCATTTAGAACTGCAGCTTCTCCTATCAAGTATCTATTGCTATTGTCATCCCATGATAAAGACACATCTGCCATGACATTTAATGATGTGTTGTGAGTTTTTAAGTAATGATGTGTTGTGAGTTTCTCCTTCTTTATCAGATTTGCATAACCCACATCTTCTATTTTAGCAACATTGCCCAGACATTTAATGTGTAATCTGCCATGAAGATCTAGAGTCCCTAACTCTCCTACAGAGCTCCCTTTTCTACCTATGATGAATACAGGTAGGGTTCGTAGAAATGTGAGTTGGCCAAGTGCCGGTGGCATCTTGTCGAGGGATCCACATTTCTCGATGTCAAGATGTCTGAAGTTGTACGTTTCCCACCTACCCGTAGGCAGTTCCTTAAGATTTGAGCAGTTTCTTAGTAGCAGAGATTGTAGATTTGATAGGCGTATAATGCTGTTGGGTAATGTTTCAATGCCAGTGCCATTAAGGTTTATCAGTCTCAGCTGATGTAGATTTCCCATCAAATTTATGAATGATGTGTCACGGGTATAACTCATATCTAATACGTGCAAAAGTTTAAGTTGATTTATCATTGGGCGAGGCGTGTACCTGGTACATGTAGGTTTAAAATAGATCTTGTGTCAAAAATATAGGATTAGGAAATGGGAACTAATAAAGTATGCAAAGGCCGTTTACATTAGGCCAAACCACACTTGTATCCTCTGTTTGGATGTAGTCTGTTGAACACAAATTATGATAGAAGATCTTCCCATGGTTTTCGCCTTCAATGATCTTGATATGTTTTTTCACCAATGATGCTTAACAACAATCATTGTGTCATAACGAAAAAAACCTAATACTTTGAATTTTGTTCCGGAGGAAACCGATCAAAGTTATTGTTATGAAAAACTGCGCGTTTGTGGAAGCGACCAGGATCTTCTTCACCCAATTACATAAAGATGATTTCTATGGAAACCAACACAGATATGAAATCACACACACAAACACAAAATATTTCACCCAACACCCTCTTTATTGATTCTCAAAACGAATTTTGTTTACACTCACTGTTTCAACAACCAACAATAAAAAAACTACAAGAATCAATAACCTTATTGAGAAAGGGAAAGAATATCTAGATGACTACAACCCTTGTTGGAGAAAGAGAACAATGAAGAACGACGGCTGACCCTTGGATTAATTGGAGGCACCAATCCTCTCTAGGGCACCAAGCCCTAGAGGAACGCAGTCGCCACTCTATTCGATCATACATTAATCCAACCCTATGTGCTTCTTTTATAGGAGAATCGAATGCCTAGGCAAATACCCAATTTGCCCCTTCAATACTTGCAGAACAAGTCACAGAAAGACCAAGTCAAATAGCAGAAAACCGGCTCCGACGTCTGATCAATATATGTCAGACGTCTGTCCATGCTCTCGGGTTACCAAAACCCTGAAGGCACAGACGTCTGACCAAGATCCCTCAGACGTCTGTGCTGAAACATAGCACAAAACTGCTCCTCCTTGCCTTCTTCCTGCCGCTGTTCCATCTCCACTATCGCCAAGCACATCCACGCCTCGTCTCCATCAACATATGTGACTTTGTCATAATTCACAACACTCCACCTTGATATGAAATCACATCATATCAAACAAACTTCCAACACACAAGTCATCTAGATCTTTCAACGACATCTTCTCTCAATTAAAACCAACTTCGATTTCCAGGCAACGAGATACACCCCACCTGTTCCGAGTACAGGGACTCAATTGATTTCAAGGCAACAGTCACACCCAGTCGATTTGAAAGGGCTACGACCACACCTCAATTACAAACACAACCCACCGCCTGCAAAAGATGCATCTACCACCTGAGTTGCACCGTGCATAAACCAACGGTCTAAAAGTGCTTGCAATACCATCGACACCCGTCTAACACATGATCTGAGCTCTTTCCTTGATCATCTCGGATCCCTCGAGCATCATCAACATGAAGACCCATGTCGAACACATCAGCAGTGACCAAATTAACCTCTCTACCTTGCCGTGGACTAGGTTCTTCAACCGTCACTCGCCTTCCACATCGACATCCGTCTACCACTTGACCCGAGCTCCTTCCTCGATCATGTATGATCCCTCGAGCATCATCAACGTGAAGACCCCTGTCGAAAACATGAACTGAATCACCAAGGTATAGGCAAATCAAGCCAATTGCCAACATCTTCGTCTTCTTCCATCTTCCCTCATCTATATCAGAGGGCTTCTCTTCATCTCCATCAACCAAACCATTGAGGCCTTCAAATCCAAAATCAAAATTAGTCATCACCAACAGCGCCATCATATCTGACATAAAAAAATCAATTTTTTCAACAAAAAATCAATTTTTTTTTCAAACAAAAATCAATTTTTCCAATCCAAAATCACTCTAAGCTTTGCGATGATCAAGCTCCGGTACCAACTGTTGTGAAAAACTGCGCCTTTGCTGAAGCGACCAGGATCTTCTTCACCCAATTACTTAAAGATGATTTCTATGGAAACAATCACAGATATGAAATCACACGTACAAACACAAAATATTCCACCCAATCACCCTCTTTATTGATTCTCAAAACGAATTTTGTTTACACTCACTGGTTCAACAACCAACAATAAACAAACTACAAGAATCAATAACCTTATTGAGAAAGGGAAAGAATATCTATATGACTACAACTCTTGTTGGAGAAGGAACCCTTGGATTAATTGGAGGCACCAATCCTCTCTAGGGCATCAAGCCCTAGAGGCACGCAGTCGTCACTCTATTCGGTCATACATTAATCCAATCTTATGCGCTGCTTTTAAAGGAGAATAGAATGCCTAGGTAAATACCTAATTTGCCCCTTCAATACTTGCAGAACAAGTCACAGAAAGACCAAGTCAAATAGCAGAAAACCCGCTCAGACGTCTGACCAATATATGTCAGACGTCTGTCCATGCTCTCGGGTTACCAAAACCCTGAAGGCACAGACGTCTGACAAAGATCCCTCAGACGTCTATGCTGAAACATAGCACAAAACTGCTCCTTCTTGCCTTCTTCCTGCCGCTGTTCCATCTCCACTATCGCCGCACATCCACGTCCCGTCTCCATCAACATATGTGATTTCATGTCACAAATCACAACAGTTATAAAACCCACGCCACTGTTACCATGGTTTAAAGTCCTTAATTAACCGTTGGGTTACTGTTGCGGACTGAAAAGGTTTATGTTTTACTAACATGTAAATTTGCATAACCTTGGATAATGTCATTAGATGAAGTAAAGAACCATATGAATCATGCATGTAATTGTAATTGTACTATAAGGCTACATGTGGTTTTGAAAGCACGTCCATTTCTCTGATATATGGATTAGCTAGGATTGTTTCATACTACATATTTATATATATTTGTATTTGACTTTAGCAACTGTATTACATATTGAATAATCAGATACCAATTTATGCATTTATCCTGAAATAATCTTGTCGTGGAATTTTATAGATGGGAATAAAAGGAAAATAAAGTTCAAGAACTATACCTACGGGATGAATTCAGAAGGGTGTATGTACGCCAATATTTTACGTTGGAGTGTTCCTCTGAGATATGGACATCAAATTGCCACAGACATGACGACTGATGCTTGTCTTCATTTCATATCTAGCAAGATCATATATGAGTTCATGCAATCTAAAGGTCAGCAGATCCCCATCTTCGTCTTCTTGAAGTGGCTCAAAGAAAAACCTGTCTACAAATTCGTCAAAAGCTTAATTCACGACCCTGATCTTCAGATGAAACGAAGTGATGCGCCATCCAATGTTCGATTATGAGGTCTTTAGCTATTTCATGATTTCTTGGGAAAATTGAACAATAAGCAAAGCAACAGTGAGTGAATAACGGTAAATCTTTGTAGCTCAATCTAAGTATCGGCAGAATATGATTCTTCTCTTCGCTTAAGTTCCATACCTCACGACTCGCTGTATCATGCCATTCACCATCATGATCTTTATGCATCATCAACCTTCCAAGTTGCTCTGCTGCACGCGGTACACCTTTCGATTTTTTTGCAATATTCTTTCCAATATCTAGGAAGATCTTATTCGACGGCCTCCCTCTTACAAATGCCTGGTCTTTGAATATTAACCAACAAGTAGATTCCGTTAAGCTTTCAACGTTATAAGGCGTTGTTGTTCCCACAGTTTTTGCAAGACTATTGTTGCTTGTTGTTATAACAATTTTGCTTTGATGCTTACCTACTCTTAACATGTTGCTTAGTTCTTTCCAGTCACTGATGTCATTATAAACTTTGCTGTCATTATAAACATTATCAAGAACCAGTAGGAATTTTGTTCCATGCGAGATGATATAATGAAACTTATTCTTCATCTTACAAAAATCTAAATTGTCACAACGAAATCTAGAAGAAGATTCTATTACTTCTTTAACTACTTTTTTGATATCGAGGCAACCAATTAACCATACCCATTTCATCCCACTACAAGAAAAATACTTTATTGCAACTAGTTATTTGCAACAGGCGTCAAACGACAGTTGCAGTAAATGATATTTAGCAACAGACCTTTTGTAGCCGTTGCAATAGATGATATTTAGCAACAGGCCTTTTGTTCCTGTTGCGAAAAACATATTTTTTGCAACTATGCTTTGCTACCCGTTGTAAAAACATACTTTTAGCAACTGCGCTTCCAAAAAAGTTGCAACAAACTTATTATTCGCAACTGCATTTCCAAACTTGTTGCAAATATAATGTCTTTTGCAACTGTTTTTGCCAGTTGCGATAACTGTATTTTTTTCAACTAGTAAAGCCTGTTGCGAAAAACATACTTTTTTTAAAAGAGTCTTCCCTCACCTTAGGTAAACATAATTAATATTAAATACAAATGTACACAAAGTAATCAGTAATATTCAATTATATTATAAAAAGTATTAAGTAATAATAATTATTAATATGAATTAATACTTTAATAATAAACAAACACAAAGTAATTATTTAATAATTGATATATATTTTAATAATTAATACTGAACATGTAATAACTAATAAATCTTAATAACACTTAAAATATGATCTGATAAATAAACATTATTTATAACTTTTTTTTATAAGTCAATAATATAGATAAATAACTAAAGTAATAAAAAATTAGATCATTACAAGAAAAATACCCTATTGGGAATAGTTATTTGCAAGAAGCGACATATGACAGTTATGAAAAATGATCTTAAGTTATTTTGCAACAGTTTACACTAATCAACATAAGCCTACACCACGTAAATCCAATGTTTTCATCCGCATTCTACTTATGCTGGACTTTGTTTTTGTAACACCAGGCGACTCCAGTAATATAGTTTTCCTGTTAGTGTATACTTACATTTTGCATCGGCTTACACATGCTGTGGAGCCATGGGTTGCAACAACTTTGTTGACGGGACACAAGCAAAGCAGGCATTGTATTCAAATTCCAGATTAGCAATCTCCACACTGTAGTTCAATTCATTGTGCAGATCTGATACGTATAACAACAACAACAACAACTACTAAATCATAACTCCCTACCAAGTTGGGATTGGCTAGAGATAAAAAAAAAAAAAGTTAAAAGCTTCAATAAAAGTAAAATAAAGTTTAAAATAATTAAATATATAATAAAAGTAGTTGTAATGTGTTCTAAGGCTAAATTTTGCAATATGGAATTTTATGTTCACATACATCAAATTGATGCTAAGATCCTTCTGAAGTGAATAACGCTAGGTTAGCCGGAGCCAGAGCCACTGCAGGTTCAGACCATCAACTTAAAAAGCAAATTAAACTTAATTTTTAAGTACATTGACCCTTATTCTGTGCCACAGGGATGATCACTATCTTGATCTACCCCATTTGGCTTTTGGATAAATCTCTACAAAATAAAAGGACATCAAAATTTTATAATTTGATTAAGGACATTTGTTTGTAAACAGAAACCTGTCCGTTTTTCAAACGACTTTAATGACGTACATTTAACATTTGCTTTTTTAATTTCAGTACTTCTCTTCAAATCACTATCTATTCCTAACAATTTCTATCGAACCTATAAACCATCGTTCGTCCTCCTCAGGGGATTAATAAATCAAACAGTTGTTTCAATTAGAGCTTGACAATGGCTAAAACCCGATCAAGAGCTAAACCATCTGTCAACGAGGTTGTTGAAACGACCCGAACTTCCCCGTGAAGGAAAGCACGGATTGAATTGAGGACACGACGAATCAGAACGCAAACAGAAGAACATTTCATTGTTTATTACAACAATTCCATCAGAATACAAGAATATACAGAGTATGAATAAATATTATACAACAAAGAATAATAGAGATTTAAATACAGTACTGCAGCGGAAAAATAATACAAAACACAACTGAAAGTAATACACGGATACAGAGCTTTCCGAGCATTGTACCAGCTGTAAATCAGGAACCTGTGAATATAAATCTGCAAAACCAAAGCTACTAGCTGCCCGTGTAGAAAATAGGGGCACCTAGAGTTTAGGTTAAAACAATAAACTCCAGGTCAGTCATGCGACTGGTGTGAGAACTAAAATAGTTATTTAAATTTTACTTTAAAAGAGAGTAATTCAAGGGACCACGCCGTATAACACGGAACGGGTTTCCTCCCAAGAATACTAGTGCATATAACAAAAAAACGCAATGCTCTTTGGAAAAATGAAGCTATTATAAGACCCAGGTCCCATCACACAATGCAACGCAAGCCGGAAGATAGAGTTTTTACCTTATAACAGTCAAACAGGCTTGGTATGTTTAAAACAAATCATTTGATACTATTATAAGTGTATAGTGTCAAAACAATTTCAATCATAAATATCAATCATAGACGGCATTAATGACACATACCACTATGTCGCCATACTAGGTTCTACAAATAAAACCGCAATATCACGTATTGGAAATTGGATTTCCGTCATGGGTCGAGGCAAGGGGCAAGATCCTCTCCGTTCGAGACACTCTAGCAAATGTCTCAGGACCCCACTATGATCCTTGGAATTGGTTGGGCCGGTCCTCTCTTACTTTTGAGGATCGACAATTCTTGAACACACGTTTCCCGGTCCTAACAGACCTATATCCGAGGCGCCTCGCATTCCAACAACCACACATGTGAAAAGTATATATAAATGTCAGCCAGTTTAAGCACTGACACCACCACTAGCTAGAAAGGAACGTCGTGTTCTCCCAATGGTCCGTATCCCCTTTTTGATTCATACCGAGGTGAGACGCTCGCGAATTCACGCTATACACAAAGCTATGCCACACAGGTCGTGCTTTGATCATCAACCACAAGACTTTGCTTTTTAACAGAAGCCTTGATCATTTGCCACTTAGGCGTGCCACACAGGCAATTCATTCCATGCGACTGATGTCCATCGATATACAACCTCTGAGCTCGTACGTCTCAGAGAAGGGCGTTAAGCAAGAGAATAAATTCTCCACCGCCAAAGAGATGTATATTTAATAGAAATTAATCACCATAGAATAAAATCCAATGTCAGACACACAGTCCATTTACAAGTTCATTCTGGGTCTGAACGAAACCGGAGGCACTTTCCTCGTATATCCATCGATCTCCAAGTACGTCTGGACGATCACCAACTGATTCCCTCATCTTGGGTGTACAGCCCAATCAAGATCATCAGTAATCACCCAAACGATGTGAAGACTTCCAGTCTTCAACCACCGTCTTCATCTTCGACTTATCGTCGAATCGGTTATTCAGAATGGGTATAAACCCGGCCTTTCTGAATGACCCGCGTATATAATAAACAAATGTTACACAAACACAACATACGCCTCATTCCAATTCATCAGTCACTGACCGTAAATTAGCAAGAGAACAATTTCCCAAATATTAACCCCGAAGGCCGAAACCAACATCAGATCAATGCCCAGGAAACCATCCTTCTTAGCTAACCTACAGTTAGTTTCTAAATTGCACATTCTTAGGGAAAGGTTCCCATTAATTTTATCAAAGATAAATTCTTTTAAATTTATTCTTTAATCTTCCTTTGGATGTCATTTCAAACTAGTCGGGATTAGCGAACCACACCGAAGTAATTATTTATTTTATTTTCCAATCCCAACCTATTCATCCCATGAAGCAAAACTGGTAATACTTCATATCTAACGCCACGGTGTTATTGGTAAAATTAATTACCATTTTCCGTTCAAATCTAATTAAAGATTTAACTATAGCTTTAGAGCAAAACTGGTGATACTCCATTCTCGCTCACTTTCCAAATTTGATAATTTAAATTATCAATTCACATTTCAATCAAATTACAGATTCATTAAAACTCATTTTACTGGGTTAAAGAACTAATATCATTTAAAACACAGTTCACGATAAACTCAAATCACATTCTATTTCAATTCCAATTAAATATATTAGAAATTCTGGTTATTTAAAACTCATTTCAAATCCAATTTTATTTATTTAAAATAATTGGATTTTAATTCTAGTTCAAAATTAGTTCATTTCGATAAAAATCTATTTTTATCTTTTCAAATATGGAGTTTTTCATCCCAATTTTTCCCAAATCATTCATTATGATTTTACACAATTTACTGATATTTTTAATAATTTTATCAAGGCCCGTACAGTCGATTTCCAGCAACGGCCATCGAACTGCACTTGCAGCGACCTTTTCCAAATTTGATTTGGACATAATTCCAAATCCAACCGTTAGATTTCAATTTTCTAATATTCGTTGGAAAGCTCTTTTCGATACGAACCCAACGGTTCCGGTTTTAGGAGAATCCGACGGTCGGATCTCCCGCAATGTCCGTTCGAAGTCAATGGTCGAAATTCACGAACTGCCGTGGCGCGGCGCGTTCTATTCAGGCCATTATATTTATAATATATATATTATATATATTTCGTCGATTTCCTTTCAAAACGAATTTTATAAGTCGTTTCAAATTTGTTTCAAAAACAATTTCAACCTTCATTTCGAATTCAAATCAAAATTGAATTTTTCCTTATAAATTCGTTTTAAATTCATTTCAAATTGATTTTAATTCAAATCGATTTTTGATTCAATTTCAGTTCGTTTTCAATTCAAATCGATTCAATTTTGAATTCATTTCAAATTGATTTTTATTCTATAATCATTCGTTTTCAATTCGTTTAAATTTATTTCTATTCAATTTCAATTCAATTCGGATTTCTAATTCATTCAGTTCAATTCGAATTTGTTTTCTACTCAATTCAATTCGAATTTCTTTTCTATTCAATTCAATTCGAATTTCTTTTCTATTCAATTCAACTCGAATTTCTTTTCTATTCAATTCAATTCGAATTTCTTTTATATTCAATTCAATTCGAATTTCTTTTCTATTCAATTCAATTCGAATTTGTTTTATATTCAATTCAATTCGAATTCATTTTCTTTTCAATTCAATTTTTAAATCTCTTTTTAATATTCATTATAAAAACGAATATAATTGGTATAAATATTGTTCACGTCAAAATAGCGCAACTCTAATCAACACGGCTTTATATTTTTCAATAGCTTCGTTATTCTATTCAACAAATGAATATTTATTCTATTCAACAAATGAATATTATATTTTTCAACACGTGACTAATCTCAACAAATGAGTACTGTCAACACGTGACTATTATCGTTATTTAATATATTTTCTAAAATTATGACTTCTATCGTTAAATTTTTAATCAAACTCTAACCGTAAATTAGCAAGAGAACGATTCCCGAAGCATTAACCCCGAAGGCCTAAACCAACATCAAATCAATACCCAGGAGACCACTCATCTTATTTATTTTCCAGTTAGTTTCTAATTTTATATATGATAAGGATGTAAATTTTATTGTTAAAATATTTCGTTCAACACATGACTAATCTCAACGAATGAGTACTGTCAACACATGAATCGATATTTTATAATATTCATTATTTTCCCAATTGGAATGAGGCCCAGTCAATTACCATATAATGTTAATTATACGGATTCCATACGACACATGTATAAAATAACAACGATAAATAATCAACCATCATCCAAAGTGCACCACACAACTGCATAAGCATCAAATATAAATAATTAACGCTCACACAGTCTGTCGACCAATTGATCGACATACAACTAAATAATTGGGATTATTGTACGCCAAATATCATCCCAACACCCGTGTGGGATTTCAAATCAACAAACACTGAATATTATTTGTGCAGTTGGGCGATGTGTAAAATTTATCGTCTCAATCAATGTCCTTCAAATAGGTGTACATAAACAAACTGTCCGATTTGTAAATGAATATTTATTTATTCCCATTCACGTTAAAATTATATTTTCAACGATAATTAATTTATTGAAACACATGAAGGTTTTATTATCAATTTCACATCAACATCACAAACAAATTTCGCAACACATCAAACAAGCATACAAGCCGTCCATGGTCTATGGACGACGGGTGTCGGGTGCTACTAAGCACCGTCTGCATCCTAGTATATATTTTTAACTAGAAAAGAAGATTTAAAGTAAGAAGTTCTCACCGACTAGCTAAACCAAACGCCACGACTCTTCATATGTAGAACCTCTTCACCGTGCTCCTAACGAGATCTGTTCAACACCGTTTGTGTTAAAAATTATATTTTTAACAACACTACTTCCTATATAAAAATCGAATTTTTACCGCCACTTCATATTTATAAAAATCGAATTTTTATCTTCACTACCTTATAAAAAATAATATTTTTCTCTCGCCATTCTCTATATAAAGATTTCACCTTTTCAGATATAAAGATTTCTCCTTTTCAAATATAAAGATTTCGCCTTTTCAAATATAAAGATTTTTTCTTTTTAGATATAAAGATTTCGCCTTTTCAAATGTAAAGGTTTTTTCTTTTCAAACATAAACTGAAAATAAAACCCTATGCTCTTTTTATTTAAAACAAAAACTGATTTTTTTTATTTAAATAAACTAATCAATTTAAATATACTTAAAACTGAATTTAACTAGGGATTATAGAAATTGAATTCGCAAGGGGAAACTCACCGAATTGAAGGGGGAGGGCTGCGTCCATCAGTGGCTGAGGAGGGGTCTTCTCCGATGCGGCGCGGGAGGTGGGTCAGGGGGCAGGCGGCGTCGGGATTCGGGGGTCTCGATCTGAAAAGAGGGGCTCGCGACAAATTGGAGGAGGGAGAAACGCTGGAGGGGAGGTCGGAGAGGGGGAGGTGGTGGAGCGGAGGTGGAGGTCGATGATCGACGAGGCGGGCGGAGGAGCGGATCACGATTCCTTTTGGTTTTTTTTATTTTCTTTGAAGAATAACGAGGGGGGCTGAGAGGGAGTAAGGGGTAGAGAGAGAATAAGGGTTGAGATTATATTATATAATTTAATATTTTATTCTATTTTAATTTTCAAAAGGTTGACTTTCTATTTCAATTCGATACGGGACCCAACGATTATCGTCCCTAGCGTTTTACCCTCATTCCGAACACAATGGTATATGTATCGCAAGTTGATTCGATCGTTTCGATCAGTTTTCATCAAAATCAACATATAACTCTATATATTGAATTTGAATGCACATTTCAAATTACCTGGGCCACATACTAACCAGAAAAATTCCAGAAAAATATTTTCTAGCTTCATATTGATGATATGGTCCTAACAAAACTAGTTTCGTCGAATTCTGAGACCGTTTGAAAAATTGCCATTTTCCAGTCAATTAAAATCGACTAAAACTGGTCAAACGCGTTTTCTTTTGCCACGCTAACATATTGATTCGAAAAATTACGAAATTTGAAACCTAGAAATAACTTGACATCCCGGGTCCAACAAAAGTGGTTTCGTCGAAAACCGAGGTCGTTTGCAAAATGGCTATTTTTAAGGGCCTGAATTCCATAGCGACTAATCAGAATTTTCAACTGGACGTAACTTTTGATTTCCGCTATGGAATTTCAATTTTTCGGATTCGTTGGAAAGATATTCTCTATTAGATTCTAATGATTTTGGTTTCGCCAAAATCCGGTTTATTTTGCACCCAGTATGTTCAATTGAAATTTTGAAATCGAATTATCGAACTACCGCGCCATTTTCAATTCCTTTTATAATTTAAAATAAATATTTATATTCTAACGACGATCTATATAAATATATACGTTCGAATTCTATTCAAAATAATTTTTCGTCGATATTATTTAAAATTATTCATTTTAAATATTCAAAATTCGCTAAAATTGCCAAAATAAAAATTTTAAATTGGCTCGCATTTTCCGGGTTGTTACAATCTCCCCCACTTAAAACTTTTCGTCCCCGAAAAGGAATGAAGCTGAAAGTTGATTTACAAATCAACTCAACTTCCTGTATTTTCATTATGGCTTAAGTTCTTCAACTTTTTAGTTTCTAAGAACTTTTCAAATTCTTCAAAAATTTGGCTAACACCCTAAATTTTCAAAAAATTTCGCCATAACCTCCCCTGCACCGGGGACTTCGGGATATTTCATATAGCCTCCCATGGCCTTCTTCAACTCAAAACAAAAAGAAAAAGCCAAGCGGCTAGCCAATCAGCTCATAAAATCATCATCACCCAAACAAAACAGTAAATTATAGTAAACATATGCCTATTTGTCGGGCAAACACTTTTATTTCTCTGCTCTAGCCTCCTTGCTATGACCTGTTTAATGTAAGTACATGTATATGCATGCATTTGTAATCATTTTCAATACAGTTCAATATTAGGTTCAATTTGGCATAATGTTTCAAAATTATCAAACAAATAAACAAACAACACAACCATCAATCAATTAGTGAATTAACGTTTCAATTTCATAATTTTACTACATATACAGAAAATCATGTTTTGATGCCAAATCACAACAATAAATCTATGTAAGTTTTGGTTCTCACACCAGTCTAATGGAAATATATCGATATCACACCTTCAAAACACGAATATAAATACTGATGATGTCCGGACATCACCAGAATTATCCCCGAGCGACTAGGGTGCGAATCTATAACTATCCAGTATATTAAAACTTCGAATATACGTTCATGACGCGTATATGCAAAATCTTTATATATTGGATTGTCCAAATTCAATACAAATAAAATATTCAAATACGTATAAAATGATTTAAATTTCAAAACAAATTTGTTTTCATTTGAAAAATATACTCTTCACACTCGTTCTAGGATACTATTGATCCTATCTCTAACGAGTCATTCTAATTGGATATTACTAATCCAATATCTGATGAATTCTTTCATATGGTTCTAATGTGTCTTGTTCTCGAGCTCTGTAAACCAAAGCTCTGATACCAAATGAAATGACCTGAACTTCCCCGTGAAGGAAACCACAGATTGAATTGAGGACACGACGAATCAGAACGCAAATAGAAGAACATTTCATTGTTTATTACAACAATTCCATCACAATACAAGAATATACAGAGTATGAATAAATATTATACAACAAAGAATAACAGAGATTTAAATACAGTACTGCAGCGGAAAAATAATACAAAACACAATTGAAAGTAATACACAGATACAGAGCTTTCCGAGCATTGTTCCAGCTGTAAATCTGGAACCTGTGAATATAAATTTGCAAAACCAAAACTACAGGCTGCCCGTGTAGAAAATAGGGGCACCCAGAGTTTAGGTTAAAACAATAAACTCCAGGTCAGTCATGCGACTGGTGTGAGAACTAAAACAGTTATTTAAATTTTACTTTAAAAGAGAGTAATTCAAGGGACCACGCCGTATAACACGGAACGGATTTCCTCCCAAGAATACTAGTGAATATAACAAAACAGCGCAATTGTAACGACCCGCATTCTACGCATCATAGGATCGTAGAATATTTATTTCTTTCACATACGAAGTCGTATGGTCATGTAACTTTGGGGGACGACTATTGGGGTCATTTCCCATGTTCATGATTTTTCCCGATTTTTAACCGACCATTTTACCCCTAGTTGATACTGTTTTGGCCATAACTTTTGACTGGAGATGAATTTTGACCTGAAACCACTTACATTGGCTTCGGATGATGGTTTCTCTTTCCGTAGAGTGGTCACATTAGCGAAACGGACTCACCGTTTGGGAGATATGGATGAAACAAGTTTCAGGTGGTGAAAAACAGCTTAATTGGGCTTAACCGGGTGATTAACAGCTAGGCCCAAAGGGAAATTTCGGGATTAGGAGTTTAAAAGGGCTGTTAGGGCTTGAAGAATACCTTTTTCTCATTTTTCAGCCGTCACTATTCATTCCTCTTAACCTAGCCATGGCCTCCACCCTCTAAATCTCTTCAAAACACCTCTTAATCACTTTCTAATTGAAGATTAGGCTTAGCAAACATCAAATCAAGGAGTATTAGCACGAGAACCGAGGTAGAGCTGCTGTGTAAGATTGGGAACAGCGCCAAATCAGAGAATATTTCAGTTTTGGGGTTTTAGTTGTGGCCAAGGTGAGTGATAGCATCGTTTTGACACTAATTACTGTTAATTAAGGGTAATTAGCGAAGATTAGCGAATTTATACACTAATAAATTCTGGAAAAATGTTTAGAAATTCTTAAATGTTATTTTAAACCTCTGACAGAAGTTTGGTTCGATTTGATTAAGTTTTGCTAAGTATATCACTTGATTTGCTTAAACATGCTTAAGGGAAAATTTGGGGTTTTGACCATGTTTAATCCACTTTACATGCTATGATTTGTGTTATGGTGTTCATAGTCGATACTATACGTTGCTATGACTGTATGAGATGTCTTGTGATTGTTCAGAAGTGTTAGTTTGGTCAAAAACGGCGTCGAATGGCGAAAGACTATCGCTGGAACGAAGTTCAGGAATTTACCCGGATCGGATCGCCCCCCTATGAGCACGATCTGATTGAAGCTCACGCCACCATGTGCCACGATCCGTTCCACTTCGAAGGCCATGAACCGATGCAGCGCCGTGTCCAAACTGAAGTACCTCGATCCGAATCGCTCCAGCCTGGTGGACCACGAACCGATCAGAAGGTGCGATCCGAGATGAGGCGCGACGATCCAGACGAAGTAGCACGACCCGAACCCAATGGGTTGCCAGCGCCACGAGCTGTTGAGGCGCGATCCGTATGACGCGACACGATCCGATGGAGCTGGAGCACCACGAGCCAGCAGGAACTCGACCCGATCCGATTGGGGAGGCGCGTCACGAACCGAACCATCCAAGGGAGCACGATCCGGGGAGAAGACTGAATGAAGACCGATCCGAATGATGACGACCGATCGGGATAAAGACGATGACCAAAACCCGAGATGCAAAGGTAGTCCAAATGGAAGTTAGAGCTCAGGATCCAGTTGGGAACCGACGAGTTCACTTCATGAGTTGGGCTTTGCTGCGGGACGTGTGCCAAGGGGCAGTCAATGTCTGTGACTTTGGTTCACTATGTATGGGAGGTACGTGAACGGATTCAGGGCCAAAGTGGCCTAGGTACGACTAAAGGGCTATAAACCAATGAAGTGGGGTCATTTGTAAAGATTTGGTCATGACTCCATGTGGTAGGTTTGGTAGTAGCAGTAGTTGTACAAGTTGAACTCCGTCACTACTTCGATGGGTCTAGTGATTGGCAGTGATGGACATCGTATGCTTTACGCACTGAGTGAGAGATGTGAGGATGGTTGTCATGGATGATTTGTTTGCTATCATTATGACATGCACACCCCACCCCCGTATTCTTACACTATTTATTATGGCACCTTAGAGCATTGTACGGTATGTGGTACTAACTCTCTGGTTGCAGGTCCAGGTTCAGGTATGGTTTAGTATACCTGTTATTGTTTTGTTTAGATGCTTATCGCTCATACCAGGCTTTATGTCTGACCCAGAGTTTTATGTCTCCTCTTATTACTCTGGGTGCTCACACGAGCAGACTAGAGACAGATTAGCTGGTGATGCACGGGTTGATGATCCGGAGACGAGCAGGAGGCTTCCACGTAATATATATATATGATATTCTCCCTGTGTTGTTGAAGATCACTGCTTGGGCATTGGTGGTGTATCTTCTACTTTAGCTTTCTTTTGTTTAGAGACAGTAAATTTGGAAAATTGTAATAAGCTGTATTTGAATTTCCGCTGCTCTGATGATTGATGTTGATTTTAGCTATCAGCTTATGCATTGTCTCACCTGTTTTATGTCAAGTATGTTATTATTATATTTTATTCCATGCGCTGTGAGATATTCTACAGGTTCCTTGATTAGTTCATTCCCTTCTTTCCTTTCTTTGGCGACCATTCCGTGCTAGTCGGGCATGTGTACAGCGCACTTCCGGAGGAAATGCAGGCTGGTGCGGAGTGGGCCGTCACACTTGGTATCAGAGCTCTAGGTTGCGTAGTTAACCTAGGGAAGTTATCAGGGAGAGATAATATACGTATACGAGAGAGCGTATTTATGATTATTTTGATTTTTAAAAGCTATATATATATACTATTACTAGTATAAGTTTGAAGTCGTACTGCACTAGCACCACTATGGAGTCGTTAATCGTTTCCTTTTTCAGATTGACGATGAGCCGATATGTTAGAGGTACCGGTAGAGGGGCCAATAATGGGAATGCTGCTGACATGAGGACGATGTTTACTGACCTCATGAGAGAGATGCTTAGAGATGTACAGAGGGCAGCTCCCAATGGTGGAAATGGTGGTGGTCCAATAGTGCAGGCGCCAAGAGTCGACTTCGCCAAGCTGAATAAGGATTATACTAGCCTTGGTGGGAAGCCGTTCCACGGAACGGAGTCGGCCACAGATGTTCAGGATTGGTTGGATAGTTGCGAACGTATGTTCGAGGATTTGGGTATCGAGGATGCGATGAAGAGAAAGCTAGCGTCCCGTCAGTTGCAAGGGCGGGCAATGAATTGGTGGAATGCTATAAAGGCAGCTACTCCCGAAGATCAGATTACTTGGGAGCAGTTTAAAGCTCGCTTTAGCGAGAAGTTCATTCCAGCTG
Organism: Allium sativum; assembly: GCA_030737875.1. Lineage (NCBI taxonomy): Eukaryota > Viridiplantae > Streptophyta > Magnoliopsida > Asparagales > Amaryllidaceae > Allium > Allium sativum. Next base: position 481,088,525 of record CM060915.1, read on the forward strand.
CTCAGAAGTCAGTGTTGTTTAAGAAATTCTTGGAGCTCAAGCAGAATGGCAGAGCTGTCTCGGAGTATATTGCTGAATTTGACACTTTGTCAAAGTATGGGTTATCTCTTATTGATACTGCCGAGAAGAAGAATGAGAAATTCATAACTGGTTTGGATCAGTACTTGGGGGAAAAGCTTATTAACCACATCGATGAGACGTTTGAGTCGATTGTGGGGAAAGCATTAAGATCAGAAAGTCTCTACCCTAAGCCGAAGACTGAGGCTGCATCCGCAGATGAGCCAAAGCCACAAGCAAGTGGTGGAGGCAAGGGTGGTTCCCAGAATAAGAGAAAGCAGAATCAGACTAAGGATGGCCAGAAGAAAAAGAATAAGCAAGATGTTGAGTGCTTCAGCTGTGGTAAGAAGGGCCATTATGCTAGTAATTGTCGGGCCAAGCCAGCGGATAGGAAGTGCTTCAACTGTGGCCAAATGGGACATCACAAGGACAAGTGTCCACAGCCCCCTAAAGAAAAGCAAATGGTGAAAGCATATGCCCTTAATGCTATTCCTTCTTCGTCGAATGCCCCAACAGCGGCGGAGAAGGGAAAGAATGTCGTCATTCAAGGTATGCTTTCTGTTTATGATGTTCCTGTTAGAGTTTTGTTTGATACCGGAGCTTCCAGTTCTTTCATATCTAGTGACCTGGTAGATAGGTTGGGATTGGAGCCCGAGATTGTCGATAGACCTTTAGTAGTGACGAACCCGATTGGTAGTTCGACTAGCCTTAGCATGATTTGTCGTAATTTGGTCTTATCGAGTCATGGATGCATGTTTGTTTGTGATTGCTTTGTTTTGGGCTTTACTGGGTTTGGCATTATTTTGGGAGTAGATTGGCTCCAAAGATACAGGGTGGTGGTGGACTGTGAGGGCTTTTTAGTGACAGCTAGAGCGGATGATGGGCGGAGGATAGTGTTTGGTGGTCTACCCAGTAAGGGGGTATTGGCTAGTTTTCTAAACTCCCTCGACATTCCGCATAGTGAGTTGTCAGGTTTGCCCGTGGTTGGCCAGTATCCGGATGTTTTCGAAGAAGTGACCGGACTTCCACCACACCGAGAGATTGAGTTTCGTATTGATTTGGTAAAGGATGCCAGGCCTATAGTGATGCCACTTCGTCGTATGGCACCAAGAGAGCAGCGAGAGTTCGAGGTGCAAGTCAGCGATCTTTTGAAGAAGGGATTTATCAGAAGGAGTGTTTCTGAATGGGGAGCACCAGTTGTGTTTGCTTCCAAGGCGGATGGTTCCCTTCGTTTGTGTGTAGACTACCGCGAGTTGAATAGAGTGACGAGGAAGAATAAGTATCCTCTACCGCGGATAGATGATTTGTTCGAACAGTTGAGTGGCGCGAGAATATTTTCTCAGTTGGATCTCGCGACAGGTTTTCATCAGCTTAGAGTGGAAGCTGAGAGTATAGCTAAAACGGCATTTCGGACGCCGTCTGGATTTTATGAGTGGTTGGTCATGCCATTCGGGCTGACCAATGCCCCGGCATATTTTGTGGATCTTATGAATAGGGTATTCAGGGATTAGTTGAATAAGTTTGTCCTTGTGTTCGTTGATGATATTTTGGTCTATTCGAGGACAGAGGAAGAACACAAGGAACATTTAAGAGTAGTGATGGAGGTGTTGAGAAAACACCAATTAAAAGCAAAGTTTTCTAAGTGTCACTTCTGGAAGAGGGAAGTGAGGTTCTTGGGCCATGTTGTATCAGAGAATGGTATTGCCGTGGACCCGGCGAAGGTGGCCACGGTACAGGATTGGCCTACGCCCAAGAATGCCACAGATGTAAGAAGTTTCTTGGGATTAGCCAGATATTATCGTAAGTTTATCCAAGGTTTCTCCAAGACAGCAGCGCCATTGACCCAGTTGACCAAGAAGAATCAAGCTTTTGTCTGGGATGAAAGGTGCGAGAATGCGTTCAAGAGTCTAAAGGACAAGTTGACAAGCGCACCAGTGTTAGTCATTCCTAAGGGGAATGAAGAGATGACGGTATACACGGATGCCTGTGGTACCGGACTGGGTGCTGTATTGATGCAAGGCGGTAGGGTTGTAACTTATGCAAGTCGGCAATTGAAACCGCACGAGAAAAGATACCCTACCCATGATTTAGAATTGGCAGCGATCGTGTTTGCATTAAAGATGTGGAGACACTATCTCTTGGGTGAAAGATTTGAGTTGTTTACAGATCATAAGTCGTTAAAGTATCTCTTCTCTCAGAAAGATCTGAATCTCCGTCAGCAGAGATGGTTAGAGTTCTTGGCTTCGTATGATTTTGATATCGCATACACACCTGGGAAAGGTAATGCAGTAGCCGATGCCTTGAGTAGGAGACATGCCAGCTTAGGGGCAATGTTTCTTGAATGGAAGCAACTGGAGTATATCGCGGGGTTTGATTTCAGACCAAAGTGCGAGTTGGATCCAGTTATGCTAGCTAGTTTGACGATCAGACCCACTTTGATAGAGCGGATTGGTTCTAGGCAGAGGGACGATCCTAATCTATTAGAAATCATCTCCAAGTTAGAGATGGGTATCGATGAGGAGATGAATGTGTATGGGCTTGATCGAGATGGATGGCTTCGGAAGAATGGAAGACTAGTTGTGCCCAACGTGAATGGTTTGAGAGATGAAGTGCTTAGAGAATGTCATCACTCAAAACTGACTATACACCCCGGTGGTAATAAGATGTATCGAGACATGAGACAGACTTACTACTGGGAAGGGATGAAAAGAGACGTTGGGAAGTTTATATCCAAATGCATGAATTGCCAGCTAGTTAAAGCCGAACAAAAGAAGCCTAGTGGGTTGGTGCAACCATTAGAAATTCCCGAATGGAAATGGGAGCAAGTTTAGATGGATTTCATCGATGGTTTACCAAGGACTAGATCGGGTCATGATAGCATTTGGGTAATTGTGGATCGATTGACTAAGAGCGCAAGATTTATACCAGTCAAATCGACCAGAACGGCAGCTAAGTTAGCAGAATTGTATATGAAGTGGGTAGTGAGATTTCATGGAGTACCTAAAAGCATTGTGAGCGACCGAGACCCGTTGTTCACTAGTGGGTTTTGGAAGAGCTTACAAGAGGCTCTAGGGTCAGAGTTACATCTCAGTACCGCATATCATCCTCAGACCGACGGTCAAACGGAGAGGGTGAACCGTATTTTGGAAGATCTCTTGAGAGCATGTATATTGGATTTTGGTGGATCATGGGATGACCATTTGCATCTAGTAGAGTTTGCATATAATAATAGCTACCAATCCAGTATCGGTATGGCTCCGTTTGAAGCTTTGTACGGAAGACCGTGTAACTCACCATCATGTTGGATAGAGACTGGCGAGAAGTTTATGCTTGGACCAGATGTGGTGAGAGAAACTTCAGATAAGATCAAGATCATTCAACAATGAATGAAGGCTGCCCAAGATAGGCAGAAGAGTTATGCTGATAAAAGGAGAAGAGACCTAAAATTTTCTTTGGTGACTTGGTGTTTGTCAAGATTTCTCCGTTGAAGAGCGTAATACGATTTGGCAGGAGAGGCAAGTTGGCACCAAGATTTGTTGGCCCATTCCCTGTTCTTGAACTAGTCGGGAATTTGGCATACAGAATTGACTTACCAGAGAAGATGGCGGGAGTTCACAACGTATTTCATGTTTCCCAACTAAGGAAATTCGTTCACGACTCAGATATGACTATCTCACCTGATCAGTTAGAGGACTTCGAAGTAGAACCCGAGGCGGTTGGGAACCGCAAGCCGGCCTGTATTGTCGCGCACGACATGAAGCAACTTCGAAGAAAGGCAGTGAAGCTAGTCAAGGTTCAGTGGGGCGAGGACGAGAATGATTGTACTTGGGAGACAGAGGAGAACATTAGGAAGACTTATCCAGAACTCTTTGCCTGGTAAGATTTTGACTTCGATTTAGTTTTCCGCATGCTAGGATAGGCTTGTTTGCTTGTTTTGCATGTTTGATTGTTGTATGTGGTTGTTAGGCATGCGGGATCTTTTGTATGTTTTGGGTTAAGGAATTTCGGGGACGAAATTTCTTAAGGGGGGGAGAGTGTAACGACCCGCATTCTACGCATCATAGAATCGTAGAATATTTATTTCTTTCACATACGAAGTCGTATGGTCATGTAACTTTGGGGGACGACTATTGGGGTCATTTCCCATGTTCATGATTTTTCCCGATTTTTAAACGACCATTTTACCCCTAGTTGATACTGTTTTGGCCATAACTTTTGACTGGAGATGAATTTTTACCTAAAACCACTTCCATTGGCTTCGGATGATGGTTTCTCTTTCCGTAGAGTGGTCACATTAGCCAAACGGACTCACCGTTTGGGAGATATGGCTGAAAAAAGTTTCAGGTGGTGAAAAACAGCTTAATTGGGCTTAACCGGGTGATTAACAGCTAGGCCCAAAGGGAAATTTCGGGATTAGGAGTTTAAAAGGGCTGTTAGGGTTTGGAGAATACCCTTTTCTCATTTTTCAGCCGTCACTATTCATTCCTCTTAACCTAGCCATGGCCTCCACCCTCTAAATCTCTTCAAAACGCCTCTTAATCACTTTCTAATTGAAGATTAGGCTTAGCTAACATCAAATCAAGGAGTATTAGCACGAGAACCGAGGTAGAGCTGCTGTGTAAGATTGGGAACAGCGCCAAATCAGAGAATATTTCAGTTTTGGGGTTTTAGTTGTGGCCAAGGTGAGTGATAGCATCGTTTTGACACTAATTACTGTTAATTAAGGGTAATTAGCGAAGATTAGCGAATTTATACACTAATAAATTCTGGAAAAATGTTTAGAAATTCTTAAATGTTATTTTAAACCTCTGACAGAAGTTTGGTTCGATTTGATTAAGTTTTGCTAAGTATATCACTTGATTTGCTTAAACATGCTTAAGGGAAAATTTGGGGTTTTGACCATGTTTGATCCACTTTACATGCTATGATTTGTGTTATGGCGTTCGTAGTCGATACTATACGTTGCTATGACTGTATGAGCTGTCTTGTGATTGTTTAGAAGTGTTAGTTTGGTCAAAAACGGCGTCGAATGGCGAAAGACTGTCGCTGGAACGAAGTGCAGGAATTTACCCGGATCGGATCGCCCCCCTTATGAGCACGATCTGATTGAAGCTCACGCCACCATGTGCCACGATCCGTTCCACTTCGAAGGCCACGAACCGATGCAGCGCCATGTCCAAACTGAAGTACCTCGATCCGAATCGCTCCAGCCTGGTGGACCACGAACCGATCAGAAGGTGCGATCCGAGATGAGGCGCGACGATCCAGACGAAGTAGCACGACCCGAACCCAATGGGTTGCCAGCGCCACGAGCTGTTGAGGCGCGATCTGTATGACGCGACACGATCCGATGGAGCTGGAGCACCACGAGCCAGCAGGAACTCGACCCGATCCGATTGGGGAGGCGCGTCACGAACCGAACCATCCAAGGGAGCACGATCCGGGGAGAAGACTGAATGAAGACCGATCCGAATGATGACGACCGATCGGGATAAAGACGATGACCAAAACCCGAGATGCAAAGGTAGTCCAAATGGAAGTTAGAGCTCAGGATCCAGTTGGGAACCGACGAGTTCACTTCATGAGTTGGGCTTTGCTGCGGGACGTGTGCCAAGGGGCAGTCGATGTCTGTGACTTTGGATCACTATGTATGGGAGGTACGTGAACGGATTCAGGGCCAAAGTGGCCTAGGTACGACTAAAGGGCTATAAACCAATGAAGTGGGGTCATTTGTAAAGATTTGGTCATGACTCCATGTGGTAGGTTTGGTAGTAGCAGTAGTTGTACAAGTTGAACTCCGTCACTACTTCGATGGGTCTAGTGATTGGCAGTGATGGACATCGTATGCTTTACGCACTGAGTGAGAGATGTGAGGATGGTTGTCATGGATGATTTGTTTGCTATCATTATGACATGCACACCCCACCCCCGTATTCTTACACTATTTATTATGGCACCTTAGAGCATTGTACGGTATGTGGTACTAACTCTCTGGTTGCAGGTCCAGGTTCAGGTATGGTTTAGTATACCTGTTATTGTTTTGTTTAGATGCTTATCGCTCATACCAGGCTTAATGTCTGACCCAGAGTTTTATGTCTCCTCTTATTACTCTGGGTGCTCACACGAGCAGACTAGAGACAGGTTAGCTGGTGATGCACGGGTTGATGATCCGGAGACGAGCAGGAGGCTTCCACGTAATATATATATATATAATATTCTCCCTGTGTTGTTGAAGATCACTGCTTGGGCATTGGTGGTGTATCTTCTACTTTAGCTTTCTTTTGTTTAGAGACAGTAAATTTGGAAAATTGTAATAAGCTGTATTTGAATTTCCGTTGCTCTGATGATTGATGTTGATTTTAGCTATCAGCTTATGCACTGTCTCACCTGTTTTATGTCAAGTATGTTATTATTATTATATTTTATTCCATGCGCTGTGAGATATTCTACAGGTTCCTTGATTAGTTCATTCCCTTCTTTCCTTTCTTTGGCGACCATTCCGTGCAAGTCGGGCATGTGTACAGCGCACTTCCGGAGGAAATGCAGGCTGGTGCGGAGTGGGCCATCACAGCAATGCTCTTTGGAAAAATGAAGCTATTATAAGACCCAGGTCCCATCACATAATGCAACGCAAGCCGAAGGATAGGGTTTTTACCTTTTAACAGCCAAACTTGCTTGGTACGTTTAAAACAAATCATTTGATAATATTATAAGTGTATAGTGTCAAAACAATTTCAATCATAAATATCAATCATAGACGGCATTAGTGACCCATACCACTATGTCTCTATACTAGGTTCTACTAATAAAACCGCAATATCACATATTGGAAATTGGATCTCCGTCATGAGTCGAGGCAAGGGGAAAGCTCCTCTCCGTTCGAGATACTCTAGCAAATGTCTCAGGACCCCACTATGATCCTTGGAATCGGTTGGGCCGGTCCTCTCTTATTTTTGAGGATTGGCAATTCCTGAACACACGTTTCCCGGTCCTAACAGACCTATATCCGAGGCGCCTCGCATTCCAACAACCACACAGGTGAAAAGTATATATAAATGTCAGCCAGTTTAAGCACTGACGCCACCACTAGCTAGAAAGAAACGTCGTGTTCTCCCAACAGTCCGTATCCCGTTTTTGACTCATACCGATGTGTGAGGCTCGCGAATTCACGCTATACATAAAGCTATACCACACAGTCTGTGCTTTGATCATCAACCATAAGACTTTGCTTTTCAACAGAAGCCTTGATCGTTTGCCACTTAGGCGTGCCACACAGGCAATTCACTCCATGCGACTGATGTCCATCGATATACAACCTCTGAGCTCGTACGTCTCATAGAAGGGCGTTAAGCAAGAGAATAAATTCTCCGCTGCCAAACAGATGTATATTTAATAGAGATCAATCACCACAGAATAAAATCCAATGTCAGACACACAGTCCATTTACAAGTTCGTTCTGGGTCTGAACGAAACCGGATGCACTTTCCTCGTATATCCATCGATCTCCAAGTACGTCTGAACGATCACCAACTGATTCCCTCATCTTGGGTGTACAGCCCAATCAAGATCATCAATAATCACCCAAACGATGTGAAGACTTCCGGTCTTCAACCACCGTCTTCATCTTCGACTTATCGTCGAATCGGTTATTCAGAATGGGTATAAACCCGGTCTTTCTGAATGACCCGCGTATATAATAAACAAATGTTACACAAACACAACATACGCCTCATTCCAATTCATCAGTCATTGACCGTAAATTAGAAAGAGAACAATTTTCCAAATATTAACCCCGAAGGCCGAAACCAACATCAGATCAATGCCCAGGAAACCATCCTTCTCAGCTAACCTACAGTTAGTTTCTAAATTTCACATTCTTAGGGAAAGGTTCCCATTAATTTTATCAAAGATAAATTCTTTTAAATTTATTCTTTAATCTTCCTTTGGATGTCATTTCAAACTAGCCGGGATTAGCGAACCACGCCGAAGTAATTATTTATTTTGTTTCCCAATCCCAACCTATTCATCCCATGAAGCAAAACTGGTAATACTCCATATCTAACACCACGGTGTTATCGGTAAAATTAATTACCATTTCTCGTTCAAATCTAATTAAAGATTTAACTATCGCTTTGGAGCAAAACTGGTGATACTCCATTCTCGCTCACTTTCCAAATTTGATAATTTAAATTATCAATTCACATTTCAATCAAGTTATAGATTCATTAAAACTCCTTTTACTGGGTTAAAGAACTATGTCATTTAAAACACAGTTCACGATAAACTCAAATCACATTCTATTTCAATTCCAATTAAATATATTAGAAATTCTGGTTATTTAAAACCCATTTCAAATCCAATTTTATTTATTTAAAATAATTGGATTTTAATTCTAGTTCAAAATTAGTTCATTTCGATAAAAAACTATTTTTATCTTTTCAAATATGGAGTTTTTCATCCCAATTTTTCCCAAATCATTCATTATGATTTTACACAATTTAATGATATTTTTAATAATTTTATCAAGGCCCGTACAGTCGATTTCCATCAACGGCCATCGAACTGCACTTACAGCAACCTTTTCCAAATTTGATTTGGACATAATTCCAAATCCAACCGTTAGATTTCAATTTTCTAATATTCGTTGGAAAGCTCTTTTCGATACGAACCCAACGGCTTCAGTTTTAGGAGAATCCGACGGTCGGATCTCCCGTAATGTCCGTTCGAAGTCAATGGTCGAAATTCACGAACTGCCGCAGCGCGGCGCGTTCTATTCAGACCATTATATTTATAATATATATATATATATTATATATATTTCATCGATCTCCTTTCAAAATGAATTGTATAAATCATTTCAAATTTGTTTCAAAAACAATTTCAACCTTCATTTCAAATTCAAATCAAAATTGAATTTTTCCTTATAAATTCGTTTTAAATTCATTTCAAATTGATTTTAATTCAAATCGATTTTTAATTCAATTTCAGTTCGTTTTCAATGCAAATCGATTTAATTTTGAATTCATTTCAAATTGATTTTTATTCTATTTCCATTCGTTTTCAATTCGTTTAAATTTATTTCTATTCAATTTCAATTCAATTCGGATTTCTAATTCATTCAATTCAATTCGAATTTCTATTCTATTCAATTCAATTCGAATTTCTTTTCTATTCAATTCAATTCGAAATTCTTTTCTATTTAATTCAGTTCGAATTTCTTTTATATTTAATTCAATTCGAATTTCTTTTCTATTCAATTCAATTTGAATTTCTTTTCTATTCAATTCAATTCGAATTTGTTTTATATTCAATTCAATTCGAATTCATTTTCTTTTCAATTCAATTTTTAAATCTCTTTTCAATATTCATTATAAAAACGAATATAATCGGTATAAATATCGTTCACGTCAAAATAGCGCAACTCTAATCCACTCGGCTTTATATTTTTCAATAGCTTCGTTATTCCATTCAACAAATGAATATTATATTTTTCAACACGTGATTAATCTCAACAAATGAGTACTGTCAACACGTGACTATTATCGTTATTTAATATATCTTCTAAAATTATGATTTCTATCGTTAAATTTTTAATCAAACTCTAACCGTAAATCAGCAAGAGAACGATTCCCTAAGCATTAACCCCGAAGGCCGAAACCAACATCAGATCAATACCCAGGAGACCACTCATCTTATCTATTTTCCATTTAGTTTCTAATTTTATATATGATAAGGATGTAAATTTTATTGTTAAAATATTTCGTTCAACACATGACTAATCTCAACGAATGAGTACTGTCAATACATAAATCGATATTTTATAATATTCTTTATTTTCCCAATTGGAATGAGGCCCAATCATTTACCATATAATGTTAATTATACGGATTCCATACAACACATGTATAAAATAACAACGATAAATAATCAACCATCATCCAAAGTGCACCACACAACTTCATAAGCATCAAATATAAATAATTAACGCTTACACAGTCTGTCGACCAATTGATCGATATACAACTAAATAATTGGGATTAGTGTACGCCAAATATCATCCCAACACCCGTGTGGGATTTCAAATCAACAAACACTGAATATTATGTGTGCAGTTGGGCGATGTGTAAAATTTATCGTCCCAATCAATGTCCTTCAAATAGGTGTACATAAACAAACCGTCCGGTTTGTAAATGAATGTTTATTTATTCTCATTCACGTTAACATTATATTTTTAACGATAATTAATTTATTTCAACACATGAAGGTTTTATTATCAATTTCACATCAACATCACAAACAAATTTCACAACACATCAAACAAGCATACAAGCCGTCCATGGTTTGTGGACGACGGGTGTCGGGTGCTACTAAGCACCGTCTGCATCCTAGTATATATTTTTAACTAGAAAAGAAGATTTAAAGTGAGAAATTCTCACCGACTAGCTAAACCAAACGCCACGACTCTTCATATGTAGAACCTCTTCACCGTGCTCCTAACGAGATCTGTTCAACACCGTTTGTGTTAAAAATTATATTTTTAACAACACTACTTCCTATATAAAAATCGAATTTTTACCGCTACTTCATATGTATAAAAATCAAATTTTTATCTTCGCTACCTTATAAAAAATCATATTTTTCTCTCGCCATTGTCTATATAAATATTTCGCCTTTTCGAATATAAAGATTTCGCCTTTTTAAATATAAAGATTTCGCCTTTTCAAATATAAAGATTTCGCCTTTTCAAATATAAAGATTTCGCCTTTTCAAATATAAAGATTTTTTCTTTTCAAATATAAAATTTCGCCTTTTCAAATATAAAGATTTTTTCTTTTCAAACATAAACTGAAAATAAAACCGTATGCTCTTTTTATTTAAAACAAAAACTGATTTTTTTTATTTAAATAAACTAATCTATTTACATATACTTAAAACTGAATTTAACTAGGGATTATAGAAATTGAATTCACAAGGGGAAACTCACCGAATTGAAGGGGGAGGGCTGCGTCCATCAGTGGCTGAGGAGGGGTCCTCTCCGATGCGGCGCCGGAGGTGGATCAGGGGGCAGGCAGCGTCGGGATTCGGGGGTCTCGATCTGAAAAGGGGGGCTCGCGACAGATTGGAAGAGGGAGAAACGCTGGAGGGGAGGTCGGAGAGGGGGAGGTGGAGGTTGATGATCGACGAGGCGGGCGGAGGAGCGGATCGCGATTCCTTTTGGGTTTTTTATTTTTTTATTTTCTTTGATGAATAACGACCGGGGGGGCTGAGAGGGAGTAAGGGGTAGAGAGAGAATAAGGGTTGAGATTATATTATATAATTTAATATTTTATTCTATTTTAATTTTCAAAAGGTTGACTTTCTATTTCAATTCGAAACGGGACCCAACGACTGTCGTCCCTAGCGTTTTACCCCCATTCCGAACACAATGGTATATGTATTGCAAGTTGATTCGATCGTTTCGATTAATTTTCGTCAAAATCAACATATAACTCTATATATTTTATTTGAACGCACATTTCAAATTACCGGGGCCACATACTAACCAGAAAAATATTTTCTAGCTTCGTATTGACGATATGGTCCTAACAAAACTAGTTTCGTCGAATTCTGAGACCGTTTGAAAAATGGCCAATTTCCAGTCGATTAAAATCGACTGAAACTGGTCAAACGCGTTTTCTTTTGCCACGCTCACATATTGATTCGAAAAATTACGAAATTTGAAACCTAGCAATAACTTGACATCCCGGATCCAGCAAAAGTGGTTTCGTCGAAAACCGACATCGTTTGCAAAATGGCTATTTTTAAGGGCCTGAATTCCATAGCGACTAATCAGAATTTTCAACTGGACGTAACTTTTGATTTCTGCTATGAAATTTCAATTTTTCGGATTCGTTGGAAAGATATTCTCTACTAGATTCTAATGATTTTGGTTTCGCCAAAATCCGGTTTATTTTGCACCCGGTATGTTCAATTGAATTTTTGAAATTGAATTATCGAACTACCGCGCCATTTTCAATTCCTTTTATAATTTAAAATAAATATTTATATTCTAACGACGATCTATATAAACATATACGTTCGAATTCTATTCAAAATAATTTTTTGCCGATATTATTTAAAATAATTCATTTTAAATATTCAAAATTCGCTAAAATTGCCAAAATAACAATTTTAAATTGGCTCGCATTTTCCGGGTTGTTACAGTTGTTCACACCTTGATTTTAATATTTAACAAAGCTGATATTGATATTGATATTTATGCAGGTTTTAACTTGTAGTTAGAATCATTCGAAACCTAGACTGCGTTTAACAAATTAGTTGTTTTCGATTTATAGAACTATCTTTTCCTGCTGCTGCTTATTATATAATCTAAAACTAAATATTGTTGTTATTTAAATACATGAAATTACTTTAATTATATTTAAAAATAAATGCAATCTATAAATTATGCAAAAATTTGTTACACGTCAATTTAAAGCTAAATATTAATTTAGGGCTAATTCTATTCCAATCCAACAAAATGTTAAGTAGCCTCCATTTCATCGAAAAATAATGAAGACGAAAATGTTATTTTTCTATTATATTTTTTTCTTTAGATTTTTGTATACCTTGTACTTGCTCTACGTGGTTGTTTAGAGTACCTCGTAGTGGCCCTACGTGATCCTTGTAGAAACCACAAAGAGTTTTTACGTGGTACTCTAAAAAACCCATAGAGCAACCGTGAAGTACACTGAAAAACCACGCAGTTAACCTATGTGGAAAGATAATTTTGGTTTTTTTAAAATTCGGTGGAGGACTACTCAATATAATAGGGTATTTTATCAGTTTTTTCAAGTTGTAGGGGGCTACTAAGCAAATTCTTGGATTAAAATAGAATTTGCCTTAATTTAATATCATATAATATACAAACAATACTTATTATGTTGATACTTGCATAAACAACAATTTCCTAAAAATTTTAATTCAGTCGTTTGTAGATTTACAGCTAAATGTGTATTTGATGTCTAAAATTTAGCAGTGTTGGTTTAAAGCTGAACTAGAAGACCAAATTAAACGTATGCATATGAACAATTTAGTTGTACAAGTATTACAAGCAATTTATCTTTATATTAAAAAATTAGAGTAAGTGTAAGTTTGTTGTAATATATAAGAGTGAATGCTTTTGTGATATTTTATTTAGTCCCACATCATGGGGATAAGTTTAACTTTAGCTCCAAAGTCTATATATAAAGGAGCCAATGTAATAGAAATGTACACACTTGAAGTGATAGAAATAAAAGTCTCTTACCTATCTTTTCTGTTCTCTCTAATGGCTTCTTGGTTAACATATGTTCTGTTTTATTTCATAACACGTTATCAGCACGAAACTCTATTAGAGCTATTGTTTGAAATATTCTAGATCTACATTTATGGATCTGTCATGTAAGTAATTTTCATTTGAAGATTATCATGTATTTCTAGATTTGTTCTGCACTTGTTTCTATTTGAGAATCATTAATTAATGGATCTATCAATTTGATATTTCTTCTGTTCTCCTAGATCTGATTCAAACTTCTAGATCTGTTTTTCTATTTTGTTGTTGCTGGTATAGATCTAGATTGGGTTCTAATGGATCTATTTTTTAGATCTAATTATTTGTATTGATCCTAAATATGTATTTAGATCTATTCTTTCAATTCTTTGCAGATCTAATTTTGAGTTTTTCAAATGCAAATGGAGAATTGATTATATATGTATTGTTTACATTATTGATGATGTAGAGGTAGATCTATTTTTATCTTTTCCGATCTACCATTATTTTTCATATGTAATTCTTTTGGATAGACTAAAGAAAAAATATTTATTAAAAGAAAAAATGATTTTTTTTATGTATACCCAACATAATTATGGATATAAAATATAATGATGTAGCTTTAAATTGTAATAGCAATATTTGTCATTGGAAGTGAGATTGAAAACTCATGACGTAAACAAATTCTTTCAAATGAGGGAACCTGAAGTTCATACGTAAATGACCCGAAGTTCATATTTTTTTTTCAAATGAGGAACCAGAAGTGTAATAACCCGGAAATCCGAGCCAATTTAAAAAAAAATTATTTTGGCAATTTTAATGAATTTTGAATACTTATAATGAGTTATTTTAAATAATAACGACGAGAAATTTATTTTGAATGGAATTCGAACGTATATATTTATATACGTCATCGTCAGAATATATGTAATTTATTTATAATTATAAAAGGAATTGAAAATGGCGCGGTAGTTCGAAAATTCGATTTCAAAGTTCAAATGAATGTACATGATTCAAAATAAATCAGATTTTAGCGAAACCAAAAATATTAGAATCTATTTGAGAATATCTTTCCAACGAATCGGGAAAATCAAAATTTCATAGCGGGGATAAAAAGTTATGCCCAGTTGAAAATTCGTAATAGTCGCTATGGAATACTGGCCCTTAAAAATGGAAATTTTGCAAACGACCTCGGTTTACGACGAAACCAATTTTGTTGGATCCGTGATGTCAAGATATTGCTAGATTCCAAAATTCGTAATTATTCGAATCAATATGTGAGCGTGGCCAAGGAAAACGCGTTTGACCAATTTCAGTTGATTTTAATCGACTGGAAAATGACCATTTTTCAAACGGTCTCAGAATCTGACGAAATTAGTTTTGTTAGGACCATATCGTCAATACGAAGCTAGAAAATATTTTTTGGGAATTTTTAAAGACTGTATGTGTTCCCGGTAAATTGAAATGTGCGTTCAAATTAAATATATAGTGTTATATTTTGATTTTGACGGAAACTGATCGAAACGATCAAATCGGCTTACGATGTGTATCCCATTGTGTTCAGAATGGGGGTAATTAGCTATGGACGACAGGCAGTGGGTCTCGTTTTGAGTTTAAAAATAAAAGTTGCTTTTTGGGTAAAAAATAAAATAAAATTATATAGTCCCCCAATTCTCCTTCTCTCTCCTACTCAGAAAAGAAATAAAAAAAATGGTGGAAGACGGCGCTCCCTACTCCCACTGGCGATCGATCGCCCCCCTTCCCAGCGACGCCGGCGCCGGCGTTGAACCCACCCCACTCCAATGATCTCTCCCTCCTTCCCGCTCTCTCCCCTCTCCTCTTTCCCCCCCTTTCCCTTCCGTCGCACGCAAATCACCCCTCAGCCAAAAATCGATCACCATTCCTTCGTGACCCCACCGCCTGCCACCAGCAAACTGCTCCGTCGCCCCTGTCGCCTCCTCCTCTCCTCTGTCGCTTCTCTACCTACCCCTTCCACCCAGTTCGAGCCCCAATCAACTGAACCGTGCCACGCCCCACATCCATATCGCTGCCGCCGCTTGCACCTCGCCCTCCCCGACCCTCCGATCATCCCAGCGCCACCTGACCGAGCCCCAGCGCCCCTTCTCGAGCTGCGACCCCCTATTCCGAGTTTCAATGTGAGTTTTGGTTTGATTTCATTGTTTTAAATTCAGTTTTGTTTCTTATTTATATGAAATCA
This sequence comes from Allium sativum, assembly GCA_030737875.1. Classification (NCBI taxonomy): domain Eukaryota; kingdom Viridiplantae; phylum Streptophyta; class Magnoliopsida; order Asparagales; family Amaryllidaceae; genus Allium; species Allium sativum. The sequence continues at coordinate 481,104,091 of CM060915.1, forward strand.
ATTTTTATATATATATATATAGAATATAAAACTTAGATTTTTTTTAATTAGAAAATTTAGATCTTTGTATAGAAAGGAAGGATGAGATTTTTGTGAAGTAGAAAGATTTGATTTTATTTCATTTGAAGACGAAGTAGAAAGATTTGATTTTATTTCATATGAAGTTGAAGTAAAAAGATTTGATTTTATTTCATATGAAGTAATAAGAAAGATTTGATTTTTATACATGTATAGCATATATAAAGATACGATTTTTATTAGATATGAAGATTAAAAATATAATTCTTATATAATGTAGATAATAAAAATATGATTTTTTACATAGGTAGAGTATTAAAAATATGATTTTTATATTATATAGGTAATAAAAATTCGATCTTTATATCATAGGAAGAATAAAAATATGATTTTTATTCATGTAGAGTAATAAAAATATAATTTTTATTATATTACAAGCAAGATAAAATTATAATTTTTATCATGGAAGTAGCGTTGTAAAGGAGTGATTTTTACATATGTGGCAATGATGTAAAAATACGATCTTTATATATAAAAATATAGTTTTTATATAGAGAATAGCGTGATAAAAATATAATCTTTATTATATGAACACTGGTATAAAAATAGAATTTTTATCTATATAGTAGCGGTATAAAAATAGAATTTTTATCTATATAGTAGCGGTGTAAAAATAGAATTTTTATCCATGTAGCGTAATTATAAAAATGTGATTTTTATATACATAGCACCAATATAAAAATGTGATTTTTATATATGTAGTGAATACGGGCAACGAAAGTGACAAAAGGCGAGAACAACAAGATTTCTACATAATGAAGAGTCGTGGCATTTGGTTTAGCTAGTCGGTGAGAACTTCTCACTTTAAATCTTGTTTTCTAGTTAAAATTATATACTAGGATGCAGACGGTGCTTAGCAGCACCCGACACCCATCGTCCACAGACCATGGACGACTTGTATGCTTATTTGATGTCTTGTGAAGTTTGTTTGTGATGTTTGTGAAATGGATAATAAATATTCATGTGTTGAAATAAATTATTTATCATTAAAAATATAATTTTTGACGTGGATGTGAATAAAGAAATATTCATTTACAAACCGGATGGTTAGTTTATGTACACCTATTTGAAGGATATTGATTGGGACGATAAATTTTACACGTCGCCCAACGGCACAAATAATATTCAGTGTTTGTTGATTTGAAACCCCACACGGGTGTTGGAATGATATTTCGCGTACACTAATCCCAATTATTTAGTTGTATGTCGATCGATTGGTCGACAGACTGTGTAAGCGTTAATTATTTATATTTAATGCTTATGCAGTTGTGTGGTGCACTTTGGATGATGGTTGATTATTTATCGTTGCTATTTATATACATGTGTTGTATGGAAACCATATAATTAACATTATATGTTAATTGATTGGGCCTCATTCCAATCGGGAAAATAAAGAATATTATAAAATATATATTCATGTGTTGAATAGAATAAAGAAGATTCATGTGTTGAATAGAATAAAGAAGATTCATGTGTTGAATGGAATAAAGAAGATTCATGTGTTGAATAGAATAAATAGTCATGTATTGACGATGCTCATGTGTTGAGAATATTCATGTGTTGAGTAAAATATTTTAACAATAAAATTTACAACTTTATCATATTTAAGATTAGAAACTAGCTGGAAACTAGATAAGATGAGTGGTTTCCTGGGTATTGATCTGGTGTTGGTTTCAGCCTTCGGGGTTAATACTTAGGGAATCATTCTCTTACTACTTTACGGTTGGAGTCTGATTAAAAATCAAACGATAGATACCATAATTTTATAAAATATATTAAATAATAGAAATAGTCATGTATTGACGATACTCATGTGTTGAGAATATTCATGTGTTGAAAGAAATACAGATTCATGTGTTGAATAGAATAAATATTCATTTGTTGAATAGAATAACAAAGTTATTAAAATATATAAAGTCATGTTGATTAGAGTTGCGCTATTTTGACGTGAAGGATATTTATATCGATTATATCCGTTTTTATAATGAATATAGAAAAGGAAGTGATTTCAAAATATAATGTTTTGAAAATATTATCATTTATATAGTAATGATATGAAATATTCAATTTTGATTCGAAATTGAATATGAAGTTGAAATCGTTTCGAAAACGAATTTAAAACGATTTATAAAGTACATTCTGAATTGAAATCGATGAAATATATATATTATATATATTAAATGGCCTGAATAGAACGCGCCGCGCCGCGACAGTTCGTGAATTTCGACCATTGACTTCGAAATGACGTTGCGGGAGATCTAACCGTCGGATTATCCTGAAACCGGAACCATTGGGCTCGTATCGAAAAGAGCTTTCCAATGAATATTAGAAATTTGAAATCTAACGGTTGGATTTGGAATTACGTCCAAATCAAATTTGGAAAAGGTCGCTGTAAGTGCAGTTCGATGGCCGTTGATGGAAATCGACTGTACAAGCCTTGATAAAATTAATAAAAATGCCAATAGTTCGTGTAAAATCATAAGAAATTATTTGTGAAGAATTGGGATGAAAATTTCCAAATTTGAAAAGATATAAATAGATTTTTATCGAAATGAACAAGTTTATAACTAGAAATAAAAATCCAATTATTTTTAAATAAATAAAATGGATTGAAAGTGGTTTTAAAAGTAACCATAATTTCCAATAATTGAATTGGAATGGATTTGAATCGAAATTATCTTTGGAATATTTCGATATTGGATTTCATGATTATACAGATATGGTCGTGGAAATTTGAAAGATATATTTTTATCGTTATTTCCAATACGATATTTGTTGGTCGTAGAATTTGATATTGAATATAAGCCGATATATTTTCTATTCAGAGCCTTGTATTTAATATCAAACGTGATTTGGGTATGTCGTGAATGGTGTCTTCATTAACACTGTTCTTAAGCCCAGTTGAGAAAAAGATTAAATCTTTCTATTTAGATTTGATGAAGTGTACCAATTAAATAATATTTAATTGGAATTGAATTTGAATGTGATTTTGGGTTTATCGTGAACCGTGTTTTAAATGACATTGGTTCTTTAACAGTTAAAGACATGATATTGATTTTTGAGAAGATTAAAACTAAGTGGAGTTTTAATGAATCTTTAATTAGATTGAAATGTGAATTGATAATTCAAATTATCAAATCTGAAAAGTGATCGAGAATGGAGTACCACCAGTTTTGCTCCAAAGTGATAGTTAAATCTTTAATTAGATTTGAACGTGAAATGGTAATTAATTTTACCAATAACACCGTGGTGTTAGATATTGAGTATTACAAGTTTTGCTCCAGGGGATGAATAGGTTGGGATTGGGAAATAAAATAAATAGTTACTTCGGTGTGGTTCGCTAATCCCGACTAGTTTGGAAAACCATAATATGGTTAGAAAAGACATCCAAAGAAGATTAAAGAATAAATTTAGAAGAATTTATCACTGATAAAATTAATGGGAACCTTTCCCTAAGAATGTGAAAATTTGAATAAAAGAATATTCTGAATTGGAATGAGGCGTATGTTGTGTTTGTGTAACACATGTTTATAAAATACGCGGGTTATTCAGAAATGCCGGGTTTATACCCATTATGAATAACCGATTCGACGATAAGTCGAAGATGAAGACGGTGGTTGAAGACCAGAAGTCTTCACATCGTTCAGGTGATTATTGATGATCTTGATTGGGCTGTACACCCAAGAGGTGGGAAACAGTTGGTGATCGCCCAGACGTACTTGGAGATCGATGGATATGCGAGGAAAGTGCCTCCGGTTTCGTTTAGACCCAGAACGAACTTGTAAAGGGACTGTGTGTCGGATTTTATTCTGTGTTGATTGATCTCTATTAAATATGCATCTGTTTGGCGATAGAGAATTTATTCTCTTACTTAACGCCCTTCTCTGAGACATACGAGCTCAGAGGTTGTATATCGATGGACATCAGTCGCATGGAGTGAATTGCCTGTGTGGAACGCCTAAGTGGCAAATGATCAAGGCTTCTGTTGAAAAGAAAAGTCTTGTGGTTGATGATCAAAGCACGTCCTGTGTGGCGCAACTTTGTGTATAGCGTGAATTCGTGAGCCTCACAACTCGGTATGAGTCAAAAACGGGATAAGGACCCAAGGAGTGCACGACGTTTCTTTCTAGCTAGTGGTGGTGTCAGTGCTTAAACTGGCTGACATTTATATACTTTCACCTGTGTGGTTGTTGGAATGCGAGGTGCCTCGAATATATGGTTTATAACTGGCACTATGTGAGACGACGTACAGACCATTATATAGGTCCTATAGGACCGGGAAACGTGTGTTCAGGAATTGCCAATCCTCAAAAGTAAGAGAGGACCGACCTTGGAGGTTCCAAGGGATCGTTGTGTGTGGTCCTGAGACATTAGCTAGAGTGTCTCGAAATGGAGAGGAGCTTGCCCCTTGCCTTGACTCATGATGGAAATCCCATTTCTAATACGTGATATTGCAGTTTTATTTGTAGAGCCTAATATGGCGACATGATATATGGTACCCATGCCGTCTATGATTAATATTTATGATTGAAATTGTTTTGACACTATACACTTATAAATAGTATCTAATGATTTGTTTTAATGTACCAAGCATGTTTGGCAATTATAAGGGAAAACCCTATCCTCCGGCTTGCGTTGAATTGTGTGATGGGACCTGGGTCTTATAATAGCTTCATATTTTCAAAAAGCATTGCGCTGTTTTGTTATATACACTAGTGTTCTTGGGAGGAAACCCGTTCCGTGTTATACGGCGTGGTCCCTTGAATTACTCTCTTTTAGAATAAAGATTAATAACTGTTTTACTTCTCACACCAGTCACATGACTGACCTGTAGTTTATTGTTTTAACCTAAACTCTGGGTGCCCCTATTTTCCACACGGGCAGCTAGTAGTTTTGGTTTTGCAGATTTATATTCACAGGATCCGGATTTACAACTGGAACGATGCTTGGAAAGCTCTGTATCCGTGTATTACTTTCAGTTGTGTTTTGTATTGTTTTTCCGCTGCTATGTAATTTATTGTAATCTCCAATATTTGTCGAGTGTATTTATTCATACTCTGTATATTCTTGTATTCTGATGGAATTGTTGTAATAAACAATGAAATGTTCTTCTGTTTGTGTTCCGATGTGTGTTGTCCTCAACGCAGTCCGGGCTTTCCTTACCTGGGAAGTTATGGGTTATCACATGAAGTTCATATGCAAATAAGGAACCTGAAGTTCATAAACAAATGAAAAATAATAAAGTATATTGATTCTTTGGAATCTGAAATAATATGAACCTGAAGTTCATATGTTAAAAAAAATGAAGCCCGAAGCTTTCTTAAAAGTTGTGACATTAAAAGTTTGTACTTCCAGAAGAAGTTAAAAGATACACACACATTATAATATGTGACAATAACATTGGATTCAATAAAAAATATTTAAACGGGTTTCATATAACTGACATCTTTCATGCACAGTTTATATTAACTGAATATCCTAAAGATATAGTATGCATATTAATCTCTTGAAGAGATGTTTTAGAGATTTAATTTTATATAGCAAATCCAACATTCTAGAAGAGATGTTAGGGATTTTTTTTGTTGCATTGCAATTACAAAAATAAAAGATATGTTCCCTGAAGGAATATCATACACTCCAAAAGTAGTGATTTCTTTTCTCTCTTGAATCTTATTTTTATTTAATGCACCTAATTTTGTTAATGCGTATAAAGTTTGATATGTATTTTTGTGTATTGATATGACATTCCGATAGTTGGCATATATTTATCTCTGGAGGGGATAAGTTCATCCGAGAAGCAGTGATAACAAAATATCTTTAGAGAATATTTGTATAGTTGAAAATGGTAAAATATCTCTAGAAGAGATCTGTTTATTTGAAAATAATAAATATCTCCAGAGGAGATTCCTACAATTAAAGGTGATAAAATATTTGTAGAAAAGTTCATAAATTTTCCTAAAAAAGAAAATATGCATCTCGAAGATCATAAGCTAAAATTTAAATATTGATCTTAATTTTGCACACCGGAAGTGAATGCAAAAGATCTAAAAGATTTTTATATGGATTGTATAATTTGAACTAAAACATGTAATTTTTATGTTGTGAATTTTATGTATAGATCTGCAAGTTTATGGAATTATTTATATTAAAGAATGTAAAATCTTAGTTCTATAATTATGCACTTTTACTCAATTCTCGATTAGACATTATGCATATATATGGTATTTTAGAAAATATGATTGTCAGGAATGCAGTACAACTATAAATTGTTTATTTTAGTTTTGTCGTTGATCAATACTGTAGCTAGATCCAAATTGTATTATGTTGATTTAAGTAAATTTATTTATTTGATTCATATATTTAGACCGTATAATGGTTATTTCCATTATTTTTATAATAAATACATTAAATGTATCGTTATGGTAATATATATTGTATTGCCATATTATTATAAATGTGTCAAAAGCATTAGTTATTATAAGTTAGATGATTTATGTTTGTGATTAGAATAAGAATAGTCATATGTATTATTATTCGATGTATTTGGCAACTAATATCTAATGTAATGGAAGAAGTTGTATAACTCAGATCTGAGACCCGAAGTCTTGAATTATGAAAAAAGAGAAACTTTTTGATAAAGTTTACAAGTTTGTGTAACACCCCACCTCCATTAAGGTCACTCACAAAGGGAATGCCTTAACTTTGGCGGAGCATTTTAGTAGACAGAACATAAATTTACAAGACAGATAAACAATACTAGAGAAATTATAACTTTATTACAGCAGAAAACAGAAATTAGTTTGGTTACATCTTTACCAAAAACTCAAGTACATAAATGTCAGTCTTGTTCAGAAAATCATCAGAGTACAAAACTGTAAAATCATAATCCCCACAGAAGCTGCCATAAGGAGTCAAGCCATACTTTAAGCACTTTAAGTACTTCACCAGAAGAAATCCGGATCAAGCTAAAGTGTCTGAAATTCGGATCAAGCTAAAGTGTTCCCTCCTTGGAAAACCTGGGGGGAAATAGAAGAAAAAGGGGCAAAAACAAGCAAGGTCAGACATAAATTCTGGCAAGTCCAGTGACTTTCAGCATATGAACAGATAATAATAATCATGAAATGAAAATAAGCTGGATAAGAGATAACAGTAATAGGAGCAGCAGATGTACTTAGGTTAAACAGAAGAAACAGAATAATATTACTTTTCATTTCTCTGCACTAATACTAGTATAACAGGATTAGGTGTCACCCAAATGTCTAAACTGAAACAGAAACGGGAACAGAATGATTTCCACAGAAGAGAATGCTAGTAATGCGCCTTTACCACCCCAACAGAAACAGACAGAAACAGAATGCTAATAATGGGCCTTTATCCCCGAACAGAAACAGACAAAAACAGAATGCTAATAATGGGCCTTTACCACCCGAACAGAAGGTACAGAAATAGAAACAGATTAATCCCTACGGAAACAGAATGTAGAATTACGTGTACACTAGTAAATGAGCCTTTACCACCCGAACAGATGGTACCACGCAGAAAACAGACAGGTGTTGCCACCCAACAGAAACAGACGGTACCAACAGAAACAGACAGAACTAAGTGTACCCTAAAACCCTACCCCAAGCGATCAGCTCCCTAATACATAAATACCCTGTGTCGGCCCCACAATAGGGTGTATCACTCCCTAAAGTGACAACCAATTGGCACAGACCTATTTACAGATGTCACAGCATCTTACATCCTCAGAGGCAGACCGGGATCCATGCACACACATGACCCGGTTGAAACGCACCATCAACACCCCTCGCCATTATCAGAATGAACCGCTTATAATTAGTTCAGTAGCCGTGCCCGGACACCACTTACTGTTGGGTCAAAGTTTTTATACCAGAGAGGGTTACTGATTAATATGGGTCCTAAACAACAGATGACACAAGTAGTTTCCCTCCTATCCTTGTGTCCCCAGACTAACAGATTTCACAATAACTTGTTTACAAGTTCAGACATACAAAGTTCAGATCAAATAGTTCACAGATCAGACAAGTTTTCAGACTAACGGATCAGATATACGGATTTAACGGATTTACAGATTTGTCTAACTTTGTAATTGGGCCTATAGATTCACGAAACGGGTTTGTTAAATTCGTTAGTCCAATTGGTTTAACCCTATCCACCCAACACGTGTTAGACATCATATTTATCCCAGATTTGCATTAATTAAATATTAATGCACAGACCTCTCACATTAGGTCGGTAGCTTGTGGCCGTTGGATATGCCGGGCGGTTCCGGGAAGACTTCTGCCACAAGCCAGACCTAACCTCGTGTCTAAGCATATTTTAGTTATACCTACGACCTCTCACATTAGACTGACAGTTTGTGGTCGCTGGTTAAGCCGGTTGGTTCCGGACAGGCTTCTACTGCAAACAGAGCCTAACCTCGTGTCATAGCCAATTCATTCCAATACAGATTTTTCAGATACCAGACTAATTCTGTTTATTTAACAGATTAAAATTCTTCATATGATATAACAGATTAATCAAATTTCCATGTTCTACTAAATCTTAGGTCGAGCCTACTGATTTCCATACCCAGATTACCATTATCTAGTTTCAACAGATTAGACAATTCAACATGTAGCATATCTAGCAGTTTAATCAATTCAACGGATTTATCAGATAACAGATTTAGCAGTTTAGGTAATTCAATAGTTTTTGCAGATAACGGATTAGGCAATTTAACAGATTTAGCAGGTAACAGATTTAGCAGATTATATATATCTAAAACTCTATTTACCTATCTTGCCTAATCATAAATTTAGCCTAAACTTACATTCCTAAATCAAGGTCATAATTCATAATACAATATATGCCCCAAATTTTAGCCATAATATTCCCATTTACTGTTCATGTCAAAACTAGATTTAATATTCCAGTTCACCCTTTATGTCCAAGACTAATACACATGTAAAACGTTCTCTATTATAGCCAACTCAGATTATGCCAACATATTTGCTATGCCAGATTTACTTAATTAAGCTACGCCCAATCCCTGTATAACATGTTTCCACAAGTTCTCTAAATACTCATGAAATGGCACTATAGGCTCGATGTACATAACAGTGAATGGGAATAAACTAGCAAAGTTACATACTAAATATGAGATCTAACAACATTAAGGGAAAAGGCATAAGAAACTAACTACAATAGTTATAGGAAACTAACCACAATAGTCATGGGTGACTAATTACAATAGTTTCTTATTCGATGTCATAGGCAATAGTCTCATAGTCATGAATCATAGTCATAGGCAATAGTATCATAGTCATGAATCATAGTCATAGGTAATAGTCTCATAGGCAATGAATCATAGTCATAGGTAATAGTCTCATAGCAACAGTTTCATATCCAATTATGCATTATTATTTGTCCCAAAATTTAGCGTTCGTGCGTTAATCTCTTATGAGATGTGGCGCAGGCTCGTGGTAGCCTGGCTATAGAACAGAAAGAATAAAAAGATACAGAATAAAATATATCAGAACAGAACGTACACAACCTCAAATTCAGATTTACAATCATGTCACAATTATAATTACAGTTTATAGCGGAAAATAACTATACTTGCCTTTCGTGGTTTTAAGAAAGGATAATAAACCGTTGTTGATGCAGAAATGCTGAATTATTCCTCTTTAATTGTTGTCATAGCTCTAAACTTGGATTTGAGATTTGATTTAGCTTTTAATTCTATTCAGGTTGGAAGAAGATGCCTCAGTCCATGTTTTGATTCCAGCAGAGTAGCGACGCCTTTTTTATTTTTAATTAGAACAGAGGCAGAATATAGACAGAATGAAATTGAGTAGAGAAAATGAGGCTAGGGGACTGTTTATATAGGATTAGGTGGACGAATCTAGACAGAAAATGAGACCGGATACATCAAAATGAACCAGGTTCAAAAACAGGGTTTCGGGGGTAGGTCGACCCCCAGGTCGACTCCACAGTCGACCTGGTCATGGGGAGGTCGACACCCCAGTTGACTCCCCAATCGACCTGGTTGGGGGGGGGGTCGACTCCCCAGTCGACCTAGGTATATGGGTGGGAATTTTCCCGCTAGCCTTCTCTGGGTTTGAATTTTGAATTTCTGGCTTTATTTTCGAGCTGTTTTATTTTATTTAAATTCCTGAAACTTCGGAGGGTGATAACTTGGTCATACGGACTCCATTTTTCGAAAACTCGGACTCGTTTTCAAGCAGAATTTCGAGACGAACGCAATGGTGCAACCCGTTTCTCCTGATTCTTAGTTTAAAAATTAATTATTCTCTGATTTGTTACTTATACATTCACAGAAAATACGGGGTGTTACAGTTTGAATTCTTGAAAATTAACAAGAATGTAAAAGCTTCTAAAATAGAAGTATGTTAAAAGATTAAGAACCAGAAGTTCATCATAAAATTATAAAATTGATATACATATGTATGTGTATATATATGCGTAAAAACTTGAAGTTCCTTAATCAATGAACTTGAAATACTTCATAGTTTAAAAGCCTGAAGCTTTATTGAAACTGAGTGAAATTGTAACGACCCGGGGAATTTGCAATCCTGGTTATGGACACCAAACACGATGTCGACTAATCAAGCATCGGAAATAATGGATAGTTAATGAAAGAAATTAGAGGGTGAGAATAGATAAGATAGAAACTTAGAATAGAAGAAGAACATACAACATCAGAGTAAACACGAATCTCACAGCGGAACAAACAATATATAATAGATACATAACTTTGAAATAAAATCAGTATATGTATACAGTAACATTATCAGAGTATAACACTTACAACACAACGGAAATAAACAATAGCTATATAAATGCTGCTGAAGCCTCCTGCTCCAGCTTTCCAAGTATATCTGTAAAATCCTGACTACTTGACTTATTCTGTGAAGTCCTAAAATGGTGATATAGGGTGTAAAATACCCCAAACTAAAAAATATTTATTTTCCAAAATAAACATTATAGTAAAATTATAAAAATTAAATTATAACTACATCTAAAAGTTTTTAACCAAATTCGAAACCAATATTTAATTATAATTAAATATATCGTTACGGTTTATAAATGATTCAATAATGACTATTTGAAAATTTGATTTGGACATAACTTATAATTTATAAAGCGAAATCTCCATTTTTCACCTTCATTAGAAAAAAGAAGTTCAATAGATTCCAACGTTTCTTGTTTCACAAAAATCCTGCTTAAAACGAATTCTGTATATTCGTTTAAAGTTCGAATCACCAAATTACGAACTGTCGCGCCATTTCGAGCTCGATTTTAATTATAATATAATTATACGTTCAACTGTCGTTTATGTAATATATTCGTTATTACAATTCAATTCTAAACTGAATTATATATTATATATGATCCAATTCACACAATATTATTAATTCTACTATTTCCGACTATTCTGGAATTTAAATATATTATTCTATTATTTATAATAATTAAATATTCAATATCATTTAATTCTGGTCATTTTAAATTACCAAACCATAATTTAAATAATTGAATAAATTATTTATAATACCGAACAATACGGGTCATTACATTCTTCCCCCCTTAAAATAATTTCGTCCTCGAAATTGCTAAGGTAGAAAACAAACTCTATTGACTAGTTAAAAGTTATTTGTTCACTTCTTAACTTCATTTTCAACTGAACCAATTTAATTTCAATTAAATATTTATTCATTTTTACTAATAAAAATTTTCAGAAATCCTAAAAATTTCCTAATACCTTAACTTTTCGAAAAATTTCGCCAGCACCTCCTTTGTACTGGTCAATTGCTCAAACTCCAACTCACCTCTCTAGGCCTTCTTCAACCCAAAAGAAAATCAAATAGCCAAGCGGCTTGCCAATTCTGCTCATAAAAACCTCATACCATATGAAATGTAAACTTGTACCTTGTTGTCGGGCATATCAACTCTATCTCTTCCATATGCTATCAACTTGGCATATACCAATGTTATCCCAATCAATCTCCAATCAGTTTATCCTTAAAACCAAATAATTTGCTTATACAAGCCATATTCCATTTCAGATTCAAGTTTCATTCTTGATTTCAGATTCTTGACTCATCCATCCAATAACATTTCAAATTCATATCACACAAATCCACCTTGTCTTGATATCATTCTAATCCAATTTAATTTCAGTTACCACTTAACTGGTTTCAATTCAATTCCTATTTGCTTTTACAAATTCATATTTAATTTGTTTTAATTCAAACAATCTTTCCCAGTGATTTTCAAACAGTTTAGCTTTTCTAAAACCAGATATCCCCTTTCAGGATTCAAAACAACTTGCTTTTCACAAAACAATTCAAAAACCAAAATCTTTGGTAGTAATCCGTCACTTAGCAACTCAAAAATGAACACTAATGATATCGCGATTCATCATCAAGGTTATTTCCCAGCTATCGAAGTGAGTTCAATACTATATCACTTTTAAAACCATTTCTAAATACTTCCATTTTGAAATCTATTTCAAAATTCTGTTCCCAATGCTTGGAAAACATTTCTAAAATCTCTCAGGATTTTAAAATTCTCTTATACTTAATTCAATTCCATTTACAAAAACTTTTATAACCTTCCAGGTTTTTAATTCCAATTCTGATTTAAATTCAAATTTAATTAATTTCATAACACTTATACGAATTTTGATTTGTTATTTACATAACCTTTTCAATTATAATCTTATCTGATTATAATCCCAACCAACACATCCAGTATTATAGTATTTCCAATATATATATTTTCTTTAATCAAAATATATTTGGGTAAAATTATTTCATTACCCTCTTTTCAAAACATATTATGTTGGTTCATCGTATTCAAGTGTTTATAAACCCCTACCGATACAGTGGATCAAACTGATCGACCAGAATTCATAAACTAATCAACCAATGAATCTCTACAATATAAAATCATTTTATATTGAACAAAAAATACGCGCTCATATATATACACTCAAACTCAATCTAGGGTGTTGCTAACCCTATCTCTACTGAGTCACGCCACAGAGCCAAGGTAACTACTAAACCTTCAGCTCTGATACCACTGTAACGACCTGGGGAATTTGCGATCCTGGTTATCGACACCAAACACGATGTCGACTAATCAAGCATCGGAAATACCGGATAATCAATGAAAGAAATTAGAGGGTGAGAATAGATAAGATAGAAACTTAGAATAGAAGAAGAAGAAGAAGAACATACAACATCAGAGTAAACACGAATCTCACAGCGGAACGAACAATATATAAAAGATACATAACTTTGAAATAAAATCAGTATATTTATACAACAACATTATCAGAGTATAACACTTACAACACAACCGAAATAAACAATAGCTATATAAATGCTGCTGAAGCCTCCTGCTCCAGCTTTCCATGTATATCTATAAAATCCTGGATACTTAACTTATTCTGTGAAGTCCAAAAATGCTGATATAGGGTGTAAAATACCCCAAAATAAAAAGTGTTTATTTTCCAAAATAAAAATTATAGTAAAATTCTAAAAATTAAATTATAACTACATCTAAAAGGATTTATCCAAATTCAAAACCAATGTTTAATTATAATTAAATATATCGTTACGGTTTATAAACGATTCAATAACGACTATTTGAAAATTTGATTTGGACATAACTTATAATTTATAAAGCGAAATCTCCATTTTTCACCTTCATTAGAAAAATACAGTTCAACAGATTCCAACGTTTCTTGTTTCACAAAAATCCGACTTAAAATGGATTCTATATATTCGTTTAAAGTTTGAATCGCCAAATTACGAACTGCCACGCCATTTCGAGCTCGATTCTAATTATAATATAATTATACGTTCAACTGTCATTTACATAATATATTCGTTATTATAATTCAATTCTAAACTGAATTATATATTATATATTATCCAATTCACACAATATTGTGAATTCTACTATTTCCGACTATTCTGGAATTTAAATATATTATTCTATTATTTATAATAATTAAATATTCATATTATTTAATTCTGGTCATTTTAAATTACCAAACCATTATTTAAATAATTAAATAAATTATTTATAATACTGAAAAATATGGGTCGTTACAGAAATAATAACATTAATAAAATTGATATATAAAGATTTCACAATTTTCAAAATGAGTTGTATCTTGCTTAGATATTTATATTTACGTATTATGTTGAAGAATAAATTTTAACAACTTGGTTGTTTATATATTTTATTTGGACCAGAAGTTCAATACGGTGGAACTAGAAGTTCAATACTGTTGAACCGGAAGTTCAATAAAGTTTAACAAACTTGAAATTGTTTATATATTATTTGAACCAGAAGTTCAATATGGATTAACAACTCGAAGTTGTTCTATATTTCATTTGAACTACTAGTTCAATACAGTTCCAAATCCGATATTTTGGATATTATGAAATGATCTTTAAGATTCACGTTGACATTGCTTGATAAGCAAAAATTAATAATTGGAACATTATAAAATTTTTTTTCTAATATCAATAACTTGAATGAGAGAGAATATGCAAATCAATTACATATGTAATATGTAGACGCACGTATATACAAATATATGCGAATATTGAATTAACAACGTGAAGTTGTCATGAGCTCATATATAATATAAATTATGCATATATTTTTTTATATTTCAGAAAGTCGGTTGACATCAATATTGAATGACCTGAAGTCATGTGGATATTCAAATGATAGAAAATTCCTCCAAGTCATTAGATCATTGAAAGGGAACAAGCAATACAATATGAATGTATCTTATCAACTAATAAGAGCATTATCCTCCTACAATTGAAGTATATCTAATGTGTTTGATAGCTATGATGCTATAATGGATCAAAAATGAATCCAAAGTAGGTTTATTATTTAAAATGACAAAGTTTGTCAACATTGAGGGGGAGGATAAAGGAAGCATCGATGTTAAATATTTGTTAACATATAGAATTATGCAATGTATTAAGTAACTTGCATAAATTTTCATTTATTCCCTAATAGACTTTCTTCAATCTACATTTGAATCCTCGAAGGATCAAAAGGTATAAATCACAGCTGAAAATGTGGTATAAAAGTTAGTTCAAAATATCTTTGGAGTAAGTCATAAATATGCAAATTAAAGGAGGTGAGTGTTCCTAATGAAACACTTAAAGGTTCTTTGAAAGAAATCCATGACATGATCGTCAAAATAACCCCAGAAGTTGTTTAAGTACCTAAAGCATGATAAGTTTTGAGATCTCAATAAATTATGTAGAGAACTGACAAGAAATAATCATCGATGATAAATTAATAAATAATAAAGCGCTTATATTTATAAATGGATTAAGAGCCCCATATTAGAGAGAAACATGATTGACCATCATGAAGTTCTTCTAAATAAGATATATGGACCTGTAGTCCGTAAGATATGAACATGTAGTTCATAAGATAAAAATAGAAATATATATAATGACAAAAGCACATGGAAGTTACTGAAGCACCATAAAGTGTCAAGTGCCATGAGCATTGTATTTTCCAGAGATAATTGAATTGATTAAAGTGGTGAAAGCGTTTAAAATGCTTACAATACCCTGAAGGTATAAACGATGAAAGTATACAAATTCTAGAAGAATTTAAATAACTTTGGTAGTGATAAAAAGCAATAAATGTAGATTACAACATTCTTTTAAGTGTTGTTGTGATGAAAATCTTGAAATAATTCATGATGAGTAGATCACTTCCTGCTTTCAAGAATTCTTGTAATGAAACTCTTAATATCCATTGAAGTGGTAGTTGCGATATGCAAAAATTATTATAATATATAAGTTCCTGAAGAACATAAATAACATTTGTTATTATAAAGAATACCAAGAACATGGATGATAGATTACAACATTCTTCTAAGTATTTTATAATAAAACCTTGATATACTTCAAGGTGAGTAGATTACTTCCTGCTTAGTGTTGTTGTAATAAATTTTTTGATATACTTCATTCTTCTAAGTATTGCTGTAATGAAAATCTTGATATACTTCAAGATGAGTAGATTACTTCCTGCTTAGTAATGAAAGTTATCTTATTCATCAAATATGTATTGCAACATGCAAGTCCGATTGAAACAGAAAATTATTAGCACCAGAAGCGTATTCATAAATGAATATTAGTAACATACAAATCACAAATGGAAGGCGTTTTAAGTAAGAAAACATGCCTGAAGCATGGAAATGCACAAGAAGTTTTAAAAGAAAAACTACATTAATAAGTATTTGTAAGCAATTTGAGTTATTGAAAGAAGAATACAAATTCGGAGGAATTATTAAATCAGGGGGAGCATCCATTAGTATGATATAATGCACTCTTTTTTCTTAACTAAGTTTTTTCCCACTGGGTTTTCTTAGTAAGGTTTTAATGAGGCATGGGTCATGATCCAGAAGTATCAACCCAAAATTAACATACAAAAATAAGTTATAATGTACTCTTTTTCCTTCTTTAAGATTTTTCCCACTGGGTTTTTCTTATTAAGGTTTTAACGAGGCATTACATTAATCCAGAAGTATCATACTACTTTTGACGTAGTAAATATGAAATTGTATATTGTACTCTTTTTCCTTAACTAAGATATTTCCCATCGGGTTTTTCTTAGTAAAGTTTTGACGAGGCAACATTTTGATCTAGAAGTATCAAACATCTTTTGATGCAGTAAACTATTATTTATGAAGAAGACAAGACAGTTTGCATGGCTCAGATTCAAGTGAATTATATCAAGGGTGATAGGATGAAGCACATTTCTTCTGAATTTCTCTTCACACATGAATGAAAGGATAACAAGAAAGAGGAGAAACATTTTCAGTTCAAGAAAAGCGGGTAGATCTGTTCTCAAAGGCAATTTCCAAACCAACATTCCAAAGGATGACGTACAAAATTGGCATATGTCGACTACATCAATAGACTAATTGAACAATGAGTTATAAATAAGGGGGAATATATAAAATTATGCTATAATGCACTCTTTTCCTTCACTAATATTTTTCCCACTGGGTTTTTGTTAGTATGGTTTTTAATGAGGCATTATCTTGATCCCGAAGTATCAACCCTTATGGTAACATTATAAAACATGTTACCTAAAGATGAAATAAATTTGCACTCTTTTCCTTGTTTATGATTTTTCCCACAGGGTTTTTCATAAAAAGGTTTTTAATGAGGCATTGTTTTGATCCAGAAGCACCAAACTCCTTTAAGGAATATCATTTTAATATGATATTCATAATGTCATACGTTGTGTACTATTTTTCTCGTCCAAGGTTTTTCCCATTGGATTTTCTTGATAGAGTTTTGAAGGCAACAGACAATAGTTGTATCGACTGAATGGATATATGCAAGCAAGATAATAATAAGGGGGAGCAACCATCATATCTGTTTTTAAAAAGGGACAAGTTCAAGTTAGCGGATCGTTCAAGATTTTGAAGACGCATATTTAAGGAGGAGTGTTGTAATATATAAGAGTGAATATGCTTTTGTGATATTTTATTTAGTCCAACATCATGGGTATAAGTTTAACTTTAGCTCCAAAGCCTATATATAAAGGAGCCAATGTAATAGAAATATACACACTTGAAGTGATAGAAATAAAAGTCTCTTCCCTATCGTTTTTGTTCTCTTTAATGGCTTCTTGGTTAACATATGTTCTGTTCTATTTCATAACAAAGTTAAAATAGTTTGCCGCAAATTTAAAGCTATACTAATACGTATGCACCGTATACAAATATTACAAATTAGAATGTGCGTAAACATAAGTTTCTTAAACCATTCACAAAAATTTGCTGTAATTTCAAAGCTTATAAACTAATATATCATTTTTATATTTATGTATATAATGACAACATATGAATTATATTACAAGCAAATAGCTTTAAAGCAACAACACACATTGATTTAAAGGTAAATTTGTGTATCAATGTAAATAGAAAATTTGCGTAGTTTAATGCTATTCGCATTAGTTTCTTTTTCCCTAAATATTTTATGCATAAAATATTAATGATTTAAAGCCAAATCAGCATTTAAATTTGAATACATGGTTTAATATTGTAGAAAATACAAAACTAACATTTTGTACCAAAAATTGTCAGTGCATTCATTACAATAGTAGAGATCATAAACTTTTCTTATTTAATTTTTTTAAAAATACACACAACCTCATAATAACATCTAATATGGTATATGAATCATATTGCAAGTACAAAATAATAAAGATACAACAGATTTTGAAACTCCAATTGACAAAAGGAAGAAACGATAAAAATGACAAATTGAAGCAAAGAAGAAAAAGTAAGACGTAGAGTAAGAAGAAAATTAAACATCCAAAAGCCACAATAAGTAGAAAGAGGTAAGCAAAAAAAGGTGGAACAACAATTCATTAGTGTAGTTCAATATGAAAAGGTTAACAATCAAGAAGAATGGAAGTCGAAATAATCAACAACACCTACAGATGCAGTTTATGGGTTGTTTTGAAGACGATTCAATTGATAAAAACACAGAAAGAATTTAATGAAAATTAGTTAGAATTTCTATGGAAAACACCATTTAACAACTTTATTGAAATGTTCTACGAATGCCATGTTGATAAATTTAAATTTAATTGGTGTGTGCTAGAAATTTAGATGCTTTAATATCTTGTTTATCAATTGAAAAGGATATGCTTTTAACTGGAGGAGAAGAAATGGATGTCACCACAGATGAGATAAGCTTGATTTTTCGTATGCCAAAACTAGGAATAAAACTTTGTTCCCTTTAGGAGCAATCAGGATAACAAACTTAGAGGAAAATGAAGAACAGTTCATTAGAAAAAACTTCAGACAATGCAGTTTTATATCATGGGAGATTATTGAAAAAAGAACTAAATGGCTATTGAACAACTAAATCCACATAGAAGAACAAGATCTACTACTTTTTCTAATAATGCACATACTAGTATAATTCTTTTATCCAAACAATCAAAGACTACTGCAGTGACATACATTCCATATACATCTGAACAATATACTTTTGATCCGTGAAGAAGACACCAAGTCGTCTTACCTTTCTACCAAAGTCCCGGACGTGAGGCCGCACCTAACTAATAAAAAATCCTGAGGGACGCGAGTGTTTAGTTAATCTGGGTTGCCAACCCGACGGGCCTACAAGAAAGATCCAGAACTACGCTTCCTCCGGTTGCCTTTCCTGCGACTCCCGCATCTATCTTTGCTAGTACTCCCGGGTTTCGATCAGGAGCAGCTCTCACAAATGCGGATATGGTTAAATGGTAAAATTTTATGTTTTCGAACATTTTCAATAAAACCCTCTCGTAGGACTATTTTAACAATGATTTCGGTGATATTTGTTGATACTATTCGAACTGTTCCATTTTTACTCATGTTAGCATTTCTTATAGAAGTTATTATATCAGCAACAAATTTGAGAATGATGAATTCAGTCTCAAGGCCCTTGTCAGTAAAGGAAAACATAACAAAAAACTTAACTCACTTCAAGAAATCTCCGAGGTATATTTGTGGTTGTATAATGCTCACTGTGGTATGTAGCAGTACTGTTCATTTTAAACAAAATAAAATTAAAATAACTATAAACTAACGTCATTATCAATTATCATAATATTGGTTATGAGATCATATCAGAACTATTATCATTAAAAAAATGTGATTACACATTACTAAGAGCAGCTAAATGAAAACTCAACATGTTGAGATATAGGATACTAGATAATGGTCTCAAATACATGCCAAAATCGAAGGTATTTCTATTCTTAAAACAATTTTATATTCGTACCATTTTTAATTAAAAAAATCAATCAATAATATACTTAAGTTTTATATAGACCAATAAATATCTACAAAACATCAATGAATATGGAAAAAAATTGCTTGAAGAAGTTAAAAAACAAATTGAAGGAAAAATAAATTCACAAAATAACAGGATTTCTAGATCAAATAGAAGGATCCCACATGAGTAGATATGATGTTGTAGCTAGTTCTATGAAGAGAGTTACAAATAAACTATACGCAAAATCATTTGTCTTAAGATGTAGAGTTGAGAAAGAAA
Organism: Allium sativum; assembly: GCA_030737875.1. Lineage (NCBI taxonomy): Eukaryota > Viridiplantae > Streptophyta > Magnoliopsida > Asparagales > Amaryllidaceae > Allium > Allium sativum. The sequence continues at coordinate 481,124,316 of CM060915.1, forward strand.
AAAGGCTTGAAGATTTTGAATTTGTTGAAAAAAAATCAGATTATAGGATAAAAACTTTAGCCTCCAAAAAGATCCAACAACAATGACAATAACATGCAAATTCAAGTATACAACAACAAATTCATGAATTTGACACCATTTGCATTGAAATTGATCATCACACAAGAATTCATTAGATTGATGGAGGCTAAAAAAACTAATCGCAAATGGAAAGGAAGTTCAGAGCCAACAACATGCATAATTCAACAATGGAAATGTGAAGAAGGTAAAAATACAGACACAATCTTTAATGATTCAAAGAAAAAAAGAAAAAAAAAGAAAAAAAAAAGAAAATTTGGATTTTACTTATGATTATCCAAAAACTAAAAAAGAAAACTTTAAAAAGATGACAAGGATAAAGTTAAAGAATCGGAAGTTATTGATTTTGAAAACATGGATAAATTGAAGAAGAAAAAATACATTGCTAACTAAAAATATGGAAGGCTCTCATCTTCAGCTTTTAGACAATGTAAAACTTTCGAGTGTTAAATCCTTCTTTTTATTGTGTAGATGGTTCAAAGCAAGTACCAAAACCCTTTTAAATTAAACAATAATAAATGATAAAAAATACAATGTGGAAATTAGGTTGAAGGACTTCTTTTTTCAAGCTAATTAGTTTTAAAGACAGTTGTTTTAATAACTCAAATTTTAACGAACAATAATTAATTAACAAACTGGTTAATTAAAGAATAAATCAAAAATTAATGGGAATTGGGCAATGGGGTTTGCGCCATTGGGTCCGTTACGATTTCCGGGTTTTGTTAGACCTTTGGTTTACGTAAAACGACCTTAAAACGAATAAGTTATGACCAACTGAAGTATGAAATTCAAATCGAAATTTAAAATAAAATAGAACGAATAAATATAGTTAGTCTCGCTTAATTAGCACAGGAACTAGGATGACCAAGTCCCGAATAGGTTGACCCATGGATCGAACCCAAACCTTATGTATGTAACACCCCACCTCCGTTAAGGTCACTCGCAAAGGGAATGCCTTAACTTTGGTGGAGCGTTTTTAGTAGACATAACAGAAATTTACAAGACAGATAAAGTAGTACTTGAAAATTTTATAACTTTATTACAACAGAAACAGAAATGAGTTTAGGTACATCTTTCAAAATCACAATATCGGAATTCAAGTACATAAATATCGGTCTTGTACAAAAGCCTTCAGAATGCATAGTTTTTAAAGCCATAATCCCCAATATAAACTGCCATGGAAAGATAGATCCATAGCCATGCAATACTTCAGACACTTCAAGAAGAGAGAATCAGAATCAAGCTCCTATGTTTCCACCCTGAGTACCTGGGGGAGGGGGGGAGAAAAGAGGCGAAACAAACTAGGTCAGACATAAGTCTGGTGAGTCCAGTGACTTTCAGCACAGATAACAATATCATGACATGTAAATAAAACTGGATGAGAGATAACCGTAACAGGAATAGCAGGTTAACAGAAGAAACAAAATGATATAGACTAAGCTAAGCTTCTTACTTAGTTTTCACTTCTCTGCACTAATACTAATATAACAGGATTAAGTGTTACCCTAATGTCTAAGCTGAAACAGAAACGGAAACAAAATAATCTCTACAGAAACAGAATGCAAGTAATGGGCCTTTACTACCCGAACAAAGGCAGACGGTACAAAAACAGAATGCTAATAATGGGCTTTTCCACCCCCAACAGACAGAAGGTACGGAAATAGAATACTAATAATGGGCCTTTACCACCCAACTAATGGGCCTTTACCACCCCTACAGACAGAAGGTACGGAAACAGAATCAGAAACGGAATTCAAGATGGAAATAGAATAATTTCTACAAAAATAGAATGCTAGTAATGGGACTTTACCACCCGAACAGACAGAAGGTACAGAAACAGAATACTAATAATGGGCCTTTACCACCCCAACAGACAGAAGTTACGGAAACAGAATCGGAAACGGATTCAGAGACGAAAACAGAATAATCCCTACGGAAACAGAATGTTAGAATTAGATGTACAATAATAATGGGCCTTTACCACCCGAACAAACGGTACCACGCAGAAACAGACAGGTGTTACCATCCAACAGAAACAGACGATGCCCACAGAAACAAACAGAACTAGGTGTACCCTAGTGTCTAAACTAAAACAGAAACGAAAACAAAATAATCTCTACAGAAACAGAATATTAGAATTAGGTGTACACTAGTAATGGGCCTTTACCACCCGAACAGACGGTACAACGCAGAAACAGACAGGTGTTACCACCCAACAGAAACAGACGGTACCCACAGAAACTGACAGAACTAAGTGTACCCTAAGTCCTACCCCCAAGCGATCAGCTCCCTAATACATAAATACCCTGTGTCGGCCCCACAGTAGTGTGTATCACTCCCTAAAGTGGCAACCTATTGGCACAGACATATTTACAGATGTCACAGTGTCTTACATCCTCAAAGTAGACAGGATCCATGCACGCACATGACCCGGTTGGAACGTGACATCAACAACCCTCGCCATTATCAGAATGAACCACTTATAATTAGTTCAGTAAGCGTGCCCGAACCCCTACATAGCGTGGGGTTAAAGTTTTTGATACCAGAAAGGGTTACTGACTAATATGGGTCCCAAACAACAGATAACACAAGTATTTCCCCTCATAACCATGTGTCCCCAGACTAGCAGATTTCAGATTAACTTATCTACAAGTTTCAGACAAAGTTTAGATTACTAGTTCACAGATCAGACAATCAAGTTAACAACTTTTCAGATTAACAGATCAGATGTACGGATTTAATAGACTTACAGATTGTCTAACTTTGTATTGGGCCTACAGATTCACGAAATGGGTTTATTAGATTCATCAGTCCAGTTGGTTTAACCCTATCCACCCAACACGTTTTAGACATCATATTTATCTCAGATTTGCATTAATTAAATATTAATGCACGACCTCTCACATTAGGTCGGTAGCTTGTTGCCGCTGGATATGCCGGGCGGTTCCGGGCAGACTTCTGCCACAAGCCAGACCTAACCTCATGTCTAAGCATATTTTAGTTATGCCTACGACCTCTCACATTAGACTGACAGTTTGCGGTCGCTGGTTAAGCCGGTTGGTTCCGGGCAGGCTTCTACCGCAAACGGAGTCTAACCTCGTGTCATAGCCAGTTTATTCCAATACAGATTATACAGATATCAGACTAATTATGTCCATTTAACAGATTAAACTTCTTTACAGGTTACAGCAGATTAATCAAATTTCCATGTTTTACTCAATCTTAGATAGAGCCTACGGATATTCATACCCAAATTACAATTATTTAGATTTCAATAGATTAGGCAATTCAACAGATTACAGATCTAGCAGATTAGGCGATTCAACAGATTAGCAGATTAGGCAATTCAATAGATAACAGATCTAGCTGATAACAGATTTAGCAGATTATATATTTCTAAAATTCTATTTACATATCTTGCCTAATCATAAATTAAGCCTAAACTCACATGCCTAAATCATGGTCAAAATTCGTAATACAACATATGCCCAAATTTTTATTTAAACTTTGCACAGTGAAGAATATTCTCTAAAAGCCCCCAAATCATGATATACCGTATGAATTATGCCAAATTATAGCCTTTAATGCCAAATATCCAAAAATCCACTTTTAGGCTTATTCACATTGATAGTTATCCTATTATAATATAGGTCTCTATGCCTAAGTCACCTATTCCTTTTTCAAGTCATGAATTGTTACATAAAATTTACCCAAAAATCTAGATCTTTAAATTATAACATTTCAAAATCAGATCTTAATTTTAAACATGCATTATGTCCCCAAGTTTCAAGTCATATGTTATCATATAATGGTTCCTCTTCTTCCAAATCACATAGTATGCACAGATCTAGATCTAGTTTACAACATATGTCCCTTTTCTCAAGTCAGTCACAGATCAGTCATGTCCAATTATGCATTATCCATTATTTGTCCCAAAATTTTAGCGTTCATGCGTAGATCTCTTATGAGATTTGGCACAGGCTCGTGGTAGCCTGGCTATAAACAAAAAGGAAGAAAAGAGGGAATAGATACAGAACAGTCACAATCAAGATAGATCCACAGAAAAGTATGCATAACCTCAGATCCAGATTCACAAAAATGTCAAGACAATTATTAAACTTTATATCTGAAAATAACTGTACTCACAAAAAGGGAACGATTCTTGTATTCTGGAATCTGTATTCTGACACTGAATAGCTCTCCTTTGACGTAGACTATCGTTTAGATTAGAAAATAGTTGTCATCTTTTAATTCTATTCAGATTGGAAGAAGATGCACTAGTTCTAGTTTTGATTCCAGCAGAGTAGCGACGCCATTTTTATTTTTAATTAGATAGCGGCAGAGTATAGGAAGAATGAAATTGTGTGGAGAGAAAGCTAGGTTTGGGGGTGTTTAAATAGCATAGGGGTCACGAATCTGGTCCGAACGGGCATCTAAATACAGAAAAATGCATATGTCCACAGATCTAGAAATAGGGGGGAGGTCGACCCTAAGGTCAACCCTAGTGTCAACCTATTTACCAGGTTGATCCCCAGGTCGACCCTAGTGTCGACCTAGGTCCTAGGCGGGAATTTTCCCGCCCAGCCCGGGAGTCTGTTTTTAATTTCGAAGTCTGAATTTTGAATTTCGGGCTGGTTTTAACTGAAACTTCTGAAGGCCATATCTTCTTCATACGGAGTCCGATTTATGCAAACTTGGACTCTATTCCAAGCAGAATTTCGAAACAAACGCAATGGCGTAACCCGTTTCCCTTAATTATTATGTTACAATTTAATTATTCTCTGATTTGTCATTCTTATGTTCACGGAAAATACAGGGTGTTACAATGTAGGTCGACCCTATGTATCGACCCACTTGGGAGGTGGGTCGACCCATGTATTTGCCAGGCATGATTTCATGCCTGGCACGAAACCAAGAAAAAACTGGGAGCTTCGGGATTCTTCTTTCTGACGTGGCTGGTTGTCTAGGATTAAAAACCTAATATCTAAGGGGCTATAATTCCCTACCTCATCTATAAATAATCTTATACCCCGCCCCCTCCCCCCCCCCCCCCCGATTCCCACAATTCTTCTTCTTCATTTCCATTTTTCCTGTACACCCTTTCTTCTCCAAATAAATACCAGGGCCTTTGGATTAGCAATTTTAGGTGAGATTTCCGAGATTACTAATTTTCTTATAAGTTAAAGTTAAATCTATAAAATAGTGATTGTGGTTGTAATCTGGATTATTCACAAATCTTAGATCCAGATTATTACAGTCTGATTTCAGATTCGTCGTTTCTGTTTTCTTACTGAATTCCTTCTGTCTATTCTATTTAGATTTTTGTAAGATGTTATTTTGGATCTCTCTTTCCTTTCTCTATTTCTAAATTTTGCAGTTGCGCCAAATATATGCCTAAAAGGGCATATGAATATGATAAAATCAGGCATGAACTTCTAAGCCTAATATTTTTTATGCACTATTTCTCTTTTTCTTTGTTCTGCGCTTGGATTGGAAAATAATATTAATTGAATAGAAGCAATCAAAATTAAGGCTTAACATGATATATTAAAATTGTAATTAAGAAGGGAATAACTGGATTAAGACGAATCAGACTGTGTAAATGCCTATTTAACAGATTTTGATAGAAGTGGATTGTAATCAGAAACTCGCATAAATATAATAATTGGAAATCATAATAAAACATGAATAGTTTACTTGCAATTTTTAATATGATTTGGAATATTTGAAAGGGACAGTTAGGCTTAATATGTGTATATTATTTTATAGTGTGTGGGTAAATTACGAGCCTATATTTTTCATCGTCAGGCTTTAATATGAACATATTAATTTACAGTGTACGGAAGCTTAAAAAACTAGACTGTCATGGTTAGGCCATATATGTGCATATAGATTTACAGTGTGTGGGTAAATAATGAGCCTAGATTTTTCGTTGTCAGGCTTTAATATGAAAATATTAATTTACAGTGTGCAGATAAATTAGGGGCCAAATATATTGAATTTGTTATGGAGGCCAAATCAAGGGTGGGGATTTGTACCAAGTTTTTTTATTTGTTGGGATCAATTCCATGTAACTCTTTTTATCATTTTCAATCTCAGTATGAGGTAAGAGCACACACCATGCTACGTTATGAATGTAAATCGGTCCAATTGGAGTGTGTGGATGCATTCCAGCAAGTCAATGTGCATGCACTGGTTCGATTTGGGGACAATAGCCACTTTGACACCATGGATAAGATTATGTCTTTTTGCTGATGGGCTAGAACTTGATAAACCCAAATCCATAGTAGGCATAAGTTATCCATGTCTCGCTGCAGCTGATTGGTTTGGTAGTATTAGGGAATCTCTTCCTAATTTTGTTTATTTGTAGAAGTGCAAAACAATCACCATTATTAAATCTTGCGAATGATAACATTTACATCTTTTTATGTTATTTGTGAGATCCTTATTCTTTTTTGTTCACTTTTAGGTGTGCATAGACACTTACCATTTTTATGACATTAGAACTGTTTGTTTATCTACTTTCGCTGCTTATCGGTCGTGCTAGTAATCACTACATCTCATCAGACTTTTTTTGATCTTGTAACGAACTGGGATTTTCGACTTCGAAAATCAACACAAAACTACCATGTTGACTATTCAGACATCGGAAATTCCTGATCATTAATAGAAAGAAGTTAGAGGGTTAGAATAGATAAGATAGAAAATTAGAATAGAAGAAGAAGATCACCACAAATCAGAATCAGAGTAATACGAATCTCACAGCGGAACGAATAAAATATAATATATAACATAACTTTGCAATAAAATAGTATATATAGATATAATGTTTATCAGAGTACAACACTTACACATAGCGGAAATAAACAGTAGCCATATAACCCTGAAGCCTCCTGCTTCAAGCTCCTCCAAGTATCTCTGTAAAGACCCGAACTACTTGACTGCTCATACAAATTTGGGTACCCAAGAGTTTAGGGAAAACAAAAACAAAATAAACTCTGGGTCAGTCATGGTACTGGTGTGAGTAAACTCAAATCATTTGGTTTAACTTTTCAAAATCCTTTTCAAAAGAAAAGGTAATCGTAAGACCGATCCACACATAAACACGGACGGTTTTTACCTTACGATAACCCAAAACAGTTTTGGAAATTAATACTTCTCTAATATTATAATAATGTCTAATCACAAGTAAATAACAATCTAGCAGAACGCTTGCATCTCACGCTCCACTTATATAGTATACAAACAAAACCGCGGGCGCTTATTGGAGACTGGATTCCGACTATGACATGGTCACCTGCCGATATTGTATCTCTAGAGACGAATACACTGGGTTCAACAAGAACGTCTTGCAACCCGACCCATACATGACCGACCAGTCATTTCGCTTGAGTGTATCGAATGTATATCACCAACAGTTGGGAGCTGCCCACCATTTCCCGAAAAGGGACAGCTTCGAAAATAGATAAAAGAATGAAATGGATTTTCTCTAGATAGGTGATATACACCCTAATGGGAGCGACCCACCTAGCCATGCTGCCTGCCCGATTTCTGTCATTTCCCGATTGATGAGATTTGAGGTCATAACATATCCTTTGGAACACCTGACCACCATTCACTTTGAATGCCACATCGTCATACCTGCCAAATCACAAATTGATTTCCCCAAAAATACCATAGGTATAAAGCTAAGAGAAACGAATTCCCCCGCCACCAAACATAAGTACGTTTGAAAAGATCAACTTACGCGATCCGTTAGATATACTTTTTCAGACATTCGTCCATTCACGTTGTCCTGGAACTAGACAAACCGAAGGCACTATTCTGTAAACGGGATAGCCCTTGCATAACTCCGTCTTCAATTATTTTCATCATATTTGATCGCAACGCTAACGTTCATACAGAGTGGTTTTCAGATAATGAATCTAATCCTGGTCTCTCCGTAATTGACGATGGAAAAATGGTCAAAAACTTCGATAGTCGGTGATTTAACTATCAAAACCAACGATATTATTTCCAGATAGAAATTCGATCGATCAATCATCAATCAACATTGATCTCCTTTAATTTAATTTATCATTAATTTATTCATTTCCCATTTCTATATATTTGAAAATTCTTATTTTCTAAATTAGAAAATATATTTTATTAATCATTGGAAAACATTTCCATATTTACTCTCATTTCTTGTTTTCTATATTAGAAAACAATTCCAATTCTTATTTGGAAAACATTTCCAAACTCCTTTATTGGATTTAACAGATGTTTAAAAAAAACATCGCTAAGCCAATTCAAACCGTTACACTCATTAACTAAATTCACTTAACCAACCCTCACTATCGAACCTTAACCATTTCTTAATTAAAACTGAAGCCAATCATGTTGGGGTATAATTACCTCTCAAACCTTAACAGAACAACATTTCTAACCTCGAAATAGACAAAGTTCCCCGTTCAAATCTTTAACAAACTTCCTTATGTAACTTTCGGATTTTATTTACGAATTCACTTCTTTTATACAAATCATTTGATTATAACAATAGTGTTCAAATCCCTATTTCTGAAATATCTAACGTCAAAATATAACTTTTATTCCTTAATTTAACTAAATAACTAAATAGACAATTTAAAAAGAAATCATTAAATCTTGATTAAAACGAAAAGTGTACTTTCCCGAATTCGATATAATCGAATTCCAACGTATAACTCTCTCTCGAATAATCTCTATTCAATAACTCCTTTTCGAATAAACTATATTCGATAACTCTTTCTTCGAATAACTATATTCGATAATCTCTCTTCGAATAACTATATTCGATTAACTCTCTTCGAATGTTTTACATTCGATTTACTCTCTTCGAATAAACTATATTCGATTAACTCCCTTAATTCTATTCGAATACTATTTCGAATAACTCCTTTAATTCTATTCGAATAAACTATTTCGAATAACTCCTTTCAATTAACTCATTTGGATTAACTCGGTTTGATTAACTCATCTGGACTAACTCAACTCGATTAACTCAACTTGATTAACCCAACTTATTTAACTCCACTTATTTAACTCCTATCAAATAACTAATATTCGATTAACATATCTTCGAATAACTATGTCTGTTTTAACTTTATTTCGAATGGCTAATATTCAATTTAACTCCATTCACTTGACTCTAAATTGCAGCGATCACAATGGTTACACCTAATTCCCTCAGGAAACATCCGACCGCCGTAGGCTATCTGCAGCCCTGCGAATTATGCTAGCAGTCGTATGAAATGGCAACTCATCCTGAATAACTATGTTTGACTAACTCTATCTCAAATAATTATATTCGATCAACTCTAATTGAATAACCTATATTCAATTAATCCTAATTCGATTAACTATGTTCAATTTACTCTATCTGGTTAACTCTAATCAAATACTCTAATTCGATTAACTCTAATTGATTACTCTAATTCGATTAACTCTAACTGATTACTCTAATTCGATTAAATCTAACTGATTAACTCTTAATCAACTAACTCTTCGTCCATATTCAATTTCAAATATCGATGTTGAAATTGATTCTTACTTCTCTATATAAGTCCTGACTTATATATTCTATTTATCCAATGATAAACATTTTATTTAATTTATAAAACCTTATTTATAAATTTATCTTCTTACTTTATCTGTTAAAACACATTGCTCTTAAATGTTCACTTTGAATTCATATTCTGTTATACCCGTGTGCGAAGCACGGGTCTAAACCTTCCTAGTGTAAAATTCTCTTTTTATACAATTCTATTCATTTTCAAGTATTTCTTTTTTTTGTAGTCTACTTATTTTCGAAATAAATATTTTCTTTATAATTCTATTTATTTTCCTAAATAAATATTTCTTTATGTTTCTATTTATTTCTAAATAAATATTTCTATTTAAAATCTATTTGTAAATGTTTTACAAATGTTCCCTTTTCAATTCTATTTGTAAATGTTTTACAAATACTTCTTTTTTATTTGTTTTCACAAATATTTCCTCTTTGTATTTTATCATATTTATTTCCCTAAATAAATATTTCTTTTTATAATATCATATTTAAAAATGTTTCTTTTTATAGCATCTTTTGATTTTATAAATATATCTTTTTCAATATAACATTGAAATTTTCCTTTTCAGCATTCCAGTATTCCTTATGGTATTACCATATAACAATGATCGGTATCACTCAACCATACAAAATCAACAACGGATTTCATATCACATCATATAACACAATATATGAAGAAAAAAACAGTAAAATAAATGTTGACAAACCCAGTTGGGTCCCTCCGACCTGTTTCCCTGCATCCACAGATGTTAATCACATGAATAACACGAGTATGAAATATCCTGATAACAGAATCAATATTCGATTAACGATTTATATCTATATCGTTATCTATATTTTCAACCAATTTACTAGTAGTTCAACCAAATAGCCAACACACAACAAATAACCATCATTTACCAGTTATAAAAATATGTTATAAAATATAACTGAGAAGAGTTAGTGAGTTTTACTCACATTGGTCGGTTATCGTTAAATAACGATAATTGGTCATTGATTTGATTCAGGCGTTTAATTTCACCATAAATCCAAACGATCTCCAATTCACTCTCGGTCAGTTCCATTTTGGATTTCCTATCCACACGATCCTAACGAATCTAGTTTTGTCCAATTCTGATATCATACGACAAAGATACGCATTTCATAAGTTTATACGCTATTTCTAGATTAAATAAACTAATTTCTTTTTATAAATTCCATGGGATTTTCCCTTTTCTATTTACCTCGGCCCGATAAGTTTAAAACCCACCCCATCTAAACCCCTTCTTCCCCGATTCAAATGCGAGCTATGACCAAGTTATGACCTTTCGAAGTTTTCAGAAGTTTTCAAGTTCAAAACAGCTCAGAATTCGAATTCAAAATTCGAATTTCAAACCTTAGAATGGACTGGGCGGGAAATTTCCCGCCCAGGACAAGGTCGACCTGGGGGTCGACTATGTAGTCGACCTTCCCAGGACCAGGTCGACCATAGTGTCGACCTGGGGGTCGACCTGGTGACCGAGCCCACTTTTGAAGCTGGATTCACTTTGATGTTTCTGGCCTCGTTTCTGTCTACATTCGTTGACCTGACCCTATATAAACAACCCCTAACACTAGTCTCTCTACACAAAAAATTCTCTCTGACCTTATGCTGCTCTAATTCTGGTTGAAAAGTTAGAGAAAGGGACAACTTCTTCTACGTCGAAACTACATTGCTGATTTGAAGATTTCTGTTAGGACTTGACTAAGCATATAAAGATTCAACATCGACTCTCTTTTTCTAATTCTTGAACCACGATCAGTAAGCCCTAGTTATTTTTAGATTTAAACTGTAAATGTAATATGAATATGTTGTAAATTGAAATTGGACCTATGTATGATGACTTTTTTACATCCATTCTTGTTCATCTTGGATCTTGACTTTTGGATATATTACTATGACATTGATTTGGGGCCTAGTCATGTTGTAAATCAAAAAGAAAAACCCCTCATATTATCATGTTGAATCTGCTATTAGTCACAAGTTTATGACTATCACCTTATGTCAATCGTTACCATGTTTATACTATCACCTTATGTCAATCGTTACCATGACTATACTATCACCTTATGACAACTGTTATCTTGACTAGTACCTTATTTTGCTAGATTTGGAATCTTTATGTTTGAGGCCAATACTCCATATGCCAGTAATGTTATAATCATTTATCTCAAGTCATACCAAGCTATGCTAGTAATCACTTTTGCCACCTTATACCCGTCCCTTTTTATGTTATTCCCTAATTAGATTTATTTGTATCGATTCGAGCTTATGTGCGATGGGAATACGATTTGGGTAGGTTAGGTAAAACATGAATTGGCTTTAAACATGAACGTTATTATAACTTGAATCTGGATATGGACATGAACTTGACACGATTTGACATGAAACATGACCTGAAAACTTGACATGAATTTAGACATGAAAACTTGAACATAGGCATGACACTTAGATAAACTTGAAAATGGCCAACTCGAGGTTGGGTTGAGTTTGCAGTGTAAATCTGCCCGGAACCGCCCGGCAAATCCAGTGACTGCAAACAATAGGATCCAATGTGGGTAGTTGGTCATATCGCACATAAAACCCGAGGTTAGACTATGTTGTGGTGAAAATCTGCCCGGAACCGCCCGGCAAATCCAGTGACCACAACAGTTAGTCTAATGTGAGAGGTTGGGGTGCATTAATGAATTAATGCCACATGATAGGGTTAAGTCATGAACCATTTGAATATACTTAACCAACTTGACACGATGATTCGATAGGGTTAAGTCATGAACCACTCGAACACACTTAACCAACTTGGTACAAGATCTGGATAGGGTTAAGTCACAAATTCGAATGACAACACTTAACCCATTAGAAACCCTAGTTACGCGGTCCTTTTCAGCAGTAACCCACTAAGATGTATCACGATACCCTGGGACTAGGCAGGGTGGGGCACGATTACTGGGCTGATTGTAAGCGACCAGAACGACGGCTGAGTAGGTGCGCCATTTTAGGTTCAGGCGGACTATGGTCGTGCATGTAGTCCGGAGTTGAAAAGGCAAGCATTGGGCACCCATAGGTTTACACTGTGCGTGCTTGATTCGTGTCGGTGGTTGGCACCATAGGGCTTGATACACCCTGTGGTGGACCTAGCACAGGTAACTACATTTCAGGATAGGGCCGTATGACAAAGATACATGACGAGCTAGAACTTGTAGGGAGCCGATCGATTAGTAGATCGTACCGTAGGACCCCGTAATGGGTCACTTCATGATACTGCGCCAAGGGATCATTTCATGATTAATACTTGACATGGGTTAGAACACTAGTACAGATGGTGCAACGAATCTTGAATATGCGATGCTAGACTTGACTTATCCTGTTATCTTAATTATCCTACCAGTTCTGTTATCATCCTTATGTTTACTTCTAGTTTTCACATGTCATGTTACCTTTACTAGTTTTCGTACTGAAAGTCACTAGGGCTTACCAGTCTTTATGACTGACCCTTTTTTTCGCCTCTTTTTCTTTCGTCCCCCCCAGGTTCTCAGGGAGGAAACACTAGCTCTTAGCTTAGATTTAGCTTGCTTTCTGACAGCTCATGTACGGTTTGGTCTTGGGCTATGCTATGGCTGCTTCTGCTATTTATGGAGAATAATTTACTTTTGTTATCTTAAGTTTATGCTTCTTTATTTGGAACTTGATGTAATGGAATAATTTGTACCTTGGATAAATGGGGTTTTGACTCTTTTCTTGAAAGTCATAAATTTGGTTTTTAATTTCTACCGCTGCTTTATTTATGTTCTGCCTTGTGATACCTCTGTGTATGTTTACCTAGATAATACTCCACCAAAACTAGTGCATTCCCTTAGAGAGTGACCCTAGCGGAGGTGGGGTGTTACACTTGGTATCAGAGCAGAAGGTTACCAGGCTGGGCAAAAGTTTTAAAAACCTTCTGAAACTATTTTTCAAACCCATTTATAAAGAAGCATTTTTCAAGAAAAGTTTTATGTATAAAAAGGCTATTCCCTAAAAATCCACTAGCACTTTCCTTTGTTTCCTCGTTTGAATCTTTTTCTTTCCGTTTTTCAGCATGGCTGATCTTAACCTACCTGAGGGAATACCCGTGCCTGGATGGTTCCGAAGGTACTTAGAAGCCAAGGCCAACGGCGCGGGCCCGGCAGACATCCCTCCTCCTCCTCCCCCAGTGGCTGCGGTTCCTCCTCCTCCTGGTAACGCCTTTGCCAAAATATGCAAAGACTTTAAAGTAATGGGCGGCAAGAACTTCCTTGGAACTGAAACCGTTGTTGAGGCACGAAACTGGCTAAAAGAGACGGAAGACTTGTTCATTATCTTTGATATGGAGGACCATAGGAAAGTTCAATTGGCAGCATGGTTGTTGAAAGAGGAAGCTGCATTTTAGTGGGAAGTCACCAACGCTACCAGGCCAGTTGAGACTTGGGCAGACTTTAGAGAGAGGTTTGGGCTTAAATTCTTATCGTCAGCAGAAGAGAACCTTCAGATGGATAGGTTCCTAGCACTTAAGCAAGGGGACATGTCTGTTAGGGAGTACGTGAATAAGTTTAATCAGCTTGCTCGGTTCGATTTGGATTTGGTCAACACAACCCAGAAAAAGGTTGTACGCTTTGCTCGAGGATTGAACGAGCCACTACACAGTTTGGCCATAACTCATACACCCATGGGGGCAACCTTTAAAAGCTTGGTGGATATGGCTCTACTTCATGAGGAAGACAAGAATAGCAAGAAGGAGGTTAAGCCTAATGAGACTCAGAATAAGAAAGCTGACTTCAAGAAGGGAGGCAACAAGAATAACAAGAATAATAAGAGAAACAACAAACCACGTGAGACGAGGAAGTGCAACTTCTGTGGTATTACGGGACATCTAGCTAAAGACTGTAGAAAGAAGAAGAGGAAGTTGGGTGAATGCTTTCATTGTGGAGATACTGGACACATCAGCAAGGATTGCCCTAAGAAGCAAGGGCAGGGGCAAGGGCAGACCCAGCGAGCAGGACCTTCTGGAGGGCAGTTGCATGCTCTCAACACCACTCCATCCCTTGACCGAGGTAGTAATATTTCCGTAGAAAGCCTTGTTTACATTTCTGACTTTCCTGTTCGAATCTTATTTGACTCTGGCGCATCGCATACTTTTATTTCTTCTGATATTGTTGAAAATCTGCACCTAAGTACTAGTCTGGTAGAGAATCCCGTTATAGTTTCAAATCCAATTGGGGGCTCCGCCCATTTATCTATGATGTGTGTGGATTTTAGGATCTCTATCTTAAGCGTAGAATTCATGTGTAATGCTTATGTTCTTGGATTTATGGGATACGGTTTGATCCTAGGTATGGATTGGCTGTCCGATTGTGGAGCCATTCTTGATTGTGAACAAAGGGTAGTGAGGCTCATGACTCGCCTTGGTAATACCCTTGAAATTTCTTGTAACCCAAAGGGTCCGATCATGTTGTGTTATCTTGAATCTCTTGACTCGTCCGACGAAAATTTGCAATCTGTAAGAGTGGTCCGAGAATATCCAGATATCTTTGATAAGGTGAGGGGGTTACCTCCCAAAAGCAAGATAGACTTCCAAATTTATCTTGTTGATAATGCCAAGCCAGTTTCATTGCCCGTTAGGCACATGGCCCCGCGAGAAAGAAGAGAGCTCAGTAAACAAGTTAACGAGTTGCTTGAGAAAAATTTCATAAGACGAAGCATTTCTGAATGAGGTGCTCTAGTGGTATTCGCTACTAAGGCGGATGGATCGCTTCGTTTGTGCGTAGATTATCGTGAGTTAAACAAGCTGACAAAGAAGAATAGGCACCCACTACCAAGAATCGACGATTGGTCTGACCAGCTTGTGGGAGCATCTGTTTTCTCTCAACTCGATCTAGCCACAGGATTCCATCAGCTTAGAGTGGCTGAGGATAGCATTGAAAAAACTGCGTTTAGGACTCCAGATGGGTTCTTCGACTGGCTCGTCATGCCGTTTGGGTTAACGAATGCACCCGCGTACTGTAGATTTGATGAGTAGGGTGTTTCGGGAGTTCCTAACAAGTTTGTGGTAGTTTTCGTGGGTGATATTTTGATCTTCTCAAAAGATGAAGAAGAGCATGCTAGACATCTCAAGGAAGTCATGAAAACACTTAGAGCACACCAGTTAAAGGCTAAGTTCTCCAAATGCCATTTTTGGAGGAAGGAAGTTTGGTTCCTTGGACATGTAGTTTCTAAGCAAGGCATAGCTGCAAAGGTAGTCGCAGTACAAGACTGGAAAATTCCTAAGAATTCGACGGAGGTGAGGAGCTTTCTCGGTTTGGCGGGCTACTACAAGAAGTTCATTAAGGACTTCTCTAAGATTTCAGCCCCTCTTACTAAGTTAACAAAGAAGAACCTATCTTTTGTATGGGACATAGAGTGTGATGTTGCTTTTCAAAGACACAAGAGAGCCCTCACCACAACTCTAGTTTTGGCATTACCTGAAGAAGGCAAGGTGTTTACGGTGTACACAGATGCGTGTGGCACGGGATTAGGCACTGTCCTAATGCAAGAAGGAAGAGTAATATGCTACGGGGGCAGACAACTTAAGGGTCATGAGAAAAACTATCCCACGCATGACTTGGAGTTGGCCGCGATTGTTTTTGCACTTAAAGCTTGGCTCCATTATCTTCTAGGGGAGAGGTTCGAGCTGTATACTGACCACAAATCGCTTAAGTACCTCTTCTCATAGAAAGATTTGAATCTGAGGCAACAACGGTGGATGGAGTTTTTGGCATCATATGACTTCGATATAGCTTATACCGCTGGCAAGGGTAATGTGGTGGCGGACGCGCTAAGTAGAAAAAGGTTGACTTTGAGCCCCTTGTTTGTTGAAAGGAAAAGCCTTGAGTTTATAGCAACCTTTGATTTTACACATGCTGTTGAGTCATTGACTGGTACGTTAGCATCTCTTGAGTTAAGACCTACACTTCTAGATCAAGTAGGGACTTCACAGAGGGAAGAACCACAAATAGTCGAAATCATGGACAAGTTGATTAGTGCTGAGACGTCAAGTCACCTCGGTAGGTATGCCATAGATGACAAGGGATGGCTAAGGCGTGATGGAAGGCTATGTGTCCCACAAGTAGGAGACTTAGTAAGGAAAGTTCTCGAAGAGGCGCACCACTCAAAGATGACTATACATCCTGGAGGGGATAAGATGTACAGGGATACGAAACGCATTTTCTTTTGGGTTGGAATGAAAAAGGACGTGGCAGAGTTCGTTTCGAAGTGCATGGAGTGCCAACAAGTAAAGGCCGAGTCGAAGAAGCCTGGTGGGCTATTACATCCTTTGGAGGTTCCGCAATGGAAATGGGAGAGTATCTCAATGGATTTCGTGGATGGACTGCCTAGGTCAAGGAAGAGAAATACTAGCATATGGGTCATAGTTGATAGACTCACGAAAAGTGCTCACTTCATTCCAGTGAAAAGCAAGAGGACCGCATCATGGCTAGCGTCTATTTACCTTCGGGAGATAGTACGGTTGCATGGAGTTCCTTCTAGTATAGTTAGTGATCGTGACCCAATTTTTATTAGCCAGTTTTGGAATAGTCTGCAAGAAGCAATGGGTACACGACTGGACTTGAGCACGGCCTATCACCCGCTGACGGATGGACAAACCAAAAGGGTAAATAGGGTGCTAGAGGATCTTTTGAGACTATGCATTCTTGACTTTGGTGGTACTTGGGAAGACCATCTTCCTCTCGTGGAGTTTGCATATAACAATAGTTACCAAGCTAGCATCGGAATGGCACCGTTCGAAGCCCTGTATGGAAGACCATGCAAATCGCCAACTTGTTGGTGGGAGACGACAGACAGACTTATACTTGGGCCCGACATAATAAGGGACACTTCTGAGAAGATTGAGTTGATACGAAGACGGATGAAAACAGCCCTAGATAGACAGAAATCTTATGCGGACCAGAGAAGGACAGACCTAGAGTTCGAAGTCGGAGATATGGTCTTTATAAAAGTTTCTCCGTTACGCAATGTAGTTCGTTTTGGAGCAGTTGGAAAGCTAGCACCAAGGTTCGTAGGACCGTTCCCTATCACTGAGAAGACTGGACGGATGGCCTATAAGGTAGACTTACCCGAGAAGCTGGCTGGGGTGCACAATATTTTTCACTTCTCGCATCTCCGGAAGTGCTTGCATGAGTCAGTCGAAGTGGTTGAGCCAAGCATCCTTGAAGACGTGGAAGTGGAAAAAGAAGCAACATTGAGGCGAGTTCCGATTTGTATCTTGGGAACAGAGATTAAAAAGCTAAGGAATTGAGAAGTCAAGCTAGTTAAAGTGCAGTGGAGTGAAGCCCAAGAAGACGCAACTTGGGAAACCGAAGAGAAGATACGCGTGCTTTACCCATTTCTTTTTGAGGGTACATTCTCGATCTCTTTTTCCTACAAACTTGAAAACCTTTTTCTTATCATGCTTCTACTACCTACGTTTGTCCTGTTATCTTCTCGATCTTATCTTGAGAACCTTAGGCAGAACCATATGGATGTAAACATGTGATTGAAACATGTTATGGTTGATGTTTGCAAATGGTTGCCAGTGGTACCTAGTGGATGCATGACACACATTAGGCACTTGATCGGCTCAGTCACATTTTCATGTTGCATATGCATGAGGGCTTATACTTGTACATGGATGGAACTTGTTATGCTATCACTTAGATGTTGCATATGAATGAATGTTTGTGCACTCATGTAGAGATTATAAACTATGTTAGGAATTTGCATACATGTTGGATTCATTACACTAACATATTTTGCATTAAAGAGGTTTACTGAATCAGTAATCACCTGATCTTTTGCATTAGATAAGTACATATACCCACACTTTCTGCATATGTTCATACAGCACTAGAAACCTTTTAAGGATAATGGTTGCCTGTGGATGATGCTTTGAGTAGATAGATGATGGATGGTAGGACACATCCTCCTTAACATAGAGATTTCGGGGACGAAATCCTTTAAGGAGGGGAGAATGTAGCAACCCGTATTTTTATAACGTGTTATAACTATAAATCAAGGCAGAATTAATTTTTAAAATAAGAATCAAGGGAAATAGGTTACGCCATTGCGTTCGTCTCGAAATTCTACTGGGAAACAAGTCCGAGGTTTTGAAAATTGGAGTCCGTATGACCAAGTTATGACCTTTCGAAGTTTGTAGAAGTTTTCAAGTTCAAAACAGCTCAGAATTCGAATTCAAATTTCGAATTTCAAACCTCAGAATGGACTGGGCGGGAAATTTCCCGCCTAGGACCAGGTCGACCTGGGGGTCGACTATGTAGTCGACGTGCCCAGGACCAGGTCGACCATAGTGTCGACCTGGGGGTCGACCTGGTGGCCGAGCCCACTTCTGAAGCTGGATTCACTTTGATGTTTCTGGCCTCGTTTCTGTCTACATTCGTTGACCTGACCCTATATAAACAGCCCCTAAAACTAGTCTCTGTACACAAAAATTCTCTCTAACCTTATGCTGCTCTAATTCTGGTTGAAAAGTTAGAGAAAGGGACAACTTCTTCTACGTCGAAACTACGTTGCTGATTTGGGGATTTCTGTTAGGACTTGACTAAACATATAAAGATTCAACATCAACTCTCTTTTTCTAATTCTCGAACCACGATCAGTAAGCCCCAGTTATTTTTAGATTTAAACTGTAAATGTAATATGAATATGTTGTAAATTGAAATTGGACCTATGTATGATGACTTTTTTACATCCATTCTTGTTCATCTTGGATCTTGACTTTTGGATATATTACTATGACATTTATTTGGGGCCTATTCATGTTGTAAATCAAAAAGAAAAACCCCTCATATTATCATGTTGAATCTGCTATTGGTCACAAGTTTATGACTATCACCTTATGTCAATCGTTACCATGTTTATACTATCACCTTATGTCAATCGTTACCATGACTATACTATCACCTTATGACAACTGTTATCTTGACTAGTACCTTATTTTGCTAGATTTGGAATCTTTATGTTTGAGGCCAGTATTCCATATGCCAGTAATGTTATAATCATTTATCTCAAGTCATACCATGCTATGCTAGTAATCACTTTTGCCACCTTATACCCGTCCCTTTTTATGTTATTCCCTAATTAGATTTATTTGTATCGATTCGAGCTTATGTGCGATGGGAATACGATTTGGGTAGGTTAGGTAAAACATGAATTGGCTTTAAACATGACCGTTATTATAACTTGAACCTGGATATGGACATGAACTTGACACGATTTGACATGAAACATGACCTGAAAACTTGACACGAATTTAGACATGAAAACTTGAACATGGGCATGACACTTAGATAAACTTGAAAATGGCCAACGCGAGGTTGGATTGAGTTTGCAGTGTAAATCTGCCCGGAACCGCCCGGCAAATCCAGTGACTGCAAACAATAGGATCCAATGTGGGTAGTTGGTCATATCGCACTTAAAACCCGAGGTTGGACTATGTTGTGGTGTAAATCTGCCCGAAACCGCCCGGCAAATCCAGTGACCACAACAGTTAGTCTAATGTAAGAGGTTGGGGTGCATTAATGAATTAATGCCACATGATAGGGTTAAGTCATGAACCATTTGAATATACTTAACCAACTTGACATGATGATTCGATAGGGTTAAGCCATGAACCACTCGAACACACTTAACCAACTTGGTACATGATCTGGATAGGGTTAAGTCACGAATTTGAATGACAACACTTAACCCATTAGAAACCCTAGTAACGCGGTCCTTTTCAGCAGTAACCCACTAAGATGTATCACGATACTCTGGGACTAGGCAGGGTGGGGCACAATTACAGGGCTGATTGTAAGCGACCAGAACGACGGCTGAGTAGGTGCGCCATTGTATGTTCAGGCGGACTATGGTCGTGCATGTAGTCCGGAGTTGAAAAAGCAGGCATTGGGCACCCGTAGGTTTACACTGTGTGTGCTTGATTCGTGTCGGTGGTTGGCACCATAGGGCTTGATACACCTTATGGTGGACCTAGCACAGGTAACTACATTTCAGGATAGGGCCGTATGACACAGACACATGACGAGCTAGAACTTGTAGGGAGCCGATCAATTAGTAGATCGTACCGTAGGACCTCGTAATGGGTCACTTCATGATACTGGGCCAAGGGATCATTTCATGATTAATACTTGACATGGGTTAGAACACTAGTATAGATGGTGCAGCGAATCTCGAATATGCGATGCTAGACTTGACTTATCCTGTTATCTTAATTATCCTACTAGTTCTGTTATCATCCTTATGTTTAATTCCAGTTTTCACATGGCATGTTACCTTTAATAGTTTTCATACTGAAAGTCACTAGGGCTTACCAGTCTTTATGACTGACCCTTTTTCTTTTGTTCCCCCCCAGGTTATCAGGGAGGAAACACTAGCTCTTAGCTTGGATTTAGCTTGCTTTCTGACAGCTCATGTACGGTTTGGTCTTGGGCTATGCTATGGCTGCTTCTGCTATTTATGAGGAATAATTTACTTTTGTTATCTTAAGTTTATGCTTCTTTATTTGGAACTTGATGTAATGGAATAATTTGTATCTTGGAAAAATGGGGTTTTGACTCTTTTCTTGAAAGTAATAAATTTGGTTTTTAATTTCTACCGCTGCTTTATTTATGTTCTGCCTTGTGATATCTCTGTGTATGTTTACCTAGATAATACTCCACCAAAACTAGTGCATTCCCTTTGAGAGTGACCCTAGCGGAGGTGGGGTATTACAACTACCATATCATCGTTTGATGCCACTCGCAACACCCTAGTAAAGCGCGTTCAATAGTAGCTCGCAATGCCCCAGAGATTTCGCACGACATTTTTACACACCGATTCCCACCAAAATTGCCCGCAAGGTGCTATGGAGCATGCCTAACCCAAATCCAAAGGCAGAAATTCACATGATGCTTCTAATCTGGGTTTTCGAAAACCCTAGAATCACTGTGCAAATTTTCAGCGAGCAAAATGGAAACCAAACTGAACGAAACTCACATCAATGGAAAGAGCAATCTATGAGGATCTCGAATATATGCGATTCGAGATTTATAAGAATTTCTTTGATTTGATATGAATTTGTGAAGGACACAGTTTTTGTTTGAGGAAAGAAAGCACTGGCGGCTTACGTTTTGACCAGAGGAATTTTCTCCTAGGGTTTAGACAGTGTAGTAATATATATAGGATATTTATAATATTTTTTATTAGAATATTATATTCATTACTAATCAACCGTTGTTGTATTTATCATTTAAAAACCTCATGATCACACACGATATCCAAAAATCATCAGAATGGACATACAAATAGAGTTCGACATTACGGACCCAATGAAACTAGTTTCGTCGAATTCCGACTTCGTTTGCTCACACAGCGTATTTTTAACCGTCGAAATACCGATTGTTTTTCACATTAAAAATCTGTACGACCACATACTGACTTCAAAAATCACGAAACTTGGCATCTAACTATAATTTGACATTGCGGATCCAACAAAATTAGTTTCGTCGAAAAAGGAGTTCGTTTGCAAAACTGGCTATTTTTAAAGTTCTAAATAACCCATTTAAATATATAAATATATTTAAAAATAAATAAATTAAATATTTAAAAATAAATATTATCGTATATATCCACACTAGAATATCATACAACTCCAATTGGATTTATAACTCAATATTTCAAAATTCCCAGTTTTATCGATATTCGATTTATATATAAAATCCTTTTATAATATAAATATATATTTATAAATTTCAAAGGAATTCCATAGCGACTTTTCTAAAATTTGATTTGGTCATAAATCAAAATCTACACAATGAAATCCCGATTTTTCTCTTCCATTAGAAAAATATACTTCACCAGCTCCGAACGTTTCTTGTTTCATAGAAATCCAATTTAAAACGGAACCTGTATATTCAGTTGAAGTTCAAATCGCCAAATAGCGAACTTCCGTGCCGTCTCGAGCTCGATTTTAATTATATTATAATTCTACGTTCAAACTTCGTTTAAATAATATATTTGTTATTCAATTTCAAATTCTAAACTGAATTATATATTTTGGATTGTCCAGTTCACACAATGTTGTGAATTCTGTTATTTCTGATTATTTCAGAAATAATTATATTACTCTATTATTTATATTAATTAAATTTCAATATTATTTAATTAAATGACCATTAAATAATCTATATCACTATTTAAATAATTAAATAAATTAATTATTATACTATAAAAATACGGGACATTACATTCTTTCCCCCTTAAAATAATTTCGTCCTCGAAATTGCTAAGGTAGAAAACAACCCTATCAACTGGTTAGAACTTATTTGTTCACTTCTTAATTTCAGTTTCAACTGAGCCAGTTTAATTTCAATCAAATATTTATTCATTTCTACTAACGAAAATTTTCAAAAATCCTGAAAATATTCTAACACCCGAAATTTTCGAAAAATTTCGCCAACACCTCCTTTGTACTGGTTAATAGCTCAAACTCCAACTCGCCTCTTTAGGCCTTCTCCAACACAAAAGAAAATCAAACAACCAAGCGACTTGCCAATTCGGCTCAGAAATCTCATATCCAATTAGAATATAAACGTGTACATTTTTGTCGGGCATATCATTATATTCTTTTCCATCTGTTACCAATTATGCTTATATAGATGCCATCCCAGTCAAACTCAAATCACTTTTATCCCCAACACAACCATTCGCTTATAACTAAGTCGAATTTCATTTTCGATTCCAAACTCATAATCCAATTTTTCTCGATACCATTCTAATCCAATTCAATTACCCCTTGACTGGCTTTATTTTAATCCCAATTTGCTTTCACAAGTATTATTTAACTTGTTTTTAATTCATCAACCTCTCCTTGGGAGTTTTTAAACAGCTTCGCTTTCAAAAATCAAATATTCCTTTTCAGGATTCAAAACAACTTGTTTTCTCAAAACAACTTATTTTCTCAAAACAATTCGACACAAAATCTTTGGTAGTAATCCGTCACTTACAACTCCAAAAGGAACACTGGTGATGTGGCCAGCATCATCAGAGTTATTTCCCAGCTATCGAAGTGAGTACAATACTATATCACTTTTCAAAATCATTTCTTAAGCATTACCATTTTGAATTTTTTTTCAAAATATCATTCACGATGCTTGTAAAATAATTTTAAAATCTCCCAGGATCTTAAAATTCTCATATATTTAATTCACACACATTTATAAATATATTTTTCCAATTTTTAGGAATTTTAATTCCAATTTTGATTTAAATTCATTTTATAACACTTATATGAATTTTATTTGGTTATATATACATAACCAACTCAACTTTAAGCTTTATTCGATTTATAACACATCAAATATACTATAATACCTCAAATATTAATATTTTGTTTATATCAAAATATAATTTGGGTAAAATGATTTCATTTACCCTTTTTCAAAACATAATGTATCGTTTATCGTATTCAAGTGTTTAGAACTTCTATCGATACAGTGGATCAAACTGGTCGACCAGAACTTATAGACAACTCAACCAATAAATCTCCACAATATAAAACAATTTTTTTATTTTATAAAATCTACAAATACGTTCACTCGTATATATACACTCAACTCAATCTAGGGCATTACTAACCCCTATCTCTACTGAGTCACACCACAGAGCCAAGGTAATTACTTAACCTTAAGCTCTGATACCACTGTAACGAACTGGGATTTTCGACTCAGAAAATCAACACAAAACTACCATGTTGACTATTCAGATATCGGAAATTTCTGATCATTAATAGAAAGAAGTTAGAGGGTGAGAATCGATAAGATAGAAAATTAGAATAGAAGAAGAAGATCACCACAGATTGGAATCAGAGTAATACGAATCTCACAGTGGAACGAATAAAATATAATATATAAATTAACTTTGCAAAAAAACATTATATATATAGAATGTTTATCAGAGTACAACACTTACACACAGCGGAAATAAACAGTAGCCGTATAATCCTGAAGCCTCCTGCTTCAAGCTCCTCTAAGTATCTCTGTAAAGACCTGAACTACTTGACTGCCCATACAAATTCGGGCACCTAAGAGTTTAGGGAAAACAAAAACAAAATAAACTCTGGGTCAGTCATGGGACTGGTGTTAGTAAACTCAAATCATTTGGTTTAACTTTTCAAAATCCTTTTCAAAAGAAAAGGTAATCGTAAGACCGATCCACACATAAACACAGACGGTTTTTACCTTACGATAACCCAAAACAGTTTTGTAAATCAATACTTCTCTGATATTATAATAATGTCTAATCACAAGTAAATAACAATCTAGCAGAACGCTTGCATCTCATGTTCCACTTATATAGTATACAAACAAAACCGCGGGCGCTTATTGGAGACCGGATTCCGACTATGACAAGGTACGGGACCACCTGCCGATAGTGTATCTTTAGAGACGAATACACTGGGTTCAACAAGAACGTATTGCAACTCGACCCACCCATGACCGACCACTCATTTCGCTTGAGTGTATCGAATGTATATCACCAACAGTTGGGAGCTACCTACCGTTTCCCGAAAAGGGACAGCTTCGAAAAAAGATAAAAGAATGAAATGGATTTTCTCTAGATAGGTGATATACACCCTAATGGGAGCGACCCACCAAGCCATGCTGCCTGTCCGATTTCTGTCATTTCCCGATTGATGAGGCTTGAGGTCATAAAGTATCCTTTGGAACACCTGACCACCCTTCACTATGAATGCCACATCGTCATACCCGCCAAATCACAAATTGATTTCCCCAAAAAATACCACGGGTATAAAGCTAAGAGAAACGAATTCCCCCACTACCAAACGTAAGTACGTTTGAAGAGATTAACTTACACGATCCATTAGATATACTTTGTCAGACATTCATCCATTCATATTGTCCAGGAACTGGACAAACCGAAGGCACTATTCTGTAAACAGGATAACCCTTGCATAACTCCGTCTTCAATTAATTTCATCATATTTGATTGCAACGCTAACGTCCATGCAGAGTGGTTTTCAGATAATGAATCTGATCCCAGTCTCTCTGTACTAATGACGGGAAAATGGTCAAAAACTTCGATAGTCGATGATTTAACTATCAAAGAAAAAGAGGTGTACAACAATGATATTATTTCCAGATAGAAATTCGATCGATCAATCATCAATCAACACTGATCTCCTTTAATTTAATTTGTCACTAATTTATTCATTTCCCATTTCTATATATTTGAAAATTCTTATTTTCTAAATTAGAAAATATACTTTATTAATCATTGGAAAACATTTCCATATTTACTCTCATTTCTTGTTTTCTATATTAGAAAACATTTCCGATTCTTATTTGGAAAACATTTCCAAACTCCTTCATTGGATTTAACAGATGTTTAAATAAAACATCGCTAAGCCAATTCAAACCATTACACTCATTAACTAAATTCACTTAACCAACCCTAACTATCGAACCTTAACCATTTCTTAGTAAAAACCGAAGCCAATCAAATTAGGGCATAATTACCTCTCAAACCTTAACTGAACAACATTTCTAACCTCAAAATAGACAAAGTTCACCTTTCAAATCTTTAACAAACTTCCTTACGTAACTTTCGAATTTTATTTACGAATTCACTTCTTTTATACAAATCATTTGATTATAACAATAGTGTTCAAATCCCTATTTATGAAATATCTAACTTCAAATTATAACTTTTATTCCTTATTTTAACTAAATAGACAATTTATAAAGAAATCGTTAAATCTTGATTAAAACGAAAAGTGTACTTTCCCGAATTCGATATAATCGAATTCCAACGTATAAATCTCTTTCGAATAATCTCTATTCGATAACTCCTTTTCGAGTAAACTATATTCGATAACTCTTTTTCGAATAACTATACTCGATAATCTCTCTTCGAATAACTATATTCGATTAACTCTCTTCGAATGTTTTACATTCGATTTACTCTCTTCGAATAATCTATATTCGATTAACTCCCTTAATTCTATTCGAATACTATTTCGAATAACTCCTTTAATTCTATTCGAATAAACTATTTCGAATAACTCCTTCGGATTAACTCATTTGGATTAACTCGGTTTGATTAACTCATCTTGACTAACTCAACTCGATTAACTCAACTTGATTAACTTACTTGATTAACCCAACTTATTTAACTCCTATCAAATAACTAATATTCGATTAACTTATATTTGAATAACTATGTCTATTTTAACTTTATTTCGAATGGCTAATATTCGATTTAACTCCATTCGTTTGACTCTAAATCGCAACGATCACAATGGTTACGCCTGATTCCCTCAGGAAACATCCGACCGCCATAAGCTATCTACAGCCCTGCGAATTACGCTAATAGTCGTACGAAATGGCAACTCATCCTGGATAACTATGTTTGACTAACTCTATCTCAAATAACTATATTCGATCAACTCTAATTGAATAACTAATATTCAATTAATCCTAATTCGATTAACTATGTTCAATTTACTCTATCTGGTTAAGTCTAATCAATTACTCTAATTCGATTAACTATAATTGATTACGCTAATTCGATTAACTCTAATTGATTACTCTAATTCGATTAACTCTAACCGATTAACTCTTAACCGACTAACTTTTCGTCCATATTCAGATTCAAATATCGATGTTGAAATCGTTTCTTACTTCTCTATATAAGTCCTGACTTATATATTCTATTTATCCAATGATAAACATTTTATTTAATTTATAAAACCATATTTATAAATTTATCTTCTTACTTTATCTGTTAAAACAGATTTCTCTTAAATGTTCACTTTGAATTCATATTCTGTTATACCCGTGTGCGAAGCACGGGTCTAAACCTTCCTAGTGTAAAATTCTCTTTTTATACAATTCTACTCATTTTTCAAGTATTTCTTTTTTTTATAGTCTATTTATTTTCGAAATAAATATTTTCTTTATAATTCTATTTATTTTCCTTAATAAATATTTCTTTATGATTCTATTTATTTCTAAATAAATATTTCTATCTAAAATTTATTTGTAAATGTTTTACGAATATTCCCTTTTCAATTCTATTTGTAAATGTTTTACAAATACTTCTTTTTTTAATTTGTTTTCATGAATATTTCCTCTTTGTATTTTATCATATTTATTTCCTTAAATAAATATTTCTTTTTATAATATCATATTTAAAAATGTTTCTTTTTGTAGCATCTTTAGATTTTATAAATATTTCTTTTCCAATATAACGTTGAAAATTTCCTTTTTAACATTCCAATATTCCTTATGGTATTTAACGTACCATATAACAATGACCGGTATCATTCAACCATACAAAATCAACAATGGATTTCTTATCACATCATATAACACAATATATGAAGAAAAAAACAGTAAAATAAATGTTGAGGAACCCAGTTGGTTCCCTCCGACATGTTTCCCTGCATCCACAGATGTTGTAACACCCCGTAATTTAGTAACACTAGGATTCACAAATCAAGGCAGAATTAAATTTTAAATTCAAAATCAAGGGAAACGTGTTGCGCCATTGCGTTCATCTCAAAATTCTGCTTGGAAACAAGTCCGAGTTTGCGAGAATCAGAGTCCGTATGAGGGAGATATGACCCTCTGAAGTTTCAGGAATTTCCAGAACAGAAAACAACTCGAAATTCGAATTCAAACCCAGAAGCGGGCTGGACGGGAAAATTCCCGCCCAGGACCCAGGTTTACTGGGGAGTCGACCCCCCCCCCCTAACTAGGTCGACTGGCTAGTCGACCTGGGGGTCGACCTGGTGCCAGAACCCGGTTTTGAACCTGTGTTCATTTTGATGTTTCTGGCCCGATTTTCTG
Organism: Allium sativum; assembly: GCA_030737875.1. Taxonomy (NCBI): domain Eukaryota; kingdom Viridiplantae; phylum Streptophyta; class Magnoliopsida; order Asparagales; family Amaryllidaceae; genus Allium; species Allium sativum. The sequence continues at coordinate 481,152,919 of CM060915.1, forward strand.
ACCAGATTCATGACTCTAATCCTATATAAACAGCTTCCTAGCCTCCTTCTCTCTACACCATTTCATTCTATCCTTATGATGCCTCTGAGAAAATGTATAAATAAATAAAATAATATATAAAACAAATCAAGACGAGGAAATGTTGCTCAAGACTTTCAAGAGGAGATTCAAAACAAGCTAGGATTCAAGTGAAGATTCAAACGACTTCAACGACTGTTTTTCTACGAATCTAGTCTAATCTCTGTAAGTCGTTACTTTTTAGATTTGAACGTTTTCTATTCGTGACATGAAATTAAAGGAATAAAAGAATATGCCAAATCTTTCTGTTCGAATCAGTGCTTATATCCATGGACCTAATTAAGAACTGTTATGATTCGATGACCAATAAGACTGTGACTATGAAACTATGGACCTTAAAACCATATGCCTATTTGACTATGAACATTTCCTATGAACATTGCCTATGAACATTGCCTATGAACTTTGCCTATGACTGTGACTCATGACTGTGAGAATTATTTTCCTTTGACTATGAACATCGCCTATTACCGTGATTCATTAACTGTGAGGATTTATTGCCTATGACTATGGATATAAGGTTATTATTTACGCCCGTGACACTGTAGTTACAAAACCATGTTATACCCCAAACTGGCATTATGTTGGATCTAGGCTTGACTTTCTGTTTCTAGTTATCCTTGGATCTTGATCTTGGGAATTTACCTATTAAGTTAGGTCTACCCATGTTCTTGAACCTATACTATTCAACCTTTTTTTTATGTCGTAATATTACAAGATCTATATGACTGTGAATTATCATCTTATGCCAGTTATTATGTCTATTCTTTCATGGCATTTTGGTTCATTCCCTTTTATCCATGAATCTAGATTTATTTATAATCTAGGTTGAATCACGATTATACGAACGATGGGAATACGATTTGGGCAAAATATGAAATTTACTAAAAACGTAGTTATAAACTTGGAAATCGGCATAAAATGGGAACATGTATTATGGTATGTTTATAAAAATGCAAATTGGATAAATTTGATATGAATTATAGGATGTGTAATTTGAATCTAGTATTGACTTGTAAATCTAGCATTTACATGAACTGTGAACTAGAATAATAAGTCTAGTTCGACATGAACTGTAATTAGAATGTTAAATCAGAATTGGATTAGCTAATTTGGCATAATAAGTATATTGGCATAAATTTGAAATTGGCCATAATTGTGAGTAATTGTCATGTTTGGCAAAAATCATGGTTAGTGACACTTAATTTGGTATAGTTTACATACCAAAAAGCATAAATATGATATAGAGGGGAAAATGGGCCATAATAATAAATGTTGACAATTTACATTAAAAGAGTAATTATGAAATAAGTAAATTAGGAATAATTTACTTATAGAATTTGTCCTAAATGAGAAAATGTAAATTTAGACAAATTAAAGGTTTATTAACGACATCTCTTTTAATAATACACCAGAAAGTTCTAGGGTGACAGAGAGGATAGTGTCTAGGCTTGGGTTTGGAAAATACAAGTTTCCTGCTCTCCCTGGCTATCCCTAACTGATCCGACGGACGGGATGGTTACTTTCAAAACCTGATTTGAAAATTAATCAAAACCCTTTGACCTTAGAAAACACGAATATGCCTAACCCGAGGTTAGACTGAGTTGCGATGTAAACCTGCCCGGAACCAACCGGCACATCCAGTAATCGCAACAATATCTGTCTAATGTGAGCGGTCGCGGCTTTAATTTATTTATGTAAAGCTAGAACAAGAATGGTAGGGTTAAGTTAACTAAGACACTTAACCAATTCAACATGATAACCAAACCAATGGGTGGGGTTAGGTTCATACAGACACTTAACACAGTTAAGCTAGAATGGGAGGGTTAAGTCCATAAGGGACACTTAACCAAACTTAACATCGTAACAAGACAAGATTTGTAAGGGTTAAGTAACTAAGAAAACACTTATCCAAATTAACATGTTAACTAGACTAGAAGGTGGGGTTAAGTAAAGTTAATACACTTAGCCAAATTAACATGTTAACTAGACTAGAGGTTGGGGTTAAGTAAAATTTAATACACTTAGCCAATTTGATATGTTAGCTGGACTAGACCGTAGGGTTAAGTAAACTTTAACACTTAACCATCAGATTGTGATAAATGAATAGGGTTAAGTCTAAAACATGAAGGGATAATACTTAACCATTAATAAAGTGTTAGTTAAAACAGATGGGCAAGGTTAAGTTAAAAAGGAACACTTAGCCAATACAGGATGAATGAATAGGGTTAAGTAATAAGAAATACTTAACTAATATAACTTGGTTTGTGGTAGGTTAAGTCAACATGAATTACTGATAACACTTAACCAGTTTATCAGGATAAATGAAGAGGGTTAAGTTAGCTTGAATTGACTAATGACACTTAACCAATCCAAATTGACGAGAAAGAGAACTAAGTAGTAAACCTTAGTTAAAAGGAACTAAGTAGTAAACCTTAGTTAAGAAAACAACGATTCTGGAAACTAAGTGGTAAACCTTAGTTAGCAAAACTAAGTAGTAATTCTTAGTATAACATGGGAAGGAGCGAACGTCCATCTAATTTTAAAGAAAGCTCCAACGAATTGGGTTACGAAGCCCGAGGCTTCGAGGGGACGTAAGGGTACTCTTGGTATCCCTCTTTGAGGCTGCAGATGATCCTCCTGGGCTCACAGAGGTTAAGGTCTGCGTTAGAAGAACCAAGGGTATGCCTTGGTTGCAAAATGTGGCAACCTAAAGACTAGGATGGACCAGCGTGACTCGGCGAGAAACCGATAGCCCTGTGATAGCAACTCGTCGTTTACCATCCATTTTCAGTCAATCGAGATACGTAAAGCGGAAAGGCGGAGAACTCCAAAAGATCATATACTTGTTATCTAGTTATGGGTAAGGATGGCCATAAGACAGTGGGGCATAGGGGGCCTGCGTATAGTTCTCAATCTTTCAAGGGTGGCCTTTCATTAGTTGAGGGAGGGGTCAAGTGGGACCATAGCCACTGGAATAAAAACAGACCTTAGCATCTGCATCGGCAGATATCTGAAAGCTCCCGACCGAGTTCTGTGTTTCTTGATTTGCCCTACCACAGGACTCGAGCCGCATATTACAGGACATGTGCATCTAGACAAGCGATAACGATTCGCGATACATGCGTGGGAAAGTCTAGGAACATATACCACTCTAGGTAGTGTGTCCTAGACTTGGGGGCATCATTCGACAGGTAGCATAATCCCTAGTTGGACTAGGTGGCATAAACCCTGAATCCGAGAAGCGTTCAGCAGATAGCGTAAACTCTAGTTGAATCTAGAAAGCACTTGATAGAAAACCCAAGATTAGATCTAGGTAATAAATAATAAACGTATGCCTGAAGGCAATGGAAACTACAGGGATTGGGATCACGTTATCGTTACTAGTTGGGACATTAGTTAGGTGGTGCAGAGATATAGAAACCAGTATAACAAGGAAATAGCAAAGCGGTGAAAGTATTAGAGCATATCCAATTTATCTTATCTTAGCATACCTTGTGTTAATCTTGTCTAATCTTGTTGGCCCTATCATCATGGTGTTATCTTGTATTCAGTTAATTCATGTCGTTTTGTTTTTCCATGTTCACATGCTAGAAGTAACTGAACTTACTCAGGCTTTATGTCTGACTCTGTTTTTCTTTCGTCTTCTTTTCTTCTGTTCCCCTCCCCCCCCCAAGGTAGTAAAGGAGGGAATAGTATAGCTCAGGTTAAGTTGGACTGTCACTCTTTCCCAGCTTAAAGATTTATCGAAGTTTTGCTTGGATTCTCTTTTCAGATGCTATGGCTGGCTCTTTCTACATTGGGGAATATAAATGTTGTTTTATGCTTCTTTATTTTGTAGGATAGATGATACTCTGATATTGTAAAGAAATCGTTGTACAAACTATTTTATCAATAAAGCAAAGTTTTATTTTCCGCTGTTTAATTTCTGTCTGTCTTGTAATTTATCTGCATCTTTTACCCTAAATGCTCCACTGAACTTAGTGCATTCCCTTTGTGAGTGACACTAACGGATGTGGGGTGTTACACGTGGTATCAGAGCTGATGGTTACCATATCAGATAAAGGATTTGAAAAATTATTTTCAAAACGGTTTTACAAGAAGCATTTTCAAGAGAAAAGATTTGTTTTAAAGGCATATTCCCCAAAGCCATACGCACTATCTTCTCTTCCTCTGTTTGAATTCTTGTCTCCTTCTTTCTTGAGTCTCTGGGGCTCCTGGCTTTTTGGGAGGTAACCTCATCGATGGGAGAAGTCGTGCCTGGCTTCTATCCATAGCCGTAGTTGTTTCACCTACGGCCAGTTTTCTTTCAAGCTTACAGGGTTTTCTGTACGAGGGAAGCAACTTTCGAGAGATTTGTCAACATGACTACACACGGAAGAGGATGAGGAATTCATGGATTTAGATTTTGCTCACAAAGGAGGAAGGAATAATAAAACCTAAGACAAGAGGAAGTATCTTTATTATAGTGTAATAGGGCATGTAATTAAGGGCAAAGGACAAGATTTTCAGAAGGGCAAGTACCTACTTTCGCCACCAAGCGTACCTAGGAGAAAAGTAGTAAAGTTCTGTTGGAAGAGCATAGTTTTGTTGTTCGTGCTCTTTCCTTTGGTTTTAGCGCTTCGCATTTGTTCATATCCACTTCCATAGTTGAGTCTCTGCACCATAGTACTTGTATAGTAGAAAGATCCCACTAGAGTCTCAAATCCAATTGGTGGTCCGACCAGTTTATTTTTGGTTAGTAAGGATTTGGGAATAGCTATCGAGTTTGCTTATATCATCTCACGTAGATCGTCTAAATTCGGAGGAGATATTCCTTAGGTGCTTGTCTGATATTGGTTTAGGCCTTTGGGGCTTGTACTTGAGGAATGTCGAGTTCGACTGGGATGGTTTGCGTGAGAGATGAATAGTTGTGGCAGGCACTCTAAAAAAGTACGTAGTGACCTTTCGACCCTTATAGCTATGGCATGGTGGATAAGAGAGAGACCTCTAATCATCTTAGTACATACACTTGGTATCATAGTTAACATCTGTTTATTTTGGAAATGGAGGTCAGAAACTTCACAATCGTGAAGTTAAATTAGTTAAGATACAGTGGAGTAAAGCTCAAGAAGGCTAGATACTAGCATCATACCCTTTTCCTTAAGGGTGCATCCTTGATTTCTTTTTTTTGTAGGAGCTTTACGCATAATTGTTTCTCTCTTTCCAAAGTATATCCTCTAGGTCGTATCTTCGATCCTTAGGTAGAAACTCTTTTGGATGTAAACATGTATTTGAAACATGTTATGGTTGATGGTTGCGAGCTGTTGCTAATGGTTGCTCGTGAATGCATATACATACGTATTAGGCACTAGATCAGTTCGGACGCTTTCATATTGCATTTACAGATATGTATTTGTTTATAAGTTGAACTTGATATGTTATCATATGGATGAATGGCTATGCACACATGTAGTATTTACATAACTAGGGATGCTTGCATACATGATTGGACGCATGGCACTGACATGATTCGCATTAAGGAGGTCAACTGAATCAGTAGACCGCCTGATTTTGCATTAGATAAAGACATATGCACACACCATGCATATGAACATGAAAGCATTAGAAATCTTTCTAAGGACAATGAATGCCTGTGATTGAATGGTTGAGTATATGGGTGATTGGATGTTAGGAAACATTCTTCCTAACTTGATGATTTCGGGGATGAAATCCTTTTAAGTGGGGGAGAATGTAACACCCCGTAATTCAGTAACACTAGGATTCACAAATCAAGGCAGAATTAAATTTTAAAATCAAAATCAAGGGAAACGGGTTGTGCCATTGCGTTCGTCTCGAAATTCTGCTTGGAAACGAGTCCGAGTTTGTGAGAATCGGAGTCTGTATGAGGGAGTTATGACCCTCCGAAGTTTCAGGAATTTTCAGAACGGAAAACAGCTCGAAATTCGAATTCGAAATTCGAATTCAAACCCAGAAGCGGGTTGGGCGGGAAAATTCCCACCCAGGACCCAGGTCGACTGGGGAGTCGACTGGGTAGTCGACCCCCCCCTGACCAGGTCGACTGGCCAGTCGACCTGGGGGTCGACCTGGTGCCAGAACCCGGTTTTGAACCTGGGTTCATTTTGATGTTTCTGGCCCGATTTTCTGACTAGATTCATGACTCTAATCCTATATAAACAGCTTCCTAGCCTCCTTCTCTCTACACCATTTCATTCTATCCTTATGCTGCCTCTGAGAAAATGTATAAATAAATAAAATAATATATAAAATAAATCAAGACGAGGAAATGCTGCTCAAGACTTTCAAGAGGAGATTCAAAACAAGCTAGGATTCAAGTGAAGATTCAAACGACTTCAACGACTGTTTTTCTACGAATCTAATCTAATCTCTGTAAGTCGGTTACTTTTTAGATTTGAACGTTTTCTATTCGTGACATGAAATTAAAGGAATAAAAGAATATGCCAAATCTTTCTGTTCGAATCAATGCTTATATCCTTGGACCTAATTAAGAACTGTTATGATTCGATGACCAATAAGACTATGACTATGAAACTATGGACCTTAAAACCATATGCCTCTTTGACTATGAACATTTCCTATGAACATTGCCTATGAACTTTGCCTATGACTGTGACTCATGACTGTGAGAATTATTTTCCTTTGACTATGAACATCGCCTATGACTGTGATTCATTAACTGTGAGGATTTATTGCCTATGACTATGGATATAAGGTTATTATTTATGCCCGTGACACTGTAGTTATAAAACCATGTTGTACCCCAAACTGGCATTACGTTGGATCTAGGCTTGACTTTCTGTTTCTAGTTATCCTTGGATCTTGATCTTGGGAATTTACCTATTAAGTTAGGTCTACCCATGTTCTTGAACCTATACTATTCAACCTTTTTTTTATGTCGTAATATTACTAGATCTATATGCCTGTGAATTATCATCTTATGCCAGTTATTATGTCTATTCTTTCATGGCATTTTGGTTCATTCCCTTTTATCCATGAATCTAGATTTATTTATAATCTAGGTTGAATCACGATTATACGAACGATGGGAATACGATTTGGGCAAAATATGAAATTTACTAAAAACGTAGTTATAAACTTGGAAATTGGCATAAATTGGGAACATGTATTATGACATGTTTATAAAAATGCAAATTGGATAAATTTGACATGAATTATAGGATGTGTAATTTGAATCTAGTATTGACTTGTAAATCTAGCATTTACATGAACTGTGAACTAGAATAATAAGTCTAGTTCGACATGAACTGTAATTAGAATGTTAAATCAGAATTGGATTAGCTAATATGGCATAATAAGTATATTGGCATAAATTTGAAATTGGCCATAATTGTGAGCAATTGTCATGTTTGGCAAAAATCATGGTTAGTGACACTTAATTTGGTATAGTTTACATACCAAAAAGCATAAATATGATATAGAGGGGAAAATGGGCCATAATAATAAATGTTGACAATTTACATTAAAAGAGTAATTATGAAATAAGTAAATTAGGAATAATTTACTTATAGAATTTTTCCTAAATGAGAAAATGTAAATTTATACAAATTAAAGATTTATTAACGACATCTCTTTTAATAATACACCAGAAAGTTCTAGGGTGACAAAGAGGATAGTGTCTAGGCTTGGGTTTGGAAAATACAAGTTTCCTGCTCACCCTGGCTATCCCTAACTGATCCGATGGACGGGATGGTTACTTTCAAAACCTGATTTGAAAATTAATCAAAACCCTTTGAACTTAGAAAACACGAATATGCCTAACCCGAGGTTAGACTGAGTTGCGATGTAAACCTGCCCGGAACCAACCGGCACATCCAGTAATCGCAACAATATCTGTCTAATGTGAGTGGTCGCGGCTTTAATTTATTTAGTTAAAGCTAGAACAAGAATGGTAGGGTTAAGTTAACTAAGACACTTAACCAATTCAACATGATAACCAAACCAATGGGTTGGGTTAGGTTCATACAGACACTTAACACAGTTAAGCTAGAATGGGAGGGTTAAGTCCATAAGGGACACTTAACCAAACTTAACATCGTAACAAGACAAGATTTGTAGGGGTCAAGTAACTAAGAAAACACTTATCCAAATTAACATGTTAACTAGACTAGAGGGTGGGGTTAAGTAAAGTTAATACACTTAGCCAAATTAACATGTTAACTAGACTAGAGGTTGGGGTTAAGTAAAATTTAATACACTTAGCCAATTTGATATGTTAGGCTGACTAGACCGTAGGGTTAAGTAAACTTGAACACTTAACCATCAGATTGTGATAAATGAATAGGGTTAAGTCTAAAACATGAAGGGATAATACTTAACCATTAATAAAATGTTAGTTAAAACAGATGGGCAAGGTTAAGTTAAAAAGGAACACTTAACCAATACAGGATGAATGAATAGGGTTAAGTAATAAGAAATACTTAACCAATATAACTTGGTTTGTGGTAGGGTCAAGTCAACATGAATTACTGATAACACTTAACCAGTTTATCAGGATAAATGAAGAGAGTTAAGTTATCTTGAATTGACTAATGACACTTAACTAATCCAAATTGACGAGAAAGAGAACTAAGTAGTAAACCTTAGTTAAAAGGAACTAAGTAGTAAACCTTAGTTAAGAAAACAACGATTCTGGAAACTAAGTGGTAAACCTTAGTTAGCAAAACTAAGTAGTAATTCTTAGTATAACACGGGAAGGAGCGAACGTCCATCTAATTTTAAAGAAAGCTCCAACGAATTGGGTTACGAAGCCCGAGGCTTCGAGGGGACGTAAGGGTACTCTTGGTATCCCTCTGTGAGGCTGCAGATGATCCTCCTGGGCTCACAGAGTTTAAGGTCTGCATTAGAAGACCCAAGGGTATGCCTTGGTTGCAAAATGTGGCAACCTAAAGACTAGGATGGACCAGCGTGATTCGGTGAGAAACCGGTAGCCCTGTGATAGCAACTCGTCGTCTACCATCCATCTTCAGTCAATCGAGATACGTAAAGCGGAAAGGCGGAGAACTCCAAAAGACCATATACTTGCTATCTAGTTATGCGTGAGGATGGCCATAAGACAGTGGGGCATAGGGGGCCTGCGTATAGTTCTCAATTTTTCAAGGGTGGCCTTTCATTAGTTGAGGGAGGGGGCAAGTGGGACCATAGCCACTGGAATAAAAACAGACCTTAGCATCTGCATCGGCAGATATCTGAAAGCTCTCGACCGAGTTCTGTGTTTCTTGATTTTCCCTGCCACAGGACTCGGGCCGCACATTACAGGACATGTGCATCTAGACAAGCGATAACGATTCGCGATACATGCGTGGGAAAGTCTAGGAACATATACCACTCTAGGTAGTGTGTGCTAGACTTGGGGGCATCGTTCGACAGGTAGCATAATCCCTAGTTGGACTAGGTGGCATAAACCCTGAATCCGAGAAGCGTTCAGCAGATAACGTAAACTCTAGTTGAATCTAGAAAGCACTTGATAGAAAACCCTAGATTAGATCTAGGTAATAAATAATAAATGTATGCCTCAAGGCAATGGAAACTACAGGGATTGGGATCACGTTATCGTTACTAGTTGGGACACTAGTTAGGTGGGACACCAGTATAACAAGGAAATAGCAAAGCGGTGAAAGTATTAGAGCATATCCAATTTATCTTATCTTAGCATACCTTGTGTTAATCTTGTCTAATCTTGTTGACCCTGTCATCATGGTGTTATCTTGTATTCAGTTAATTCATGTCGTTTTGTTTTTCCATGTTCACATGCTAGAAGTAACTGAACTTACTCAGGCTTTATGTCTGACTCTGTTTTTCTTTCGTCTTCTTTTCTTCCGTCCCCCCCCCCCCCCCCCGGTAGTAAAGGAGGGAATAGTATAGCTCAGGTTAAGTTGGACTGTCACTCTTTCCCACCTTGAAGATTTGTCGAAGTTTTGCTTGGATTCTCTTTTCATATGCTATGGCTGGCTCTTTCTACATTGGGGAATATAAATGTTGTTTTATGCTTCTTTATTTTGTAGGACAGATGATACTCTGATATTGTAAAGAAATCGTTGTACAAACTATTTTATCAATAAAGCAAAGTTTTATTTTCCGCTGTTTAATTTCTGCCTGTCTTGTAATTTATCTGCATCTTTTACCCTAAATGCTCCACTGAACTTAGTGCATTCTCTTTGTGAGTGACACTAACGGATGTGGGGTGTTACAGATGTTAATCACATGAATAACACGAGTATGAAATATCCTGATAATAGATTCAATATTCGATTAACGATTTATATCTATATCGTTATCTATATTTTCAACCAATTTACTAGCAGTTCAACCAAACAGCCAACACACAACAAACAACCATCATTTACCAGTTATAAAAATACGTTATAAAATATAACTGAGAAGAGTTAGTGAGTTTTACTCACATTGGTCGGTTATCGTTAAATAACGATAATTGGTCATTGATTTGATTTAGGCATTTAATTTCACCATAAATCCAAATGAGCTCCAATTCACTCCCGGTCAGTTCCACTGTGGAGTTCCCGTCCATACGATCCTAACAGGTCCATTTTTGTCCAATTCTGATATCATACGACAAAGATTCGCATTTCATAAGTTTATACACTATTTGTTAAATAAACTAATTTCTTTTTATAAATTCCATGGGCTTTTCCCTTTTCTATTTACCTCGGCCCGATTAATTTAAAACCCGCCCCATCTAAACCCCTTCTTCCCTGATTCAAACGCGCGCTCCAGGAACTGCCATTACTGCACTTCACGACGTCCATCCTTCCACCATACTCCACGGTTTTCAACGCGAGTACCTCAAAACTGCTCCCCATCCAAAACCGCACTACCATATCATCGTTTGATCCCACTTACAACACCCCAGTAAAACGCGTTCAACAGTAGCTCACCGTGCTCTAGAGATTTCGCATGACATTTTTACACACCGATTCCCACCAAAATTGCATGTAAGGTGCTATGGAGCATGCCTAACCCAAATCCATAGCCAGAAATTCACATCGATGCATCTAATCTGGGTTTTCGAAAACCCTAGAATCACTGTGCAAATTTTCAGCAAGCAAAATGGAAACCGAACTGAACGAAACTCACATCAATGGAAAAAACAATCTATGAGGATCTCGAATATATGCGATTTGAGATTTATGAGAATTTCTTTGATTTGATATGAATTTGTGAAGGAAACAGATTTTGTTTGAGAAAAGAAAGCACTGGCGGCTTACGTTTTAACCAGAGGAATTTTCTCCTACGGTTTAGACAGTGTAGTGATATATATAGGATATTTATAATATTTTTTATTTGAATATTATATTCATTTCTAATCAGCCGCTATTGTATTTATCATTTAAAAATCCTCATGATCACACACGATATCCAAAAATCATGAAAATGGACATACAACTAGAGTTCGACATTGCGGACCCAATGAAACTGGTTTCGTCGAATTCCGATTTCATTTGCTCACACAGCGTATTTTTAATCGTCGAAATACTGACTATTTTTCACATTAAAAATCCGAACGACCACACACTGACTTCAAAAATCACGAAACTTGACATCTAACTATAATTTTACATTGCGGATCCAACAAAACTAGTTTCGTCGAAAACGGAATTCGTTTGAAAAATTAGCTATTTTTAAAGCTCTAAATAACCCATTTAAATATATAAATGTATTTAAAAATAATTAAATTAAATATTTAAAAATAAATATAATCGTATATATCCACACTAGAATATCGTACAACTCCAATTGGACTTACAACTCGATATTTCAAAATTCCCAAATATATCGATATTCGATTTATATATAAAATCCTTTTATAATATAAATATATATTTATAAATTTTAGAGGAATTCCATAGCGACTTTTCTAAAATTTGGTTTGGACATAAATCAAAATCTACACAATGAAATCCCGATTTTTCTCTTCCATTAGAAAATATACTTCACCAGCTCCGAATGTTTCTTATTTCACAGAAATCCGATATAAAACGGACCCTGTATATTCAATTGAAGTTCAAATCGCTAAATAGCGAACTGTCGCGCCATTTCGAGCTCGATTTTAATTATATTATAATCTACATTCAAACTTTGTTTAAATAATATATTTTTTATTCAATTTCAAATTCTAAACTGAGTTATATATTTTGGATTGTCCAATTCACATAATATTGTGAATTATGTTATTTCCGATTATTTCAGAAATAATTATATTACTCTATTATTTATATTAATTAAATTTATATATTATTTAATTAAACAACCATTAAATTCTCTATATCACTATTTAAATAATTAAATAAACTAATTATTATACTATAAAAATACGGGACATTACAGATCTATTTCTCGTTTTCATCCCTCCGGGCTCTTAGGGAGGAAGTGCTTAGCTTAGACTGCTTAGTTGATTTTATCTTGGAAGACTCTTGTAGAGATGTGTTGCTTTTCTTATTTCTTTCCATGATATGCTCGTACATTTTGGCTATTTACGGATACTATTATTTTTGTACTTTGATATTGCTATTATGACTGAGATTTGAGACGTGGTATTCTAGGACAATTTAGTTTAGCTGAAATTACTAGAATGGCTTTGTTATTTTAATGTAAATTGTCTTCTACTTCCACTGTGAGTTTATAACTTTATGTCTTATGAAATCCGTCTCTATGATGTTTATTGTCTTTATACATACAACACTCCATATTTCTTAACGAGATTATATATTAAGATAACGTTAAGGGTGTAGGGAGTTACATTTTGTAACACCTCGCATTTTTAATTAAATAATAAAATAAAATTTGATAAGCTCTCAGAATTTGGTTATGGAATTAGCGTCATTGCGTTCATGATGATTTTCTGATCAATTTAGACCTATGGTTGCAAGAAACAGATTTAAGATGAAAAAGACATCTTTAAATGAAATATTACAGCAAACATGAAAAGAAGATATAACAATAACACTAAAAAGAACAATGACCACCATTGTTTTTAGTCCTGTTAACAAAAGCCTATGTGGTCAAATTGGTACAGACAACTCTCTCTCAAATGAGTGGTGCAAGGTGGAGTCCTGCTAGCGCCATATTTTTATTTTAGAGGGACGGTTAAAGATATGCATTTTCTAAGAGGAAAATATGTATAAATGCACATATAAGGAAAATTTAAGTATAAAAATATATGTAAACATGCATATGTAAATATATGTGTATGTATGTGCAATTGTGTGTGTGTGTGTGTTGTGTGTGTGTGTGTGTGTATATATATATATATTGTTGGAGAATAGGATGACAACAACCTTGTTTCAATTATTAACATTATTGATTATAAAGTATATACTAACATCTTTATCCAGAATATATATATATATATATATATATGCAGGAATTATATACAAGTGATATAGAAGACTGTACAGTTTTAAAAATCCAAGGTATCAAGGAATTCAAGATTTCAAAGGAGAATCCAGACTCATGAGTATCAAGATGTCAAGATTTGAATAGCTCAAGATTATAAAAGTAATAGAGTCTAGTTTATACGTAAAACTCTGGTTAGCACTTTCAAATTCTGTTTTCAAACTGATTTCAAAATTATTTCAAATTTCTTTTCTAAAATGATTTCAAATTATTAAGATTTTACTTACGAATTCAAATATATATAAATATGTTTATAGTTTATAAAGTTTTATAATATATATGTTTTTAACATACATGTTTTATAGTTTTATATTATATAATATTATAAATATGTTTATATTATATTTTACTTTGTTTTTACACTTTAGAAACTTCATTTGAAACACTAGTTTTGATTCAAGAATTTTCAAAATATATATATATATATATATACATATAGTAATTTAAACACTTTAAAAAAATGTTTTAGAATTCAAAATACTCTATATATGTCGAAATACATACTTGGACATGATGACATATAACCTTCACTTTTTCAAATTTCAAAGGAAGTGTCTTTTCATTATATAAAACGCTTCAGAAACGTTGCAACCTTTCAAACTCTATAAATACGGGTTGAATTCGAATTTTTTATAACTTCTTCTTCTCCGTCTTCATCCTATCTCTAACCACCATTATTATATATTAATTTCTTGATTCCTACACTTATACTCTGCCGATTTCTACTCAGATTATATCAAACTTCTTCTTTTCTCAATCTCTATCAAATTCTCTCTGATTGGAAGTGCTATTCAAGAGTTTTAGGGCTATTGTAATCATTCGGGAATTGTTTAGAAAAGGGTGTGTTCCTTGTAGCCCGGAAATCAAGGAAAAGGAGAAAAATTAACCTTCTAGCTGTGAAATCAAGGGTGGTTGAATCAGTGTTAACCTTGTAGCCATGAAATCAAGGGCATCGTTATTGGATTCTGATATTAATAAAATTCTGCGCAATCCAGCATTGCGTGGGACAGGACGTAGGAGTAATCCGAACCAGTATAAAATCCGGTGTGTTCTTTCCTTTTCTGCATTTTATATTTACTTATATCTGTGTTTGTAATTGTTTATGTGTTTGTGATCATTTCGGGTGTGATAGTCATTGCGTGATTCATATAGTAATTCAAGATTGTTTAAATTTTCCATAATCTCTTTAAAACACTATTCACCCCCTCTAGTGCTAGTTTTGTCTTAAGATCCTTAATCCTCATACCTTAACACATATGAAAGAGAAATCCAAAATAAAACGGCAATCTACGAAAATATGTAAGAATTAAATAATGGCATAATGCCATTTGAATTTTGAATAAAAAAATAAAGATTATGCGTATATATACAAACAAATTTGAATATTGAAATAAATAGGTGCACGTTAAGAGCAAAAAGTAATTAATGCATAATAAATGAAAAAAGGACAAGAAATTAACTGCTTTTGAAATTAGAATGCATTAAAAGGAATAAAACAACCAACTGATAACGTCATTAATTACATTAATTAACCAGCTATTAACGGACAAGGAATTAATGGATTGCATGCGTATATATACATGCAAATACAATCAAACTTAAATATAAGTTATAAATGGAATATTATAAATTAGGAAAGTTATATTAAATAAGAAATTAACGTTACTAATTAACGTTAAATCAAAATTTAAACGAAGTTGGAAAAACATGCCCAAACCTAGGATGTGTCGACCCAAACCTCACCTGGATCGACTCATGTGTTGATCTAGGGTTTGACCCACCTCTAAGGTGCATCGACACAGTGGTCGACCCAATCAGGTTAGATCTATTTTTTTTAGATGACGTGTTTTCTGGAATAAACGGTTCAGATTTTTTTTTGGTTAAGTCCGATGGACTAGACTTTCTCGTACACCTATAATAGACTAGCAGGGACTAGTTTTAACTCATTTTCTGAGACTCTGCCTAGGCTCTATCGTTCTCTTTTCCCTCCAAACCTTTCCAGAAATTAAAGTGTTAGATCTTAGGGATTTTTATTCAAGGATTGAAGGTAAAAGATATAAATCTATAACATAGGTGTTCAGAGTTCTGATCAACGTGAGGCATGTTCTTGAATTTGATTTATTTAGGCTTCTCTTCTCTTTTCCCTCTTCTTTTAGTACCAGATTTGTGAATCCGTGGTTATTTGGATAATATATTCAGTTAGGGATTCCACGTAACAACAAATCTGGATCAGATTAAAGGATTGGAAAGCTATCAGGTGAGTAGGTTTAAATTATACCTTTTTAATTACTGGTATATTTGCCATTTACAATCCCCATCATTCTTAACATGTTAAATAACTGTAAGTTGTGATAATTGCGGTATAATTCATTTTCATTTATGTTCAGAATATTACTATTGTATAAATCTATTCTATGAATTTCTTAATGGGATTAAAATCACTATAATACTGGAATTGTGGAATTTACGATAGAAGTGAATATGTTACAGAAAATGTTGTTAATGACAAATTGGATATTGTAAATCAAATTACAATGAAATTGGGAGTAATAGAAAAAGAATAGATATGCCTAATTTGTATGTAAAATTTACAGTAATTGGAAAATTGTAGATAACTAAACTGAGATACGAGATTAAGTTTAACTTGTGGTAGAAGCCTGCCTGGAACCGCTCGGAAAATCCAGCATCCATAAGTGGTCAACTTAATGTGAGAGGTCTGGTGCTTAAGCATATAAAAAAAATATGTATACAACAGATAATAAAGAAATAAATAAATTAGTAATGTCTGTTAGGGTACAACAAATAAATATTTTGGGACTGATAAAATAAAGATGCTACATTGTCAATTAATATCTTAGGAAACTATGACCGTCAGGTTCATAAATGACATTAATTTTAATTAATAGAAATAAATGGTACATGTGAAATTATACAAGACGGTAAAGAAATGGATGCTACAATAGTAAAAGTTTGGTTAATGTTAAAGAACCAAGAAAAGTGCGATGAACGGGGAATATAACCTATAATAATTAATTATATTAATGAAAATTCAATATAATAGGTAGGATTGTCCTAGGGACAAGTGAAATTATAACATGGCTTATAATAAATAAAAGGGAACTTAATAATAAACCTTAGTTAAGAGCACTAAGTTAATAAGTAAACAACAACGATAGGTTGTGATGACAATGTACGATTCGTGATTAAATAAGTAAGAATGAGATAGACTTATGGAATGAAATAAGTTGTACTTAATTATATACATTAAGTAACATGTTAATAGAAAACATGTGGATTGGAATTAGATATACTTAATTATACATTAAGTAGAACTTGTTATTGGAACTTGTAAACATGTAATTCACAGTAAATGACATGGTAATAACAAGGGGTTGTATATTACTTTCGTTAACTATAATCCAGGGTAAAAAGGGTGTAGATTACTATCACTAAAGTAAGCGCAATTAAAAGATTAGATATAGGGTCTAATAACAAGTTTGTGTGATGCGCTTGGACCATCCCGCACGAACGAAGGTGAAGAACCTAACGCGGTAGATCATTGGGGTGTTTAGAGACACGGGAGGAGCACGTCCATAAGATTATTCTACATGATTACTTGGCGGGACTAGAGGGAAGCACGTAGCTTTTGAGGGACGTGGTAGGGTACTCCGTGGTGGTCCTCTGTTGCAGTACACGCTCATGATGACTTTGCAGAGGTGGGGGTCTACGCGATACCGCTTTGTAGATATACCTTGACTACAATGTTAATTTGGCAGTCAGAAGGCTCTAGCGGTATGGTGTTGGGGTGATTTGGCAGTTTGCCTCGCTCGGGGAGGGAGGTTGTTCAGGGCCAAATTAAGGATAGCAATCATTGGATACCTGTCAATGACAGTCAGTGGGATGTGTAAAGACTGGAGCTAAACCAAGTTACCATTGTCCTTTCACTATCGAGGCATGGTTGAGGACTTGCCAAATTGGATGCTAGATTAGTTGATAGAGGATCGTCATTATCTCTTGATGTAGTCTTTCATTAGCCGAGGGAGAGGCCTGGGTGGGGCCATAGCCACCGTAAAAATAAGACCATACTTGGATCCTTTACGTGGACCTATACAGATATAAAGAGACTTCGACCAAGTTCCGTGCATTAGATGCATCCCCGTTATGGGAGTACAATGGACAACACGTACATGTGAGGGTCTATGTATACGTCCCGGGTGGTGTATCGTAGACGTTAGGGCATTACTCCGTACATTTATATGGCATAACGATGTTGATTATATGCGGAAGCGTGGTATTTTGATTTGGATTTCTGTATGGTGTTCGACATAGGATACACTTCCCGGGTATGACGGTGGAGACCGTGCGAGGAGGGTACTATAGGAAGTACCTTAATATGTTGGGGTTAGCTACATATATACTAAATTAGGTTAATCTATGGGGAAGTAGATGAGTACGACGTGAGTATAGAGCCTTGAGTGTTGTTAACCCAAACAACCTAATAAATAAGAAAACATAACTAAATGGTATACGTAGGGTTATTTCATAATATACTCGCAGGTTTGGTTTGTGGTAGAGATATGATAGCTTTGGATACTGGTTAGGTAATATTATTACTTAGTTAAGGCTATATTTGGTTATATTACTTTTTATCCATTCCGTTGGGAGATGTTTACTGAGCTCTGATATATTTATTATTTCTGTCTTTATGCAGGATACCAGACAAGCAGACTCGAGCTTCGGTAGATTGGGATTTTTGAAAAAAATTGATATGTTGAAATTCGTGTTGTTATTCATTTGGTATCAGAGCCTAAGGCTACAAGATCACTATTTTTTTTTGAAAGAAAGATTATTTTTCAAAAGCCAAAAACTATTCTTGAAAATAAAATATATCCCCCTAGTAAAGTTACAACATTCCTTTGATTCTTTCGAATTCTAAATTCACGTCCTTTCTTTTGCGCAACATGTCGAGAACCCCTAATCTTCCTGAGGGTGTTCGTACTGGTTGGTTCCACAAATATTTATATGCTATGGCGCCCACTATGGGATAAGAACATGCACAAGTTCCAGCACTTGCTGCGGTGGTTCCTCCTAACCCACCTACAGCCGTGAACTTTTCTAAGCTTTGTAAGGACTTCTCTAACTTGGACGACAAGACCTTTTTAGGTACCAAGACATTTATGGAGACGCGCACCCAGATTAGAGAGACCGAGAGGATTTTCGAGTTGTTGGAACTTATGATAGGATGAGAGTTCGACTTGGTCACTTGAGGAAAAGCTTTTTTTGGGTAGGATATTCTAAAGGCTGAATGAAGGCATATAGATTAGGCTGGATTAAGGAATAAGTTTGAGAGGAAGTTTTTATCTTCTACTTAGGAAAAAAATGCATGTAGTTGGTGCGGTTCTTGAGCTTGAAGCAAGGAAATTTACCAGTTAAGGAATAAATCAACTGGTTTAATGGGTTATCGAGGTTTGACATGGATTTGGTTAATCCGCTCACAAGAAGGTTGTTCGATTTGCGAAAGGGTTGAATCCACCTCTCCAAGGTTTGGCAATGACTCAGATTTCTATGGGAGCAACATATAAGGCTTTGGATGAGATGCCATTGATGCCTAAGGATAAGAAGGAAGAAGTCAAGGATGATAAAAGTTGACCTTTACTACAAGAAAAACTAGTATTAGTTACACAATGTAGCAGCGTTTGTAGCTTATGTGGAACTATTATTTAGCAAAGTAGACATGTTGATACTAATGAAACGTTGCTTAAAAAAATATTAAGCAGGACATGAAAAATTAGGCGTCTACATTCTCTCCCATCGACATTACTCACTTTATTAACATAGTTTTTAGTTTCGATATATGTTCAGGAAAAAGTGCTAAAGAACGGGGAACTCCTCTGCTTTCCCAATCCAAACCTTGATTTTTCCAACTCAACCACCGACATTCAAAATCTCAATTCCGTCGATGCTTGGGGAAATCTTTTAAATTCGGAGAAGTATGGTTATCCGTGGTCTGGGGAGGTGAATCACTCATCTTCACTCCATAGCTTAGTTGATTTTTCTCCAGCGAAGGCTAATTAACTCAGCATTAATCTTATACTTCTTTAAACGGCCTCATTATCTCCATCTCGGACCACTTCAACAGCCATCATTCAATTCAACATATATTACTCAGGAATTCAACAACCGATTGAACCTGAATTTTTTGATCTAAACAGGTTATGTTTCTCATAATTTCTATTATATTGATTATACATATTTTATATCTATCATTTGCAATGCCAAAATTTAAAAGTTCATTTGATGTATCATTATTTAATCGATTATATTTTTCGCTCATAAATTCAACGATTAAAAACTAGTAAACCAAATTCTAGTTATGATCTTTTTGCGTTGTAGCAAATTAAACTTCAAGTAAATATATTCAGACATGCAATATGTAATTCACGATTAAATATGATGATTGCTATCAAATTTGATTGAAGTCTTATTTTAGTTTTGATAGTTTGTCTTTAAATGTGTCAAATATAATTTTAGAAATATGTAATTTATCACATCATTGGTGAATGCATACTGTTATATTTTGGATAAACTCATGATAGTTAGTATTATTTTCTGTTTGAACATTTACAATAATTGTATGCAAGAAATTATTTTTATATAAAGACTTTTATTGAACAATTTTGGTTGTGCGATTTCTCTAATCTAGCAACTGTTAAGTGGAGATAACATTCTTCTTTATATAAACATTAAAGAATATAACAAAAATTAATATTTGTTTAAATTAATGAAGATATTAGTGTTTTGCTTATCGAAGCACATTCTCATCCCATTTTACATTTTGCATTTTTAATTGTTTCTCCTTCGGGTTATCGTCTCTTCACCAAATTCCATGCGCCTTGCATCTCTAGGCTTTTAACATTAGACTCATGTAAAAACTATTATGAGCAATCATGCACGAGTGTTGGTTAATCACAACTAAAGTTTTGAAAGGAGAACGCATTTGTGATATGAGATGCAAACCTCAGTGCATTAAGTTTTTCAAATGAATGTTTGATGCAAGGCACAAAAGGAATTTGTTATGTGAAACAATCAGCTGATTGTATTAAAATAATAAACATGCATTAACCCATAGTTCAAGCCCACTTCCTAGCATCGTCTTGAGGTGGGGTCATTCTGAACTCTTGGAGCATCGTTTGATGAAATAAGCTGATGGGTGAAACTGCAATGTCTAAGCATATGTATCTATTGTAGGATGGAATCCCTATGGGGGGTTATGTATTTGTTGGATTGGAGAAGTAGGAAGCATGTCATTCCTAAGGATTCCATGCTGCCATTAGATGATATAAAGCGTCTTTGCGGTTAAATAGTCGTCATCTTCTCGGGTAGATCATCTAGAGATCGAAGGTTGATACACTCATGTACCGGAGGACGCACCTCTTCAAATAGAACGACCATCCTTTGAAGCTTTACAGTGGTTATCTATCTATTTGCAGAGATTGCAAAAGTAGAAGCTTGCACTATCATAGAGAAAACCTCAGAAGGAGTATATGTACTTACACCGGTCTGAAGATATGGAGATTAACGAGTTACTTTGAATATGAAAACTCAAAGTTCAACAAGGTCAGGTTTGTTTTTATTTTAAATCATAAAACCATATGTTCAACACGGTAAGTATGATTCCTATGTCCTATGCATAATGAATTGACCACCCTACGTAGATAGCCCATTCTTGCTAGAAAAATGATTCATGCCACTTAAGTCCTATAAAAGCTTTATTTGTACCTATCTGAAATCAACTTTAGTTTATACTATCATTTATTAACAAAACGCTTAGTTTTCAAGTTTAGTCACATTTCAACAAACTTTCCATGCTCAGGAACACAAAATTAGATTATAACATATAAAACATAATTGTCGCATAATGAGTTAGCTATCCAAATTATTTTTCAAATTCTATAATTGTTGATTACAATCGATGCTGCAGGGATTTTCCATGCATCACCAATTCAGAGTTTTGCTTAGATACGCAAACCTACTCAATAAAACAATATTTTTTGTCTAGAATACTCCAACCTCTTCTCCAACCATAGAACCATGCAGTTGCGGCCATAAATTGAGTTGTTTGCTCAAAATGAAATTGTGAGATAGTCTTCATAAATCATCTTCTCGTGTTTATCTCCTCAACGCTAGGTGTAGGAGAGTCGAGTACATGGTAAATGGTATTGTATGTTAAATAATGCAAAAGTAGAAACATAAAATAAATGATGTAAGAAGTGAAAATAGTAGCATGTGCGGTTTTAATTTGAGATCCAAACGCGGTAGCATAGTGCAGAGTGTGTTCCTTTTATAGTGAAAACCATGTTAACCAATGATTAGACATATAGTTGGAGATAAAGCAAATAACATTATCGAATACCCAATAGGAATACAAGAAAGAAGTCACAAAAGAAGACTATGAGTTCAGTGATTTTGTAAGAGTAAAGAATATAGGATGATGCTTTATTGAAAAAATATGGATAAATAACAAATTGTGGGAACAAGGAAGGTGAAAAAATAAAAAATAAAAAGCCATGCAGTAGGGATGAAAAAGCGTATTATTGTGGAAATCAAGAGTCATTCTTGTGCTTATCATCCCGAGTTCCAGACTTTGTTTTCGTGCTGCGTCCGTTATCTTCAGTATTACGAAATAAGGCAATGTATAGCAATAGCGTTAGGCGGTATATATCAATTTATGGATCTCAAATTAAAATCGCACAACTACTAGTTTCACTTCTGACATCATTTATTTTATGTTTCTACCTTTGCACTAATTAATATACTATACCATTTATAACAATCATCCTCAACCAGAATTACTAATTGCTCGCCATATATACTTATGATGTAAATAAGCCTGGTTACTGAGCCTACATGACTGCTCGTTTGAGAGTATATAGTATATACATACAATTATGGAAAACTCAACCCGAGTGAGCCTGTCTTTCATAATATGACAAAGTCTAGCAAATAATTAATATATCACTTCTCTGCAAAAACAGGTAAGCATGTCCTCGTACGAAGAAAAAACAAAGATAAGCTAATGGTTGGCAATCACTTTCATGCTTCTTGACCTAAAGTTCTGCTAAGATTAAAGTTTCTACTCTTTATATACCTGTAATGAGAACCCAAGAAATCATCATATATTGGGAATAAACTCATCCCATGTATATCTTGACACTTTCTTGTTCAACATATGATTATCTTAAGAGATTAGTGACTCATAGATTACGAAAAGTAATGAAAAGGCTAGGTAGTTCAGAGCCTGAAACAACAATACTTTAATCCTTAACTATCCATTGTCTTAACTGAAAGAATGAAACATTGCATGGCATAGGGATTGGAAACTAACACTGAATATGACACATCTCCTTACTTCATATGTGCATGCTTTTCTTGTATACCGGTTCTTTTGGTTTCTTGGAAACTAACAATGAATAAGTTAATGGCTTGGTTGCCTAGACTTTGATCAATGGGACTAGCTTGGATTGTTGAGCGGCCTTGGGCTCACCTAGTCCAAGTGATTTAACAGATACTCCAAATAATCAAGTTCCATCCTAACGACGTTTCAGAAACCACTTAGGGTAATCATGCGCCTAAGCCATGGCAATGACCATGCGTACACGCTTTGGGAATCTCAACCGAGCAGACCAACTCGATTCAAATGCGCACCCACAAGCCTTAAGGGTTCAAGTATACACACCAAACAGTCGGCTCTCAATCCAAAAACTCTTTGAAAAGCTAAAACTACGTGATCATAAGCCCAGGGCATATAATTCACTTTCATATTACCTATTCTAACTCAGATCACATCGCGCAAAACCACGCACAAATTTGTGATTACATACGCAATTAAAACATAATAACGAACCATTTGCACTTTGATGTAAACGGGAGTCGGCAACTAACTTTTATTGTCTTTAATCTACAGGAAGTAGGCGCCTTAGACAGGTTTCAATCCAAGCCGCCAAACTCAAGTGAGTTAAAGCTCTTAGCAATGCTGGAATCCTAAGCTCACACCCACATATTTCAACAAGGCGTGCCAACCATTCCAAAGCAGTGCGCTCTCGACATACAATGCAAGAGGAAGGTCATAACCGATCACTAAGCACCGCATGGAGATGTTAGCGCCCATATCAGACCCATCTCACTTCAAAGCATGTCCCGCTAACACAAAACATACACTGAGGAGGCAAATCTTATCCGGCCTTTTGGTCTGGTTACCAAAAGTGCACAAGACACACTCGTCTCAACATATCGCGTGATATTACAGCCCAGAGGCATCGCCAATATCATCCGGGGTCCAGTACTAGAAGACTCGAGTCTGGCCACTAGTAGGATGTCACATCCCTCGAATGCAACCTCCATCAGTATCCTTCCGCATCCGAGCCGAAGGCGAGCCGTTAAGTGGGTCCGGGAGCAGTGCCGGTGGGGGTCCGGGGCCCCACAGTCCCGGCGGCGATTGACCTAGCCGGTTAGGTCGAAAATGTGGGTACCGGCCGAATCATCCGATTTCTGCCAACAAGTGTGTTGCCCAGAATTACCAGATCAGCTCAAAGTCAAGATTTAGCCAACAACTTCAGTGAGCCTCGCCGCTCCTCCAGCACATTCCCGAACCAAGGCCTCGACATCCCCGGACGCACCGACCAGGATTTCGAGCCCCCAAGCCACTCCGACAGACCTCGCACCTCTCAAACAGAATTTTTGTACCCCCTCGAGGTGCGAAATTCCGTACCCTCGATGTAACGACCCGCATTTTTCAGCAACAGAATAATTAATTAATTTAATTATTTGAATAGTGGTTTAGATAATTAAATGGTCGCTGAATTGAATCAGAGTGAATATTTAATTAAATTAAATAATAGAATCATATATTTATTTCTGAAATAGTCAAATAGTGGAATTCACAGTATTGTGTGAATAGGCAATATAATATATATATAATTCAGTTTATATTGAATTTTATTGACGAATATATTTATAAACGCCATTTGAACATATAGTTTATATTATAATTATAATAGAGCTCGAAATGGCGCTGCAATTCGCTATTTGGCGATTCGAACTTCAACTGGATATACAGGGTTCGTTTTAACTCGGATTTCTGTGAAACAAGAAACGTGTGGAGCTGGTGGAGTATATCTTCCTAGTGGAAGAGAAAAATCGAGATTTCGTCGTGTGGATTTTGAGTTACGTCCAAATCAAATCTTCAGAAAAACAGCGCCCTAAAACCTAAATGGTTTATTTAATTTCATATAAGGATTTAAATATAAATCGAATATCGGTATAACTCTGTTGGTGGGATATCGAGTTGAAAACCCACATGTATTTCTCTGGAGCTGTATGGATATTTATTGTGGATATATACGATAATATATATTTACTTATATTTAATTTGACTATTTTTAAATATATTTATTTATTTAAAGGGGCTATTTAGGGCTTTAAAAATAGCCACTTTTGCAAACGAAGTCGGATTTCAACGAAACTAATTTTGTTGGATCCGCAGCGTCAAATTATTGCTAGATTCCAAGTTTGGTGATTTTTAGAGGCAGTGTGTGACCGTACGGATTTTTAGAGTGAGAAACAGTTAGTATTTTGACGGTTAAAAATACGCTGTGTGAGCATACGGAGTCGAAATTCGACAAAACCAGTTTCGTTGGGTCCGTAATGTCGAACTGAAGGTGCATGTCCAGTTTGGTGATTTTTGGGTATCGTATGTGATCACAGGGATTTTAGAGGACGAATGAAAACGGCGTTGGCTTAAAAATAAATATAAAATTCGATTAAAAAAAATATTAAAACTTCTCTATATAATACCTCATTCAACCCTTAACCCTAATAACCTCTTCTCGCGGGTCAAAAATGCGCCGTCACCCAAGAAAAAAATTCGAACAGTGGAAAATCGATTTCAAAAATCCCAATCAATTCAAAGTAAAATCTATAAATTCCATGACTAGTGTATTCGAATTCCTCTTGAGTTTCTCTTCCATTCTATATGCTTAATCCTGAGTTCGACTTTCGTTTTCGGGTATCCATGTCTGAACCGTGATATTAGGGTTCATCGTAGGGGCAGATTCAAGCTTCGATTGCAGTTCTTAGTGGTATATTTGGATTTCTGGTGAAGATTGGAGGATTGTGTGATTTTATTATGGGTTTTGGTGAGATTTCCTGTCGCGAGTTGCTACAGCAACCCCTCTGGGTTGTGCGACGGAAATGCAGGGAGAACATCGAACGGGGTGTTGATGGTATAGAGAGGAAGAGGGAGGAAAGAGGGGATTTATGGTGATTTTTATTTGAATTTAAAACCATTGGAGAAGGAGAAAGGATGGATTAAAGATCTTGTTTTGGCTGTGAATGGTGGATGAAAGTCACGATCGAAGTTTGGGGAAGATGAGGTAGTGGTGCGGATTTTTTCTGTTGGGCCGGGTAATTAAGGTTTGGGCCAAATCAAATATAGATATATATATATATTAGTTTTTATAACGCATACAAATTTGTAAACTAAATATCTTTGTCATACTAAATCAGATTAACGAACGGTCAGATCCGTTGGGACCGTATGGACGAGAGCTCCATAATGAAGCAGACCGCAAGTGAATTGGTGCCCGTTTGGATTTACGGTGAAATTAAATGCCTGAACCAAATCAGAGACCGATAATCGTTATTTAACGATCACCGACCAATGTGAGTAAATCTCACTGACTTTGAACGCTTTATATTTTTATAAAGTATTTTTAGAATTGATAAATATTGGCTGATTTGCTGTGTATTGGTTGTTTGGTTGAACTGCTAGTCAGTTGATTGAAATCATCGATAACGATATATATAAATCGTATCGAAATATTGATTCTGATTATCAGAATATTTTACCTTCATGCTATATATGTTGACTAACATCTGTGGATGCAGGGAAACAGGTTGGAGGAACCCAGCTGGGTTCCTCAACATTTATTTACCGCTTTTCATATATTTTGATATATGATGTGTTATATCATCCGTTATTGATTCTGTGTGTTTGGATGATGACCGATCATTTTGATTTGATATTTTTACACCATAAGTGATAC
This sequence comes from Allium sativum, assembly GCA_030737875.1. NCBI lineage: Eukaryota > Viridiplantae > Streptophyta > Magnoliopsida > Asparagales > Amaryllidaceae > Allium > Allium sativum. The sequence continues at coordinate 481,179,552 of CM060915.1, forward strand.
GGGAAAGTAAAAAGGAATTTTCAAAGTTTATTTTGAAAATCGATTATTTATATAAAATCAATGGATTTTATATATATAAAAGGAAAAAGGGTTAATAGAGGAAAGATACTTGTAAAATCAATATAAAGAATAATATTGGTAAACCAAGGTAGAGGAAAAATATATTTGTAAATCAATTTAAAGGAAACTATGGGAAGAAATAAGGAATAGGGAAATATTGCGAATCATTTGCAAATAAAAATATATGGAAAAGGGAAAATATTTGTCAATCATTTACAAACAAAAGAGAAAGAGGAATATTTGTAAAACAATTACAAATAGAAATAATAAGAGAATATTTGTAAACATTTTCAAATGGAATAGGGAAAGAAATATTTTTCTAGAGAAATAAACTGAGTTATAAAAGGAATTATTTATTTAGAAAATAAATAGAATATTGGAATGCTTGAAAATGGATAGAAGTGTAATAAAGGAGAATTTTACACTAGGAAGAATTTAGGCCCGTGCTTCGCACACGGGTAAATAGAATATGAATTCAAAGTGAGAATTTAAGAGAGATCTGTTTTAACAGATAAAGTGAGAAGGTTAAATTATAAATAAAGTTTTATAAATTAATTGAGTTATTTATCTTTGGGATAAATAGAGTATATAAGTCAAGACTTATATAGAGAAGTAAAAATCGATTTCCACATCGATATTTGAAACTGAATATGTATGAAAGAGAATTTATCGAATAAGAGTTATTCGAAGTAAAGCTATCGAATATCAGTTTATTCAAAAGGGAGTTTATTGAATATTTGTTATTTGAAATGGGTTGAGCCAAGAGAGTTAATCCAATAGAGTTAATCCAATAAAACAAATTGATTGAGATCAACCGTTAGAGTTAAACTATTAGAGTTGAACTGTTAGAGTTAAACCGTTAGGGTTAAACCGTAGAGTTAAACCGTTGGAGTAAACATTTAGAGTTATTTAGTTAGAGTTAACCAATTAGAGTTAATCAGTTAGAGTTAATCGATTAGAGTCTAATCGAACTAGAGTTATCCAAATATAGTAATCGAATGAGGGATGATGGAATATTAGTTGATCAATTAGATTTGCTCGAATTTAGTTATTCGAGATAGAGTTAAACAGAAGTAGTCATTTAAGATAAGCTACCAGTAAGCACGGCTGCTAGCGTAATTCGCAGGGCTGCAGATAGCCTAAGGCGGACGGATGTTTCCTGAGGGAATCAGGCGTAACCATTATGATCGCTGCGATCTAGAGTCGAGCGAGTGATGTCAGGTCAAATATTAGTTAATTGATAAAAGTAATTTAGTCGAGTTAATTAAGCTGAGTTAGTCCAGTTGAACTGATCAAGTAAGTGGGTCAAAATGAGTAAATCAGACCGAGCTATCTGAACGAGGGTTAGTCCAGTAAGAGTTAAATAGAATAAGAGTAAATTGAATAAGAGTTACAACTTAGAGTTAACCGAGTATGAGTTAATAATTTAGTTCGTTATTTATTCGAGTTAGAAAATCAAAGTATTTATAAAGTCATTATAATTCGGATGCAGGGGATTATAACACCATTGTTATAATCAAGTGTTTTCCTGTACGAGAAGCGGATTTGTAAATAAAATCCGAGGATGTCGTAAAGAAGTGTTAAAGATTTAGAAAGATGAACTTTGCCTATTTCGAAGTTAGAAATGTTGTTCAGTTAAGGTCTGAGAGGTAACTATACCCCAACTTGATTGACTTCGTTTTTAACTAAGAAATGGTTAAGATTCGATGATGAAAAGTGGTTAAGTGGAAACCAAATGAAGGAGATTTGGCATAGTGATGTTTATTCAAACATCTGTTTAATCAAATGAAGGAGATTTGGAAATGTTTTCCAAATGAGAAGCAGAATTGTTTTCTGAATATAGAAACAAGAGATGGAAATGTTTTCCAATGATAAAGATATATTTTCTAAATATAGTGAATACGAAACATTAAACAACAGGAATAGGGGAATGGACGAATGGATGAAATGATGATTGTTCGATAGAATTTCTTCCAGGAAATAATATCGTTGTTTGCACACCGACATGTTTTCATGTGATAGTTAAATCACCGACTATCAAAGTTTTGACCATTTTACGTTGTTAATATGGAGAGACCGGTTGGATTATTATCCAGAGAACCACTCCGTATTGGCATAAGCGTTGTGAATCGAGTATGCTGGATATATTGAAGACGGAGTTATGCAAGGGCTGTCCTGTTTACAGAATAGTGCCTTCGGTTTGTCCAGTCCCAGGACAAACGTATATGGAAGAATGTCTGACAGAGTATATTCAAAGGATCGCATAAGTTGATCTCTTCAAACGTACTTACGTTTGGTGGCGGAGGAATTCGTTTCTCTTAGTTGTATACCCGTGGTATTTTTGGTGAAATCAATTTGTGATTTGGCGGGTATGACGATGTGGCATTCAAAGTAATGGAGGTGTGATCTGTCAAAAGATACGTTATGACCTCAAGCCCCATCAACCAGGAAAGGACAAAAATCGGGCAGGCAGCATGGCTATGTGGGTCGCACCCATTAGGATGTATGATCACCTATCTAGAGAAATTCCTTTTGTTCTAAAATCTATCGATGCTGTCCCATTTCGGGAGGCGGTTGCTGATCCCAACCGTCGGTGATATACATTCGATACACTCAAGAGAAATGAGTGGTCGGTCATGTGTGGGCCGGGTTGCAAGATGTTCTTGTTGAACCCAGTGTATTTGCCTCTAGAGATACACGCTCGGAAGGTGGTCCCATACCTTGTCAAGTTGGAATCCAATATCCAATAAGTGCCTGCGAGTTTGATTGTATATTATATATGTAGAGCGTGAGATGCAAGCGTTCTACTAGATTTTAATTACTTGTGATTAGACATTATTATAATATCAGATAATATATGATTTCCACAAGTGTTTTGTGTTATCGTAAGGTAAAAACCGTCCGTGTTTATGTGTGGATTGGTCTTACGATTATCTTTTCTTTTGAAAAGAATTTTGGAAAGTTAAACCAAATGATTTGAGTTTACTCACACCAGTCCCATGACTGACCCAGAGTTTATTTTGTTTTGTTTTCCCTAAACTCTTGGGTGCCCAAATTTGTACGGGCAGTCAAGTAGTCAGGATTTACAGGTATGCTTGAAGAGCTTAGAGCAGGAGGCTTCAAGATTTTTTCTAGCTATTGATTATTCCGCTGTGATGAAAGTGTTGTACTCTGATAATGGTATGATATACATATGCTACTTTGATTTCAAGATATGTTGTCTATTATATTTTATTCGTTCCGCTGTGAGATTCGTGTTACTCTGATGTTGTGTTCTTCTTCTTCTTCTGTTCTAATTTTCTATCTTATCTATCCTCACCCTCTAATTTTCTTTCTTGGACTATCCGGTAATTTCGACTTTTGATTGTTCGATAGGTGTTATATATCGGATAACCAAGGTCGCCTTTTTTTCCCGGGGTCGTTACAGTGGTATCAGAGCTGAAGGTTAAGTATTACCTTGGCTCTGTGGTGTGATTCAGTAGAGATGGGGTTAGTAATACCCTAGACTGAGTTTGAGTGTATATATACGAGTGAACGTACTTGTTATTTGATATAAAATGGTTTTATATTGTGGAGATTTATTGGTTGAGTTGTTTATGAATTCTGGTCGATCAGTTTGATCCACTGTATCGATAGGGGTTACTAAACGCTTGAATACGACGGACCGACACAGTATGTTTTGAAAGAGGGTAAAGGAAATAATTTTACCCAAATTATATTTTGATATAAACGAAGTATAGATATTTGAAGTATTATAGTATATTGGATGTGTTGGTTGTTATTATAATCGAATAAGATTGTAAAATGTGAAATGGTTATATAAATAACCAAAGAGAATCCATATAAGTGAAATATATGAAATCAGATGAATTAAATTTGAATTTAAATCAGAAATGAAATTAAAACTCTGAAAATGTGAAGTGTGTAGAATGAATCTGGTTAAATATATGTGAATTCTAAAATCCTGGGAGATTTTAAATGGTTTACAAGCATTGTGAATTGTATTTTGAAATGAATTCCAAAATGAAAGTGTTTAGAAATGGTTTTGAAAGGGACATAGTACTGAACTCACTTCGATAGCTGGAAAATAGATTCCGATGATGATCTGGACATCATCGGTGCTCATTTTCGAGTTTGTAAGTGACGGATTGCTACCAAAGATTTTGTTTTTGAATTGTTTTGAGAAAACAAGTTGTTTTGATATTCCAAATGAATAATTTGATTTTTGGAAAAGGCTAAGCTATTTGAAACTCCCAGAAACATATTGTTTGAAATAAACACAAATTAAATAGAAATTTGTGAAAGCAAATTTGAAATTGAATTGAAACCAGTTCAGTGGTAGTTGAATTGAATTGAAATAGAATGGTATCAAGTAAAATTGGACTGGATTAGAAATAATCTGGAATAGAAATAAATTGTTGAGTAATAATTTCGAATTGAGATTGGGATTGCAGTTTGATTGGAATTTGGCTTGGTTATAAGCAAATGGCTGTGTTGGAGACAAAAATGGATTGGGGATTGATTGGGGATACATTGGTATATGCTAAACTGATAGCAGAGTTGAATGCCCGACAAAAACGTACACGTTTATATTCATATGAGTTTGGAGATTTATGAACCGAATTAGCAAGCCGCTTGGCTGTTTGATTTTCTTTTGGATTGGAAAGGCCTGTGTGGCGGTTTGGGGATTTTCCCGATGCTCCCGGTACAAAGGAGGTGCTGGCGAAATTTTTTGGAAATTTCGGGTGTTAGAAAATTTTCAGGAGTTTTGAAAATTTTCGTTGATAAAAATGAGGTAATAATTTAATTGAAATAAATAAATTCAGTTGAAACTGAAATTAAAGAAGTAAACGAATAATTTGAAACTAGTTAATAGGGTTGTTCTCTACCTTAGCAATTTCGAGGACGAAATTATTTTAAGGGGGGAAGAATGTAACGACCCGCATTTTTCAGCAACAGAATAATTAATTAATTTAATTATTTGAATAGTGGTTTAGATAATTAAATGGTCGCTGAATTGAATTAGAGTGAATATTTAATTAAATTAAATAATAGAATCATATATTTATTTCTGAAATAGTCAAATAGTGGAATTCACAGTATTGTGTGAATGGGCAATATAATATATATATAATTCAGTTTATATTGAATTTTATTGACGAATATATTTATAAACGCCATTTGAACGTATAGTTTATATTATAATTATAATAGAGCTCGAAATGGCGCTGCAGTTCGCTATTTGGCGATTCGAACTTCAACTGGATATACAGGGTTCGTTTTAACTCGGATTTCTGTGAAACAAGAAACGTGTGGAGCTGGTGGAGTATATCTTCCTAGTGGAAGAGAAAAATCGAGATTTCGTCGTGTGGATTTTGAGTTACGTCCAAATCAAATCTTCAGAAAAACAGCGCCCTAAAACCTAAATGGTTTATTTAATTTCATATAAGGATTTAAATATAAATCGAATATCGGTATAACTCTGTTGGTGGGATATCGAGTTGAAAACCCACATGTATTTCTCTGGAGCTGTATGGATATTTATTGTGGATATATACGATAATATATATTTACTTATATTTAATTTGACTATTTTTAAATATATTTATTTATTTAAAGGGGCTATTTAGGGCTTTAAAAATAGCCACTTTTGCAAACGAAGTCGGATTTCAACGAAACTAATTTTGTTGGATCCGTAGCGTCAAATTATTGCTAGATTCCAAGTTTGGTGATTTTTAGAGGCAGTGTGTGACCGTACGGATTTTTAGAGTGAGAAACAGTTAGTATTTTGACGGTTAAAAATACGCTGTGTGAGCATACGGAGTCGAAATTCGACAAAACCAGTTTCGTTGGGTCCGTAATGTCGAACTGAAGGTGCATGTCCAGTTTGGTGATTTTTGGGTATCATATGTGATCACAGGGATTTTAGAGGACGAATGAAAACGGCGTTGGCTTAAAAATAAATATAAAATTCGATTAAAAAAAATATTAAAACTTCTCTATATAATACCTCATTCAACCCTTAACCCTAATAACCTCTTCTCGCGGGTCAAAAATGCGCCGTCACCCAAGAAAAAAATTCGAACAGTGGAAAATCGATTTCAAAAATCCCAATCAATTCAAAGTAAAATCTATAAATTCCATGACTAGTGTATTCGAATTCCTCTTGAGTTTCTCTTCCATTCTATATGCTTAATCCTGAGTTCGAATTTCGTTTTCGGGTATCCATGTCTGAACCGTGATATTAGGGTTCATCGTAGGGGCAGATTCAAGCATCGATTGCAGTTCTTAGTGGTATATTTGGATTTCTGGTGAAGATTGGAGGATTGTGTGATTTTATTGTGGGTTTTGGTGAGATTTCCTGTCGCGAGTTGCTACAGCAACCCCTCTGGGTTGTGCGACGGAAATGCAGGGAGAACATCGAACGGGGTGTTGATGGTATAGAGAGGAAGAGGGAGGAAAGAGGGGATTTATGGTGATTTTTATTTGAATTTAAAACCATTGGAGAAGGAGAAAGGATGGATTAAAGATCTTGTTTTGGCTGTGAATGGTGGATGAAAGTCACGATCGAAGTTTGGGGAAGATGAGGTAGTGGTGCGGATTTTTTCTGTTGGGCCGGGTAATTAAGGTTTGGGCCAAATCAAATATAGATATATATATTTTAGTTTTTATAACGCATACAAATTTGTAAACTAAATATCTTTGTCATACTAAATCAGATTAACGAACGGTCAGATCCGTTGGGACCGTATGGACGAGAGCTCCATAATGAAGCAGACCGCAAGTGAATTGGAGCCTGTTTGGATTTACGGTGAAATTAAATGCCTGAACCAAATCAGAGACCGATAATCGTTATTTAACGATCACCGACCAATGTGAGTAAATCTCACTGACTTTGAACGCTTTATATTTTTATAAAGTATTTTTAGAATTGATAAATATTGGCTGATTTGCTGTGTATTGGTTGTTTGGTTGAACTGCTAGTCAGTTGATTGAAATCATCGATAACGATATATATAAATCGTATCGAAATATTGATTCTGATTATCAGAATATTTTACCTTCATGCTATATATGTTGACTAACATCTGTGGATGCAGGGAAACAGGTTGGAGGAACCCAACTGGGTTCCTCAACATTTATTTACCGCTTTTCATATATTTTGATATATGATGTGTTATATCATCCGTTATTGATTCTGTGTGTTTGGATGATGACCGATCATTTTGATTTGATATTTTTACACCATAAGTGATACGGGAAAGTAAAAAGGAATTTTCAAAGTTTATTTTGAAAATCGATTATTTATATAAAATCAATGGATTTTATATATATAAAAGGAAAAAGGGTTAATAGAGGAAAGATACTTGTAAAATCAATATAAAGAATAATATTGGTAAACCAAGGTAGAGGAAAAATATATTTGTAAATCAATTTAAAGGAAACTATGGGAAGAAATAAGGAATAGGGAAATATTGCGAATCATTTGCAAATAAAAATATATGGAAAAGGGAAAATATTTGTCAATCATTTACAAACAAAAGAGAAAGAGGAATATTTGTAAAACAATTACAAATAGAAATAATAAGAGAATATTTGTAAACATTTTAAAATGGAATAGGGAAAGAAATATTTTTCTAGAGAAATAAACTGAGTTATAAAAGGAATTATTTATTTAGAAAATAAATAGAATATTGGAATACTTGAAAATGGATAGAAGTGTAATAAAGGAGAATTTTACACTAGGAAGAATTTAGGCCCGTGCTTCGCACACGGGTAAATAGAATATGAATTCAAAGTGAGAATTTAAGAGAGATCTGTTTTAACAGATAAAGTGAGAAGGTTAAATTATAAATAAAGTTTTATAAATTAATTGAGTTATTTATCTTTGGGATAAATAGAGTATATAAGTCAAGACTTATATAGAGAAGTAAAAATCGATTTCCACATCGATATTTGAAACTGAATATGTATGAAAGAGAATTTATCGAATAAGAGTTATTCGAAGTAAAGCTATCGAATATCAGTTTATTCAAAAGGGAGTTTATTGAATATTTGTTATTTGAAATGGGTTGAGCCAAGAGAGTTAATCCAATAGAGTTAATCCAATAAAACAAATTGATTGAGATCAACCGTTAGAGTTAAACTATTAGAGTTGAACTGTTAGAGTTAAACCGTTAGGGTTAAACCGTAGAGTTAAACCGTTGGAGTAAACATTTAGAGTTATTTAGTTAGAGTTAACCAATTAGAGTTAATCAGTTAGAGTTAATCGATTAGAGTCTAATCGAACTAGAGTTATCCAAATATAGTAATCGAATGAGGGATGATGGAATATTAGTTGATCAATTAGATTTGCTCGAATTTAGTTATTCGAGATAGAGTTAAACAGAAGTAGTCATTTAAGATAAGCTACCAGTAAGCACGGCTGCTAGCGTAATTCGCAGGGCTGCAGATAGCCTAAGGCGGACGGATGTTTCCTGAGGGAATCAGGCGTAACCATTGTGATCGCTGCGATCTAGAGTCGAGCGAGTGATGTCAGGTCAAATATTAGTTAATTGATAAAAGTAATTTAGTCGAGTTAATTAAGCTGAGTTAGTCCAGTTGAACTGATCAAGTAAGTGGGTCAAAATGAGTAAATCAGACCGAGCTATCTGAACGAGGGTTAGTCCAGTAAGAGTTAAATAGAATAAGAGTAAATTGAATAAGAGTTACAACTTAGAGTTAACCGAGTATGAGTTAATAATTTAGTTCGTTATTTATTCGAGTTAGAAAATCAAAGTATTTATAAAGTCATTATAATTCGGATGCAGGGGATTATAACACCATTGTTATAATCAAGTGTTTTCCTGTACGAGAAGCGGATTTGTAAATAAAATCCGAGGATGTCGTAAAGAAGTGTTAAAGATTTAGAAAGATGAACTTTGCCTATTTCGAAGTTAGAAATGTTGTTCAGTTAAGGTCTGAGAGGTAACTATACCCCAACTTGATTGACTTCGTTTTTAACTAAGAAATGGTTAAGATTCGATGATGAAAAGTGGTTAAGTGGAAACCAAATGAAGGAGATTTGGCATAGTGATGTTTATTCAAACATCTGTTTAATCAAATGAAGGAGATTTGGAAATGTTTTCCAAATGAGAAGCAGAATTGTTTTCTGAATATAGAAACAAGAGATGGAAATGTTTTCCAATGATAAAGATATATTTTCTAAATATAGTGAATACGAAACATTAAACAACAGGAATAGGGGAATGAACGAATGGATGAAATGATGATTGTTCGATAGAATTTCTTCCAGGAAATAATATCGTTGTTTGCACACCGACATGTTTTCATGTGATAGTTAAATCACCGACTATCAAAGTTTTGACCATTTTACGTTGTTAATATGGAGAGACCGGTTGGATTATTATCCAGAGAACCACTCCGTATTGGCATAAGCGTTGTGAATCGAGTATGCTGGATATATTGAAGACGGAGTTATGCAAGGGCTATCCTGTTTACAGAATAGTGCCTTCGGTTTGTCCAGTCCCAGGACAAACGTATATGGAAGAATGTCTGACATAGTATATTCAAAGGATCGCGTAAGTTGATCTCTTCAAACGTACTTACGTTTGGTGGCGGAGGAATTCGTTTCTCTTAGCTGTATACCCGTGGTATTTTTGGTGAAATCAATTTGTGATTTGGCGGGTATGACGATGTGGCATTCAAAGTAATGGAGGTGTGATCTGTCAAAAGATACGTTATGACCTCAAGCCTCATCAACCAGGAAAGGACAAAAATCGGGCAGGCAGCATGGCTATGTGGGTCGCACCCATTAGGATGTATGATCACCTATCTAGAGAAATTCCTTTTGTTCTAAAATCTATCGATGCTGTCCCATTTCGGGAGGCGGTTGCTGATCCCAACCGTCGGTGATATACATTCGATACACTCAAGCGAAATGAGTGGTCGGTCATGTGTGGGCCGGGTTGCAAGATGTTCTTGTTGAACCCAGTGTATTTGCCTCTAGAGATACACGCTCGGAAGGTGGTCCCATACCTTGTCAAGTTAGAATCCAATATCCAATAAGTGCCTGCGAGTTTGATTGTATATTATATATGTAGAGCGTGAGATGCAAGCGTTCTACTAGATTTTAATTACTTGTGATTAGACATTATTATAATATCATATAATATATGATTTCCACAAGTGTTTTGTGTTATCGTAAGGTAAAAACCGTCCGTGTTTATGTGTGGATTGGTCTTACGATTATCTTTTTTTTTGAAAAGAATTTTGGAAAGTTAAACCAAATGATTTGAGTTTACTCACACCAGTCCCATGACTGACCCAGAGTTTATTTTGTTTTGTTTTCCCTAAACTCTTGGGTGCCCAAATTTGTACGGGCAGTCAAGTAGTCAGGATTTACAGGTATGCTTGAAGAGCTTGGAGCAGGAGGCTTCAAGATTTTTTCTAGCTATTGATTATTCCGCTGTGATGAAAGTGTTGTACTCTGATAATGGTATGATATACATATGCTACTTTGATTTCAAGATATGTTGTCTATTATATTTTATTCGTTCCGCTGTGAGATTCGTGTTACTCTGATGTTGTGTTCTTCTTCTTCTTCTGTTCTAATTTTCTATCTTATCTATCCTCACCCTCTAATTTTCTTTCTTGGACTATCCGGTAATTTCGACTTTTGATTGTTCGATAGGTGTTATATATCGGATAACCAAGGTCGCTTTTTTTCCCGGGGTCGTTACACTCGAGGTGCGAAATTCCGCTCCCTCGAGGTGCGAAATTTCGTACCTGCGAGGTGCGAAATTTCGTACCCTCGAGGTGCGAAATTTCTCACTCTCGAGGTGCAAAATTCATACCCTATGGTGTACAAATTTCGCACCCCCAGGAGGTACGAATTTCGCACCCTCGAGGTGCGAAATTCGCACCCCTTGGGGGAGGTGCGAAAAAATGGGGTGCGAGGGCCTGAGGTGCGAATTTTCTGTAGATGGTCCCCATTTCTACCTACTCCTACCTAACCCCTACCTGACCACTTCCTATAAATACCTCATGGCTTCACACTTCAAAGGGGGGAGATTCTTGATCTTTGAGACCTCCATAGAGCTTCATTAATGGCATCTCCTCTTTGAGAAAGAAGAAGGGCAAAATTTTCCATTTTACTATTTCTTGCAAATATGACTATTTTAACTTCATGTAGCATAGTCAACAAATGTAATGAGGGGGTCTCAACCTTGTTATCTTTTAAGTGATCAACAAAATTCCAAAAACTCTTCGAAGTGGACGTAGGCCCTCACTGAGGCCAAACCACTATAAATCTCTTATGTTATTTACTGCTTATGTTCTATTTTATCTTCTTGTCTATGGGACCATATTTATAATTCCTAGTAATGGGAATCTTTGGTGTTTACGACATTTTTTGCCGTTAACACTTATATCGTAGTACAATTGGAAGGATAACAACTGAAGCCCTCAAGTTGATTTTTTTAATTATTTTTGTAACTTTTGTATTACTAGTAATTTTATTGTTCTTAATTCTAAAAGGACTGCACTTAAATTACATGTAACTCAACGCTTATTGTCATAATTTTTATTAACGACCCATGCTCATCATTTTTCATGTTTAGTGATACCATCAAGAAACCTATATTTACAATTTGTTACGGAAACAGGAAGGAAAGTCCAGCATACCACTGTTAAAACTAGGCCATAATGTTCAAAGGACCGAATTAGTAGAGACAGATGGGTTTAATTAAACAAAGTTAAGTGGTTTTCAGAGGACCCATGCTGTTGGTGATAGTAACGCTCTCACTACAGGAGGCATTCGTATTGGTAAGAAATAGTTGAATCAACCAATTGTATAATTTCATTTGACGTTCAACTAATTGGGTTTCAGTATAGCTCAGCTCCACTAATCGATGAATAGTTACTAATCTACACCATCTAGTGTATTTTTAAGATGAATTATAAAAGCTACTAGGTGGACTTCATTGATCCAATGCTAATACAGTATCATAGGTGCATTAATTTATGATGCTAGACCGTTAAGAACATAACAACAATACTCTAAAATGTTGAAAATGACTGCATTGTTCACTCATTGAAACAAGATTAAATTTCACTCCGCTTGAAAGTCAAGCTAGGTTGACGGTCATGAAGAGTTCCACCTTCTTTTAAAATCTATATTAACAATGTTTGATTATACATGTTATACTAAAACATACCATTTAAATATGGACAAGTTTTTATTTTTTTTCATGCTTTATCTAGTTGGTTGTAATTGATACAGACCTAAACTAATATTTTTGCCTAATGTTAACAGTACTAGTTGTGAAGACAGAGAAGAATGGATGACTTGCTAAAATGTTGGACATATAATAATCATGTCTTATATATTTAAGTTGGAAGCAAAAGTACATTAACTTAAAATGTATGTTTTATTAAGAGTATTTATTTCTTTCTAAATTTCCGTAGTAATGTTTTGTAAGAATAATTGGTCAGGATGTGGTCGGAGATTCAATGATTGAAGTGGTTTAAAAATCAAGGGCTAGGCTTGGCCAAATATATCTTGCATGTAACGACCCGGATTTCGCCCGTCCCTAAACGATCACCAGATCGATCAAGACCGTTCAAAACCCGCGTACGTTAACTTTGGGCATACAACACATCAGGACAACAACACAGACTTTTATAACATCAATAATAAATGTTACATCAGAGTACAGAAGATCAGAGTACATCGATAAATAATACAAGGGAAGATACATTACAATAAATTAATACATTGCAGCGGAACTAACCTCAGCGGAAAGCCATCAATATTCTGGACCCAGCTTCAGACTTCAATCCAGGATCCTGGGAACTATATCTGCAAAAAGCTACTCAACTGCCCATGTGGAAAGAGGGCACCCGAGTTTGCAAAGTGAAACAAACTACAGGTCAGTCGTGGGACTGGTGTGAGAATTCTTAACTTAACTTATCTAATAAGTAGGCTAATCACAGGACCACGCCGCTAACGCAGAACGGGTTTACTCCATTGGATTGCCAGTGCATAATTAAAGTAAAATCGTCAAATAACGTAATGCTTTTTAGAAAAATGAAACCATTATAAGACCCAGGTCCCATCACGCAATGCAATGCACACCAGAGGATAGGGTTTTACCTTATAATGGTCAAAAGATGCTTGATACGTAAAAATGGTATTATTATTAGTGTGTATATATATATTTTAAAACATTTCAATATAAATGTATTAATCTTAGATGGCATAGGTACCATATATTATGCCGCCATATATAAGTTTACAATCAAAATCGTAATTTCGTATTGGAAATTGGTTTTCTGTCATGAAATCGAGGCTAGGGATCGTCCTCTTCCGATTCGAGACACTCTAGCAAATGCCTAAGGATCCCCCGCAGTTAACCCTAGGATCTTCAGGGCCGGTCCCTACCTAACGGTAGTGGATTGGCAATTCCTGAACACACGTTTCCCGGTCCCTTTGGACCTATAGTATGACCACTTCCGGCCTATAAAAAAATCCCAAGGTACCTCAATCCATAATCCACATAAGTAAAATGTCGGGCCGTGTTAAAGCACCGGCACTACCCCTAGCTAGAAAGAAACGTGTGCACTCCTTGCAGTCCTAATCCCGTTTTTGACTCATACCAGGGTGTGAGGCTCGCAAAGTCACGCTATACACAAAGCTATGCCTAAACAGGCTATGCTTTGATCATCAACCACAAGGCCTGCTTTTCAACAAAGCCTTGATCATTTGCATCTTAGCATGTCACATTGTCAGACCCTACCATATTATTGATCATCTACCAATATATATATAACCTCTAAGTTCATACGTCTTAGAGAAGGGTGATAAGTAAAGAATAAATTCTTCACCACCAAACATAAATATATAATCAGTAGCGTTCAACAAATACAGCAGAAATAAATACAATGTCAGACACATAATCCATTTACAAGTCCGCTCTGGGTCTGAGCGAAACAACGTGTCCGTCGATCTCCAAATGCGTTTGGACGACCATCACCAAATACCTTGCCTTGGAAGGCCAATCCCAATTCAAGATACCAGTCATCATCATCCCAACGATGTGAAAACCTTCGGTCTTCAATCACCGTCTTCATCTTCGACTCTTGATCGTCCTGATGATTATTCAGAATGGGTTAAACCCGGTCTTTCTGAATAACTCGCGTATTTTGTGATTAAAAAGAAAATATTGAAAAATCACACATTACGCCACATTCCAACTCAGAATATTTTTTAATAAGATATTCGTTTTAAAAGATTCCCATTAATTTTGTCAAAGATAAAATTCTGAAAATAAAATCTATAAATCCATTTCCGAAATATGGAATTCCACAGAAATCAAATCAATACATAATCGATATAGATTTCTGTATCGGACTAATAATATAAATGGAATAACGGCAAAGCCTCTTAAATTCCATATATAATATCAGTCTTCTTTTACAGAAGCCCATTTCGATTATTACCAATCGAATTTCCACTTAATTCCAATGTAATATATTAAATTGAAAAACTTGATTTTTAGAAAATGCCCTTTTTAAATCTATAAAATAGATTCATAAGTTCCAAATAATAATTTCAATGTAAACTGGATTAAAGGACAAATGTCGTTTAAAACATCGTCCACGATAAATCCACTTCACATCTCAATTTATTTCATATCACAAAATATAATTGCAAATCTTAATAATCTAAAAAAACGTATTTAAAATAATCATAAAAATATTCTTTATATTACAAATCTTTATCTTTTACAAATATTCTTTGTTTTAACATATACTTGATTAACAATATATATTTTGAAAATATATATATACTTTATATAAAAAGGATTTCTAATGTAAAAATATCCTTATTTAAAAGAATACCTGAATCGAGATGCGACTCAAACATTTATCATATAATTTGGATTACATGGATTTCACACACATGTGATAATAACAGTATAATCATCAAATCATCCATCTACATCCAAAGTGTAAATTCCACTGCGTAAGCGTTCAAATTAAATAATAACGCTCATCGCAGTCTGTCGATCCAACGATCAACATACAACTGAATATTGGGATTAGTGTATGTAAATTTCATCCCAACACCCGTGTGGGGTTTTCAACCAACAAACAAATAATAAACTAATTTGTGCACTTGGGCGATGTGTGAAAAATAATCGTCCCAATCACATACACAAGTCGGGTAACTTGTGAATGGAAGTGTAATACACAATATATATAATGATGACAAGAAAATATCTCTATTGCAATGAATGAATAAGCATAATAACTTTGTCTCTTTTGACAATTTCTATTTTGCTAATTCTGAACAAAGATGGTGATTTTGTCTTGGCAATCCTAATGAGACAAAAAGATAAATATTTTGATTTAACTAACCTATCTTGACAAGTATATATCTTGCCAAACATATATATATATATATATATAAATTGCTACAACTAAAAATGAATATTTATAACAAAATGTATAATTTGGTTTAACTAGTATAAATTGACTAAAATGAATAATTATTTTTAACTAATGTAAATTAACAAAAATGAATAATTGGTTTTAACTAAAATAAATTTACAAAAATGAATAATTTGTGTTTCAATTCTAATAAAATATGCCAATGCTATATTTTGTTTCATTCCTTTAATTTAGACAAAATGAGCGTTTTTGTCTATTTTACTTTAATGATAAAAATGTGAATGTTTAGTTATTGGAATGTAACTTTTAAATTCTATCCTTTATTTCAACAATCTTTATTCATATCAAAATTATAAATCAAAAATATAATTTTAAATCTGATGGTTTGTTTGCATTAATGAATTGCAACAAAGATGAACTTTATTTTAAGGTTTTATTTGCAACAAGGAATGCAAATAACAAATGTAACTTTTATTTTTATGTAAAAGTATATTTGAGTGAATGTAAAAAGAACCTCATTTACAAAGTGTATTTACATTATTGAATGTAAATAAAAGAAACAAATTTTATTTAAATGGGTATTTGCATTTATGAATACAAACAAAGAATAGTTTTGTTTGCAAATTATATTTACATTAGTGAATGTAAATAAAAGAACAAAATTTATTTTCAAAGTATATTTTAAACAAATTATATTAAATGTATAAAAGTGTGTACATTTATGTTGGTAAATGTAGATAAAGAAAATAGACTATAGTTTCATTGAATATTTGCATTGATAAATGCAAATAAAAGAATAAACTTTAATTTCAATGTGTATATATATATTGATAAATGCAAACAAAGAAATAAACTTTATTTTCAATATATGTATATATTTGCATTGGTGAGTGCAAATAAATAATTTGTTTCAATATACATTTGCATTGGTAAATGCAAATAAAAGAACAATTTCTATTTACTATATATATTTGCATGGCTGAATGTAAATAGAAGAACAAACTTTATTTTCAAAACATGTTTTACATTTTTGAACACAAAATAAAGAAAAAAAACTTTATTTTCAATATGTGTTTTATTTTCAAGTTTTATTTGTGTTGTCGAACACAAATGAAAATGTACTTTTTATTTTTCAAGTTATGTTTGCATTGTGAGATGCAAATAAGAAAAATGAATTTTATTTCATGTTATATTTGCATGAAAAGTGCAAATGAAAGATAACCTTTTAATTTCTATGTTTATTTGCATCGAAAAACATGAATAAAATATCTACCCAATTTCTATGTAACTTCTGAAAATAACTTCTTATTTACATAAAAAATGTAAACAAAATTGTTACTTTCATTTCAGTAATCAAGTTTTGATAAAAATGATATTTTCAATTCAATAATCAGATTTTGACAAAAGTTATGATTTTTATTTCATAAATCAAATTCTAATGAATATGTTACTTTTATTATAATCTAACTTATGAAATAAAATTACAACTAAAGTGTAACCTTAAATTTTCATCCCTTTTGTTGTACAAAACTTTACATTACAAATGCAAATTTTTAATCTCTGATCTTTTTAATAAAAGAAAAATTACAACAAAAAGTAATCCTACATTTTTATTTTTCTAATGTGACAAAATAAAATATAAACATAATCTCCACATAAAATGGTATTGCATAAAAATGTAATTTTCAAATTTTATCTTAATATTGAACAAATTGTCAACAAAACAATACAAATAAAAGACAACCATTTTATTAGACATGACACAAGATGTATAGCTATCAGGCCTAAACTTTTTTGTTGTAATTTATAATATCAATAAAAAGATTTTATTTAATTTTACAAAGTTACCACAAAGTAAATTCTTTATCATAACCTTTTTATTTGAAAACAATACTACATAAAGGTTTAACCTTTATTGTAAAATCTTTTTATTTTAATCTAATTATAAATAAAATAAAATCTTTAATGTCCATACTTCTTATTGTAATAAATTTACAATAAAATTTAATATTCTAATTCTAAAACATCCTATGCTTAAGGAGACAGTAAAAAGAAATCTTTACTGTAATTCACAAATCTTGTTCTTAATGTAAACAAATAAAAGTAAAATTCTATTTGTTAGCCAAATTCTGTTGTAATGGAAACAAATAAAAGTATATTCTATTTGTTGTTCATATTCTATTGTAAATAAACAAATAAAAAGAATATTTTATTCGTCGTTCAAATCCTGTTGTAACATCAACAAATAAAATAAATCTTTATTTGTCGTTCAAATTTCATTGTTCATTTTAGAATAATCAAAGTAATAAGAATAATATTTTAATATATTTAAGAGCAACTAGATCTGAATAAAATATTATTTAAATCTAACTTTAGATTTATTTTCTAATCGCAAATAAAATTCGACAATATATTAAATTTCAATGCGGATCTAGCATATCACGAACAACCAAACAAACTACCAACAACAATCAACCATTCATCGATCACAGAACATTTCAGATTTGAATTACATCACAATACAATTATTTTTAACGCAAGAAAAATAATTTATAATTAATTAAATAATAAAATTCAGAATTCTCACATTGATTTTTGCTGAAAATTCGACTGTCTCGGAATCTGCTCTGGTCTGCGCCATCGCGAAGCTCTCGGAAAGACGAGTCCAACGCAACTGACGGTTCGTCAATCGGACCTCGTATGAAAGAGATATTGATTTTTAAAGATTGCATAAATTAAATATTAAATAAATAAAATAATAGAAAAAGAAATACGCTTTCTTCCTCCACGTTCCAGGAACACGCACGAACCCATTCACGTCGTCCACCCCTTCTGCGCGCGCCCCCCTATGGCCAACCGACCGCCAATCAGAGACCACCACTCCGAAGCCCCGCCTACGAGCCACCACCGCCCCCAATAGCTCTGAACTCGGCCTCCTCCTCCCCTCGAAAATCGAACCCGAACGCCCCCATTTCCTCGCCAGAATTCGCGAAATCCGTGCACCAAAACCCGATCTTAACCGTATAGATTCGAACCTCTCTGAATTCCCTTCGATTTGGTATATTATTTGTTGATTTTCATAGAGTGGATTGGAAGAAATTGATGATTGAAGTTGGGAAGTTTCTGGCCATTGTTTTAGGGTAGGCGGCGGCTGCGTTTTTAGGGTTAGGGTTTGAATTTTTTATTATTAAAAAATGTGTTAAAAAGGTGAAAATGCGGGCTGTCTCCGAATTGGGCTTGCTTACTGTCGATCTTAACGTTTTGAGGCCTTCTGAACGCAATGGGATGGGTCTCGGGGTCCAATTCCGAATTCTTTAGAAAATTTATTTAAAATCCCATTAAAAATTAATTAATTAAATATTGACCGTACATTTAAATATGCCGGGGCCACATACGACCTCAGAAAATTCTAAAAAAAAATATTTTTAGCTTTCTTATGACGATACGAATCCAACAAAATTATTTTCGTCGAATTTTGAGACTGTTTGAAAAATGGCTATTTTTAAGGCATTTAAATTTAACTGAAATAGTCAAAACACATTTTCTTTTGCCACGCTCACATATTAATTCGAAAAATTCTGAAAATTGAAACTTAGCAATAATTTGACATTCCGGTTCCAATAAAAGTGGTTTCGTCGAAAACAGAGGTCGTTTTAAAAATGTCTATTTTCAAGGCCAATATATTTAATATTAAAAATACATTTTTAAACAAATAATTTCCGAAACTCAAAATACATAAGTGTTTACTGTTTTTCAATGCCAAAACGTCATTCCGAACTCAATGGAAGTGGTTTCGAGTCAAAATTCCTTCATATGTGAAAAGTAGCCTTTTGGGCCATATATATTATATATATAAATTCTACAACGACCTTTCTAAAAATTGAATTGGCCATAACTTTTGATTTCCGCTATGAAATTTCAAATTTTCAGATTCGTTAGAAAGATATGGTTAAACAGATTTAAATATTTCTGGTTTCACTCAATTCTGATTTATTTTGAATCCTGTACATTCAGTTAAAGTTTAAAATCAAATTTTCAAACTACCGCACCATTTCTAACTCCATTTATATTTAAATTAAATTTATTCGTTTTAACTTCAATAAACAATAAATTCTAGCCATTATTATTAATAATAAATTATATTATAACCTCAAAATTCAATAAAATTTTCTGAAATAAAATTTTTAAATTGGTTCGGAATTTGCGGGTTGTTACAATCTCCCCCACTTAAAATATTTTCGTCCTCGAAAAAGGAAATGAAGCTAAAGTTGTTTATTTAACTAATTTAATTTTCATTCATTAATGGTTTAATAATTTTATTAGTCGAATTCATATTCATACAACCCAATCATCAATCAATTAGTTGATTAAATTTTCAAAAATATATAATTTTTATATATTCAGAATCATATTTTCTAAAATCGAACTACATATAATAACAAGTACGTTAATTATGAATTCTTCTTCGCTCTGACTCATTCTAGGGCATTTCTAACCCCATCTCTAATGAGTATTCTCATTCTAGGATACTGCTGATCTTATCTCTAATGAGTATTCTTATTGGATATTACTAATCCAACCTCTGATGAGTCTTCTGTTTAGTTCTAACGAGTTGTACCCCAAAGATTTGAGTTATCCAGAGCTCTGATACCAGCTGTAACGACCCGGATTTCGCCCGTCCCTAAACGATCGCCAAATCGATCAAGACCGTTCAAAACCCGCGTACGTTAACTTTGGGCATACAGCACATCAGGACAACAACACAGACTTTTATAACATCAATAATAAATGTTACATCAGAGTACAGAAGATCAGAGTACATTGATAAATAATACAGCGGAAGATACATTACAATAAATTAATACATTGCAGCGGAACTAATCTCAGCGGAAAGCCATCAATATTCTGGACCCAACTTCAGACTTCAATCCAGGATCCTGGGAACTATATCTGCAAAAAGCTACTCGACTGCCCGTGTGGAAAGAGGGCACCCGAGTTTGCAAAGTGAAACAAACTACAGGTCAGTCGTGGGACTGGTGTGAGAATTCTTAACTTAACTTATCTAATAAGTAGGCTAATTACAGGACCACGCCGCTAACGCGGAACGGGTTTACTCCATTGGATTGCCAGTGCATAATTAAAGTAAATCGTCAAATAACGTAATGCTTTTTAGAAAAATGAAACCATTATAAGACCCAGGTCCCATCACACAATGCAACGCACACCAGAGGATAGGGTTTTACCTTATAATGGTCAAAAGATGCTTGATACGTAAAAACGGTATTATTATTAGTGTGTATATATATATTTTAAAACATTTCAATATAAATGTATTAATCTTAGACGGCATGGGTACCATATACTATGGTGCCATATATAAGTTTACAATCAAAATCGTAATGTCGTATTAGAAATTGGTTTTCTGTCAAGAAATCGAGGCTAGGGATCGTCCTCTTCCGATTCGAGACACTCTAGCAAATGCCTCAGGATCCCTCGCAGTGAACCCCTGGATCTTCAGGGCCGGTCCCTGCCTAACGGTAGTGGATTGGCAATTCCTGAACACTCGTTTCCCGGTCCCTTTGGACCTATAGTGTGACCACTTCCGGCCTATAAAAAAATCCCGAGGTACCTCAATCCATAATCCACATAAGTAAAATGTTAGGCTGTGTTAAAGCATCGGCACTACCCCTAGTTAGAAAGAAACGTGTGCACTCCCTGTAGTCCTAATCCCGTTTTTGACTCATACCGGGGTGTGAGGCTCGCAAAGTCACGCTATACACAAAGCTATGCCTAAACAGGCTATGCTTTGATCATCAACCACAAGGCCTGCTTTTCAACAAAGCCTTGATCATTTGCATCTTAGCATGTCACATTGTCAGACCCTACCATATTATTGATCATCTACCAATATATATATATAACCTCTAAGCTCATACGTCTTAGAGAAGGGTGATAAGTAAAGAATAAATTCTTCACCACCAAACAGAAATATATAATCAGTAGCGTTCAACAAATACAGCAGAAATGAATACAATGTCAGACACACAATCCATTTACAAGTCCGCTCTGGGTCTGAGCGAAACAACGTGTCCGTCGATCTCCAAATGCGTTTGGACGACCATCACCAAATACCTTGCCTTGGAAGGCCAATCCCAATTCAAGATACCAGTCATCATCATCCCAACGATGTGAAAACCTTCGGTCTTCAATCACCATCTTCATCTTCGACTCTTGATCGTCGTGATGATTATTCAGAATGGGTTAAACCCGGTCTTTCTGAATAACTCGCGTATTTTGTGATTAAAAAGAAAATATTGAAAAATCACACATTACGCCACATTCCAACTCAGAATATTCTTTTAATAAGATATTCATTTTAAAAGATTCCCATTAATTTTATCAAAGATAAAATTCTAAAAATAAAATCTATAAATCCATTTCCGAAATATGGAATTCCACAAAAATCAAATAAATACATAATCGATATAGATTTCTGTATCAGACTAATAATATAAATGGAATAACGGCAAAGCCTCTTAAATTCCATATATAATATCGGTCTTCTTTTACAGAAGTCCATTTCGATTATTACCTATCGAATGTCCACTTAATTCCAATTTAATATATTAAATTGAAAAACTTGATTTTTAGAAAATGCCCTTTTTAAATCTATAAAATAGATTCATAAGTTCCAAATAATAATTTCAATGTAAACTGGATTAAACGACAAATAAAACATCATCCAGGATAAATCCACTTCACATCTCAATTTATTTCATATCACAAAATATAATTGCAAATCTTAATAATCTAAAAAAAACGTATTTAAAATAATCGTAAAAATATTCTTTATATTACAAATCTTTATCTTTTACAAATATTCTTTGTTTTAGCATATACTTGATTAACAATATATATTTTGAAAATATATATATACTTTATATAAAAAGGATTTCTAATGTAAAAATATTCTTATTTAAAAGAATACCTGAAACGAGATGAGACTCAAACATTTATTATATAATTTGGATTACATGGATTTCACACACATGTGATAATAACAGTATAATCATCAAATCATCCATCTACATCCAAAGTGTAAATTCCACTGCGTAAGCGTTAAAATTAAATAATAGCGCTCATCGCAGCCTGTCGATCCAACGATCAACATACAACTGAATATTGGGATTAGTGTATGTAAATTTCATCCCAACACCCGTGTGGGGTTTTCAACCAACAAATAAATGATAAATTAATTTGTGCACTTGGGCGATGTGTGAAAAATTATCGTCCCAATCACATACACAAGTCGGGTAACATGTGAATGGAAGTGTAATACACAATATATATAATGACGACAAGAAAATATCTCTATTGCAATGAATGAATAAGCATAATAACTTTGTCTCTATTGACAATTTCTATTTTGCTAATTCTGAACAGAGATGGTGATTTTGTCTTGGCAATCCTATTGAGACAAAAAGATAAATATTTTGATTTAACTAACCTATCTTGACAAGTATATATCTTGCCAAACATATATATATATATATCTATATATAAATTGCTACCACTAAAAATGAATATTTCTGACAAAATGTATAATTTGGTTTAACTAGTATAAACTGACTAAAATGAATAATTATTTTTAACTAATGTAAATTAACAAAAATGAATAATTGGTTTTAACTAATATAAATTTACAAAAATGAACAATTTGTGTTTCAATTCTAATAAAATATGCCAATGCTATATTTTGTTTCATTCCTTTATTTTAGACAAAATGAGCGTTTTTGTCTATTTTACTTTAATGATAAAAATGTGAATGTTTAGTTATTGGAATGTAACTTTTAAATTCTATCCTTTATTTCAACAATCTTTATTCATATCAAAATTATAAATCAAAAATATAATTTTAAATCTGATGGTTTGTTTGCATTAATGAATTGCAACAAAGATGAACTTTATTTTAAGGTTTTATTTGCAACAAGGAATGCAAATAACAAATGTAACTTTTATTTTTATGTAAAAGTATATTTGAGTGAATGTAAAAAGAACCTCATTTACAAAGTGTATTTACATTATTGAATGTAAATAAAAGAAACAAAATTTATTTAAATGAGTATTTGCATTTATGAATACAAACAAAGAATAGTTTTGTTTGCAAATTATATTTACATTAGTGAATGTAAATAAAAGAACAAAATTTATTTTCAAAGTATATTTTAAACAAATTCTATTAAATGTATAAAAGTGTGTACATTTGTGTTGGTAAATGTAGATAAAGAAAATAGACTATAGTTTCATTGAATATTTGCATTGATAAATGCAAATAAAAGAATAAACTTTAATTTCAATGCATATATATATTGATAAATGCAAACAAAGAAATAAACTTTATTTTCAATATATGTATGTATTTGCATTGGTGAGTGCAAATAAATAATTTGTTTCAATATACATTTGCATTGGTAAATGCAAATAAAAGAACAATTTCTATTTACTATATATATTTGCATGGCTGAATGTAAATAGAAGAACAAACTTTATTTTCAAAACATGTTTTACATTTTTGAACACAAAATAAAGAACAAAACTTTATTTTCAATATGTGTTTTATTTTCTAGTTTTATTTGTGTTGTCGAACACAAATGAAAATGTACTTTTTATTTTTCAAGTTATGTTTGCATTGTGAGATGCAAATAAGAAAAATGAATTTTATTTCATGCTATATTTGCATGAAAAGTGCAAATGAAAGATAACCTTTTAATTTCTATGTTTATTTGCATTGAAAAACATGAATAAAATATCTACCCAATTTCTATGTAACTTCCGAAAATAACTTCTTATTTACATAAAAAAAAATGTAAACAAAATTGTTACTTTCATTTCAGTAATCAAGTTTTGATAAAAATGATATTTTCAATTCAATAATCAGATTTTGACAAAAGTGATGATTTTTATTTCATAAATCAAATTCTAATGAAGATGTTACTTTTATTATAATCTAACTTATGAAATAAAATTACAACTAAAGTGTAACCATAAATTTTCATCCCTTTTGTTGTACAAAACTTTACATTACAAATGCAAATTTTTAATCTCTAATCTTTTTAATAAAAGAAAAATTACAACAAAAAGTAATCCTACATTTTTATTTTTCTAATGTGACAAAATAAAATATAAACATAATCTCCACATAAAATGGTATTGCATAAAAATGTAATTTTCATATTTTATCTTAATATTGAACAAATTGTCAGCAATACATTACAAATAAAAGACAACCATTTTATTAGACATGACACGAGATGTATAGCTATCAGGCCTAAACTTTTTTGTTGTAATTTATAATACCAATAAAAAGATTTTATTTAATTTTACAAAGTTACCACAAAGTAAATTCTTTATCATAACCTTTTTATTTGAAAACAATACTACATAAAGGTTTAACCTTTATTGTAAAATCTTTTTATTTTAATCTAATTATAAGTAAAATAAAATCTTAAATGTCCATACTTCTTATTGTAATAAATTTACAATAAAATTTAATATTCTAATTCTAAAACATCCTATGCTTAAGGTGACAGTAAAAAGAAATCTTTACTGTAATTCAAAAATCTTATTCTTAATGTAAACAAATAAAAGTAAAATTCTATTTGTTAGCCAAATTCTGTTGTAATGGAAACAAATAAAAGTATATTCTATTTGTTGTTCATATTCTATTGTAAATAAACAAATAAAAAGAATATTTTATTTGTCGTTCAAATCCTGTTGTAACATCAACAAATAAAATAAATCTTTATTTGTCGTTCAAATTTCATTGTTCATTTTAGAATAATCAAAGTAATAAGAATAATATTTTAATAAATTTAAGAGCAACTAGATCTGAATAAGATATTATTTAAATCTAACTTTAGATTTATTTTCTAATCGCAAATAAAATTCGACAATATATTAAATTTCAATGCGGATCTAGCATATCACGAAAAACCAAACAAACTACCAACAACAATCAACCATTCATCGATCACAGAACATTTCAGATTTGAATTACATCACAATACAATTATTTTTAACGCAAGAAAAATAATTTATAATTAATTAAATAATAAAATTCAGAATTCTCACATTTATTTTTGCTGAAAATTCGACTGTCTCGGAATCAGCTCTGATCTGCGCCATCGCGAAGCTCTCGGAAAGACGAGTCCAACGCAACTGACGGTTTGTCAATCGGACCTCGTATGAAAGAGATATTGGTTTTTAAAGATTGCATAAATTAAATATTAAATAAATAAAATAATATAAAAAGAAATACGCTTTCTTCCTCCACATTCCAGGAACACGCACGAACCCATTCACGTCGTCCACCCCTTCTACGCGCGCCCCCCTATGGCCAACCGACCGCCGATCAAAGACCACCGCTCCGAAGCCCCGCCTACGAGCCACCACCGCCCCCAATAGCTCCGAACTCGGCCTCCTCCCCCCCTCAAAAATCGAACCCGAACGTCCCCACTTCCTCGCCAGAATTCGCGAAATCCGTGCACCAAAACCCGATCTTAACCATATAGATTCGAAGCTCTCTGAATTCCCTTCGATTTGGTATATTATTTGTTGATTTTCATAGAGTGGATTGGAAGAAATTTATGATTGAAGTTGGGATGTTTCTGGCCATTGTTTTAGGGTAGGCGGCGGCTGCGTTTTTAGGGTTAGGGTTTGAATTTTTTATTATTAAAAAATGTGTTAAAAAAGGTGAAAATGCGGGTTGTCTCCAAATTGGGCTTGCTTACTGTCGATCTTAACGTTTTGAGGCCTTCTAAACGCAATGGGATGGGTCTCGGGGTCCAATTCCGAATTCTGTATAAAATTTATTTAAAATCCCATTAAAAATTAATTAATTAAATATTGACCGTACATTTAAATATGCCGGGGCCACATACGCCTCAAAAAATTCTAAAAAAAAAAATATTTTTAGCTTTCTTATAACAATACGAATCCAACAAAATTATTTTCATCGAATTCTGAGACTGTTTGAAAGATGGTTATTTTTAAGGCGTTTAAATTTAACTGAAATTGTCAAAGCACATTTTCTTTTGCCACGCTCACATATTAATTCGAAAAATTCTGAAAATTGAAACTTAGCAATAATTTGATATTTCGGTTCCAACAAAAGTGGTTTCGTCGAAAACAGAGGTCATTTGAAAAATGACTATTTTCAAGGCCAATATATTTAATATTAAAAATACATTTTTAAACAAATAATTTCCGAAACTCAAAATACATAAGTGTTTACTGTTTATCAATGCAGAAACGTCATTCCGAACTCAATGGAAGTGGTTTCGAGTCAAAATTCCTTCATATGTGAAAAGTAGCCTTTTGGGCCATATATATTATACATATAAATTCTACAACGACCTTTCTATAAATTGAATTGGCCATTACTTTTGATTTCCGCTATGAAATTTCAATTTTTCAGATTCATTAGAAAGATATGGTTAAACAGATTTAAATATTTCTGGTTTCACTCAATTCGGATTTATTTTGAATCATGTACATTCAGTTAAAGTTTAAAATCAAATTTTCAAACTACCGCGCCATTTCTAACTCCATTTATATTTAAATTAAATTTATTCGTTCTAACTTCGATAAACAATAAATTCTAGCCATTATTATTAATAATAAATTATATTATAACCTCAAAATTCATTAACATTTTCTGAAATAAAAATTTTAAATTGGTTCGGAATTTGCGGGTTGTTACATTACACCTTGGATTTTATTCTTTTGAAGTTGTATTTTTTTTATAGAAACCTGTGGTGTCATAGGCTTTTTGTTGCAAGTATGGAACTGGAACAACAAACATAAGTTTGTTGTTGAGCTTGCTTTGTGCAAGCCTGCTGAAGCAAGCTTGCTTGTGCATTCCTGCAGAAGGGAGCTTGCACATGCAAGCTTGTAGAAGTGCAAACTTGCTTTCATGCTTCAGCATGCTCGAGCCTGCTTCAGCAAGCTTGTGCTTGCGCAAGTTGCAAGCTTGCTGAGCTTGCTTCAGTAAGCAAGTTTTGCTTGTGGGCTGACTTTACATTTTGTAACGACCTAGATTTTTCGGTCATTTGAATTTGAATACTAAATCGGTTTTAAATATTATATTTGGAATATTAATTGATTATTAATATTGAATTCATTTATAAAACGAAGTTTAAACATATAATTTAAATTTTATTTATAAACGAACTCGTAATGTCACGTTAGTTCGTAATATTGAGTTTTGAACTTCAATTGAATATACATGATCCAATATAAGTCGGATTTCCATGAAACATGAAATGTTTGAATCTTGTCGATTATAATTTTCTAATGAAAGAGAAATATCGAGATTTCATGTTATAGGTTGTTTGTTATGTCAAAATCAAATTTTAAAATAGTTGCTATGGAAATCGTAAATAAACGATAACGTTTATTTAATCTTTTTAAAAGGATTTTAATATAATTTGGTTACAATTTAACTAGAAATTGATGATGCTGAGTTTAAAATCCGTATTTGTTTATATTTTAAGCTATATGATATTCCATTTGGAATATTTACAATAATCATAATTTATTATTATTTAATTCAATTATTTTGGAACATATATATATTATTTATATTATATATAAGCCTTAAGAAATGCCGTTTTGCAAACAACCTCGCTTTTTGATGAAATTGGTTTCATTGAAACCATAACGTTAAATTATTGTAGGAAACCAAATTTCGTGGTAAACTGATGTTGTGTGTGACGACGATAGCCAGAAACACCTCGGTTTTTATTTAATCATTTTATCGATTTAATTTGAAAATTTAGAATAACTAGTTATCTAATGAAATATGTTTTCAATGAAATTAATTTTATAAAATCCACAATGATTTATCAAGTTTCAAGTTATTTGGATTTATTTTGCGATCATACACAATTTAAAAACTGCCAGTTTACGTTGTGAAGTTACAAAGGAATCTTCACAGACGATCTCGGAATTCGACGAAACCTTTTCCATCGTGCCCAGATTATTGTTTTATGCTAGGATTTGTATTTTCATCTCGATCAAAGGTTGTTTGGGGTGATTTTGGTTCGTTACTTAAGTGCAAAGTTTCGTTTTATATTAAAATTTTATATTCTACACCCTTTATATAATACCATACGTTAGTCAAATGCCCTAGTTTTCTTACAACGTGGTCAACAAATTTATGGGCCGCCATCGTTAACATATGAACGACTGAAAGCTTCCACCAATCCTTCTAATTTCTCTTCAAATCTATAGATCTGATCAATAAACTTCCTTTTATGAAATGGATCAGCTCACTAAGAGCTTTAAATTGACCCGTCGTGATGGGGTCTTCAGCTCGTTGGCAGCCAGGGTTCGATCAGAAACGTGCCACTGTTGTAGACTTACGGGTGGCAGCGGAGTAAACCGAGCTGACTGATACTCAGGGTGTGGGTGGAACGAGGTCAGGCGCTATGGTGGTTGCTTCAGATCGTTGTCAGTTTATCTAATGGTGGTGCAGCGGGTGTCAAAGTTTGAGGGTGCAGTGGTGAAAGTTGAAGGCGATGGGGGTTTGCTTTCATGAAGAGGAAATACTGGAGGTTGGAGCATATTGGTTTGGCCGGTTATATATTGTTAAGTATAGTTAGTAATTAGGGTATATTAATTTTAATTTAAGGAAATTAATTGTTTAATAATTAAAACTTGAATTTTGCAGTCTGTTAAGGTAACTGGAAAATGAAGTAGGAAGGAAATAGTGCGGCCGATTTTCCTCTTAATTAAAACGTAATTTAAGTTATAAGTTCTTAATTAGGAAATAGTTAATTAAAGTTAAATGTGTACTATATTAAACCATTTATTTATCTTATTTGAATCTTGGACAGGTTGGACAATTTGAATGAAGCAAAAAGTAAATCGAGCCTGGGAAAGATCAGAGAAACGACATGTTGCATTATTTAAAATAATTAACATAATAATGTTAATTAACAAATTAATATTCTAATTTATAATCGTGAACTTATATAATTGTATATGTATATATCTCACCCATGTTAACAGAATTAAACAAAACAAGTTGGAGTGAAACTCTATCGAAATCCATAATATTATGGAACTAGTCTGGACAGAGCTGGATACAATGGGAATTTATAGTTAAATTAAATTACTGTTTAATTTAAATGTAAATGAGCCTTTCAAACAGCAAATCAAATCAAGGTGAGTATAACTCACTCAGTTCTTCCCACTTATATTTTTATATAAGTTAGGTTACATAATTGTGTGCTACGGTTGTTGATGGTTGTCCGTTTGTTAAATATATATTCATATATTGATTGAATTGATGAAATTTAACATTTGTTTAATTATAGTGTAAAACCAAATCGTTATTATAACGATTGGTACCAATTGAGGTAACTTACCTTATGGGTCACGTTTATAATATAACGTGTTTAATTTAATTGTTTGAATTGTTTTATTAAATAAATTAGTTGATGTTAAATAGTATTATTTACCGTTATAGAAATTATAAGTTTACATTTTAATAATTCTTAGTGGATAATTTTAATTGGGGTAACATATTTGGATGCAGGGAATAACAGGTTGGAGGGATCCAACTAGATTCCTCACAGTAGTTGTTAAATCTTATTAAATTGTAATGTATGTTGAATAATATGGAATTGTGATGTAGGAATTGATAGGTTGGAGTAATCCAACAGGATTCCTCACTGATATTGATAATGTTTATCAATATGATTCACTGTATTCATTTGGATATCAAATTGGTTTATATTTCATGGGTTTGGTACTATAGTAGACATTTGCCTCTTTAGCACCGTTGATAAAATAAAATATTTTGGAATCAATGTTAAATAGATTCTAAATGGTTTTCAAAGTTATATTTATATATTTGAAATACAATGCTTATTTTAAATGTCAAAGTTTTTATTTACGTTTTAGTAATCAGTTAAACTATTATTAATGGGAATTTCTAGATATTATTAAATAAAAGGGTTAAGCGCTACAAGTTAAATTAGAAGGTTAAAATGGTTGTGGAAAGGTCATTAGTACTGTAAAAGAAGTTTAAAAAGGTTTTAAAGTGTTTGAAGGGGTTAATGGAATTATAACACTACAAGAAAAATACCCTATTGCAACAGGCAGTATCTGTTGCAGTAGACCAATTGCAACGGATCTGCGCCTGTTGGTATAGCCGTAGTTGTAAAAAGTCAGCCTCTTTTCGTAATATTTTCCGCTTGTTGCAATAAGATATTGCGTTATACCTTTTGCAACAGGCCTTTGCTGTTGCAACTGATTCTTTTGCAACAACAAATGACAGTTGCAAAATAATCTTATACAATTTTGTGCATATTACAAAAGAATTTTTCACAACTGTTTTTGTCCGTTGCAATTGTACCTTTTACAAAATGTTTTGCGATTTCAACTATTATAAAATTATGGTTTCATAAATTAAAATACATGCAATTTAAATATCAGCTCAAAGTTAATACTACTCTGATTAAATATTCACAAAAGTTAAAATTTTATTACAATAATAATACATTGTTGACAAAGATGGTTAAAAATATATATCAACATTCCTCTTCAAGATTACAAACTATTTTCAATATAAATTGATCAAAAACTTAGCAATACAAGCATTAACCATGGCATCATTCCTCTCTCACATCCAAATTCAATGACAAATTCTATATCCTTACCACCGTGCATTTCAATCTAATGCATTGTGTCTTTCATCCACCAGCCGCATTTTATGTTGGCTTGGCACCCTTCTCCTTCTCTTGAAAAGCTTTGCATTCTTAGCCTTCTTAGCACCCTGCTCCATCGCAAGCAAAGTTATCCTTCTTGCAGTCTTTACTAACTGGACATGCACAGCATCATTTGCTGAAAAATATGAAATACAATTATACCAAACGTTAATGTTCTAAATAGTTTATATGTTTAAAAAAAAAATGCAGAACTGCCTAGTTTGAAACATTGACAATGATTTGTCGAAAAATGCCCCTCTTACGCTGAATCCTTATGAGTTATGTCCGTTTTTGCGCTAATTTTTAATTTGATATCAATTTTTAACATTTACTCAAAAGTAATTGAAACAATCTAAAATGACTAAATATACAATGTAAACAAACAACCATTTCCCTTTTGATTCTCCTTACACATCATAGAAACGCATTCCCCTTACGCTGAATCCTTATGAGTTATGTCCGTGCCCCGTTCAGAATAGTCCTTTCGGATGCTCCATTCACTTAACAAAGAACACACTCTAAGTCTAAAGTCATGATTTGGAGGCGTATCAATCAGCTGCTTTACTTCACATGCCTTATTAGCATCCTAATCTAAACAATCGCAATGGAAAGTACATATTTTGGTGTCATGGCTCACGAGATATATTACAAACATGACTTTAAATCATATACAAGGAAGAGTCATAAGAAAAACTTCAAACCTGAGTGCACCCATAATTGGGTATTATGTGCCAGCATAGCAAAGAAGTCTAAAGAAATAACAATTTTCAAATGATGCAACATGTTTTTCAAATGACGCAGCATGTTCCAATTGCTTATCTCGTCCCATTATCTATTAAACCAAACTTTAATCAGAAATCCTAATAAGACATTGCAACGCTGTACACTGACTGCATTATTTGTTGACTTTGTAAAAATTTCCTTACTTGCATAATGCCACTAGAAGCTGGCAAGTCCTGAAAATATTATTACACATGAACAATGTTTGAGAACTCAATATCTTTACTTTATGGTTAAATATTATTACAGGTACTGAATAAAAAGTTTGGTTGAATTTCAGTGGCAAACTTTAGAAGAAAATATGTATGGCCATTTTATATAGGGTAAAATATATAATGTGCTTTAAATTTTGAATGAAGAATAAACATTGATTATGTATTCAATTAGTCACTGACCAAAGAAGAAATATCTTTCTCACATGTGGAAGATGAATACCAATACAAAATGTTTTCAAATTTTATCCTAATGGTTAAAAATTTACCCTTTCATCTCAAGAATAAACATTTTTGCAAAGTTATTTAAAATAAAACATGATAATGGTCATATTTAAGATTGTACCTTTAGACGAGGGTTGATCAGCATAACCGGACGAACTCCAGCTGTTGTCATCATAGCTTGTAGATCCTATCAATCGATCTAAGGATTAGCATAATCCAGCATATGAGTCATAAAAAAAGAATCAATGTCAAGGTTTAATTACTTCTATGATACAGTTTCCAACAGCATTTTGTGGAGCAATCAATATAAAGATATCATCTTGTTCCTTAACCTCTTTGCCACCTACAATTTGAAACAAGATGACTACATCAACAAGTATATGAAAACAAGCTGGCTCACATTCTAAATGTATATAGAAGATTTTGAAGACTTTAATTTTGTTTAATATTATTGACCTTAAGGCCATACATGACTAGCTTGCATTAGCAATACTAAACATTAATTTGAGACAGCATTTTAAGTGTTTTTGGTCAATATCTAGTACTTCTACCCAGGGAAAACGAATATCAAGCACATGCAAGTGGACCCTTTTTCTGGTTTGAAAATGTGAATGTGCACATGCAAGTAATATAATGTGTACTTACATATGTCAGTTTAGCAAGTGTTTATGTATTGTGGTGTTTGAAAGCACAACCAGTAAAAGTAGGAGAAACAAACAAATATAACTCATTACATATATCACTTTGTTATCTTGTACTATTCGATGTAAATACGAAAAGTCAGGAACAAAGTTTTTGTATATTATAGTATATTGGCATGCCATGACCGGAAATGCATGACCACTCCATTTCAATTCACAAAAGAAACTGCATGACGCAAGCCGTCCTAATTAAACAAGCATGCTTATGTTCAAAAGACTAAATGAATATAGTCAAATTTTTTAACTTCTTTAGCAGCAACAAAAAAAAATGAAAGCATATATTAGTTTATGGACATAATAGTGGAATACAGTTACCCATTGCTAGCATTCATGTTTATGCTGATTATTTAATGCGCTCCTTGCCATATGTTGAAGTGGTTAGAAAAAGTTTTTCGTTACCTACAAAGATGACATAAGATAAACTAAAATAGAAAAAGAGAAACTAACTATATAATATTTTTAGATAACAACCAATAATATGAGGGTGACATATAAGTGGAATGCTGACACGAATTAAGAGTGTATAAGTAACAACATGATTAATTGGGAATTGCTGAACTTATTGCACTCAAAATGCATCTATGATTTTGGTAAGTATGATAATGGGGATGATGCATGAGTAGTGTACTGACCTTCTTACTTGATCATAGTTGGGTGTTGCATTTTAGGAAATATTTATATCCTAATTTCCCAAGTTGACTTGTTTTTCTTATATGCTGCATCCATTTAAAATGTATAATGTGATAGCTAACACATCGATAAATATTTTTCCATTTCTCGCATCATTTTAAATGCTTACCTATAACCGAATGGTGGAAGGATGACCGCCGAGATGGGAAGACAGAGTACGGGCTCAAATAACCTCCCTGTCATCGAGTCCTAGCAAAATGTTTCGCATTTTTTCAACTAGAAAATCAAAGATCAACTCATACATGTACATTAGTTTAAAGCACAAGCTATACATCTACAGATTTGTAACATCATTAGCCTACCAAATAAAAACCAGACTCGTGAACACAAGCAATACGATTCATACAAATTCAAATCTACCTATCGAATACTGATGATTTCAAACTTCACCTCTAGAAACAAAGAATTCTCTGTCCACTCAGGGTTTGAACTCAGTAGCTTCGGCCAACATCAAGCTACCCTAATAGCCACTAAGTTCATGAGAAAAAGCATAGGATAAGTCAAAAACCAACCTTCGAATAAATCATACAACACAAAAGTTACACAAGTCATATCAGATTCTTTAGCTTCAATAACAAATAGACAACTAAAACGAGATACAAACTTTTAGCTTTTTGGTTTACATTTAGCTATATGCTGAGCATCTTGAAACAGAGGTGAGGTCTTCATCGAAAGGTTGAGCGTTGCTCGCGAGATGCCTGCAAGAGTTGAGAGATCGATGGAATAAATTTTAAATCAGCAAACGTTGATGATCTTGTCCCCAAATCTGACGTATCGTCTATCAGAGTTGAAGGATTAGGAGCCGAACGTGGAGCAAAAAGGAGAAGAGAGAAGCGACTGATAAATTTATGGCCGCCATGATATTTTCAGAAGGTTAGGGTTACGAAAGTGGCTGTGGCTGTGGCTGTGGCTGTAGGAGGTACTCTTAACCAGTTCGGGTCGGATTGTAAGAGCTGGTATATTTGAAATATTTGCGTGGCTTCTTATAATAGTTTTCGCCATTTTTCCAAAAAGGTATGATATATTTTTAGTTCTTACGTAAAGTTTGGGACAACGATCACTCAGTTTTTAGTGAGTTGAAGAATGTGAATTATTGTTTATCATTATTTATATATTATTGATTATAAATCATTATATAATAAAAATTAATTTAAAATTAGTAATAGTTATATATGAATTATTATTAATAAATTATTAAATGTAAATTATCAATATTAGGCATATGTTATCATATATACATTACTTTTAGAGATTTAAATATTTTATTAAACTTAAAATCTATACAAAAGTTTAATTGTTTTAATTTTTTATTTTACAAAAACTACAAAATTTTGTTTTAGAATTTATGAATATTTAAAATTTCTTTTGGATTATATAAAAATATTACATATCAATTATAATTCTATCAGTTGATAATTGATTATTAGTTTTTAAAACTTAAATATTAAATAGTAATTATTATTATTTATTAATTATTCAATGGTAGTAGTTTAATTAATTCATAAAAATACCTCATTCAAACACAAATTATAATTCAATTCATACAAATTACTATTTACTCCTCAATAGCAATAATAACAAATTATTGTTTATTTATTGATTATGAATTTATTAATTATTTAATCATTTATTATTTATATGTATTCATATTTCAAATCAATTATTAATTTTTATCCATTAGTTGATTATTAATAATTAATTTTATTCTATTATTTTTTAAATTTTAATTATTAATATTTGTTAATTATTATTATTTAACTATTAATTATAAAAGTCACTTAATAATAATTAAAATTTATTATTAATTAATAATTATTAAATATTAATCTTAATTCTTATATATTTACTAATAGTTAATAATTTAATAGTACATATTTAAAATTAACTACTAAAAGATAAAAAAAACTACTACTTATTTATTGACGGTTAATTATTAGTACTCGTTTATGACTTCCGAATTAAAAACTGCTATTATTTTTAATAGTATGTTTTTCGCAACTGACTTTACCAGTTGTAAAAAAATATAGTTATTGCAAGAGGCGAAGATAGATGCTAAAGATATCTTTTTGCAATAAGTTTGGAAATGCAGTTGCGAATACTATATTTATTGCAACTATTATGGAAGTGTAGTTGTTAAAAGTATGTTTTTGCAACTGGAAGGGAAGCGTAGTTGCTAAAAATCTACTTTTCGCAATAAAAAGCAAAGACCTGTTGCTAAATCTCATCTATTGCAACTGCTACGAAAGGTCTGTTGCTAAATATCATTTACTGCAACTGTCATATGTCGCCTGTTGCAAATACCTAGTTGTAATATGGTATTTTTCTTGTAGTGTAAGTATGTGAATTGGTTTAAAAGAGATAAAAATGGTTTTCGTGACAAATGAACATTTTGTAAACATTGGTTATAAATATACAAAATATGATTAAATAGCATTCGTGAATGAGATTAGCGAGAATAAATGGATTTCGAAAAGGAATATGAGTATAGTCATGTAATTTTAAAATGTGAATCCAGTATTTAATATTGTATATAAAGCCTAGTATTTTAAATAGTTTAGTAAATGGATATCGATTGAGTTGCAAATTTATAACATTGTTTTATAAGTGTTAAGAGAATGGTTTTAGGAAATTTTAAATGAATGGATAAGGAATTTTAAAGGATTTTTAAAGGATTTTTAAAGTGCTGTAATGGTTTAATGGGATCTTAATATACGAGTAATGATTTAAAAGAGTTGATAAGTGATTCATCTAATAATTGAACGTTTTGTAAACGAAGTTATAAAGATATGAAATGTGGTAAAATAGGTTTTCATGAATGAGATTAGCAAATAAATGAATTGAAAATAGAATATAAAGGTGTAAAATGGGGGAATGAGACTAATGTCTAATAATTGGTATTTTAAGGTGAGATTATCAAAAGGAGTTATAAATGGAAATTCATATAAACTGAGTTATATGGACTGAGTTGTGGAATGGTTTCATAAAATAAAAGAATGTGTTGAAATGAGTTAAATATTGATGAGTGGTTAAAATGTTTATAAATGAATGATTAAGATATTTATAAATAAATGGTCAAGTTATCTATAAATAAATAGTTAAGGATTTTATAAATTATAAACAAAAGATTAAGGATTTTTGTAAGTGAAAGGTGATGGGTTTTGAAATGGAATATGTAATATTTATTTATAGAAGTTAAGTTGAATAATTTAGTTAAATTTATGAAATGATATTTAAGATAAAATTGGAAATGATTAGTGAGATTATAAAAGATATAATTGTTTTAAAAATGGTAAAAAGGGAATGTGATGTGGCTTTTTTTATAAATTGGAACTTGTTGTATGTTGGTTGAGTTGAGTAACTTTCGAGGTGTCAATCTGATGTTGGTTTCGACCTTCGAGGTTGATACTGAGAGATTTATTCACTTACCAATTTACAATGAGGGTCTGATGGAGTAGAAGTGTAATGATAATGGAATATTCTTATATTAAATAAGAAAAAGGAAATCTTTCCGAATTAGCAGTTTTGAATATTTAATTAATGACTGATTAATTAAAGAGGGTAAATGATGCTGGGTACTGGATCGGTAAATCTATTTAATTTTTATGGATGAATGGTTGTTTATTTGATAGTTAAATAACCTACTATGAAATCTGGCCTATACGATTGTTGGTACGGAAAGACGGGGATCAAATTCATATTCGAAAACCATTCTGAACCAACGAATACGTGGAAGATGCTGATTGAAGATGGAGAAATTGAAGACCATGGATCTTTATGAGCGAAAGGATTATTTGTCAAGTCTCTCTGGTTAGCACCCAGGTGTAATTCCACAGTTATTCTGTCATGATTAGAATCTTTTGGATTACAAGGATTGCTCGCTACTGGTCCATAGGGTAATTCAAGGATATGGTAAGAGGGTGCCTTCGGATTGTCCGGTCCCATGACAACCTGTATGGGCAAGTGTCTGACAGATATTTCCAAAGGATCACGTACATTGATTTCTACAAACATATTCTGTTGGTGGCAGAGGAATTCGTTCTTACTGCTTGGACACCCAGAGTTATTTTGTAGACATCATTTGTGATTTATGGATCTGACAACGTGACATTCAAAGTGAAGGATGACCAGATGTTCTAAAAAGAAGATTTAAACCTCAAGCCTCATCAGCCGGGAATGGTATAAAATAGGGTAGGTTGCATGGCTATGTTCCCATCAGGGTGTCACAATCTAGAGAATTTTCATATTTGTTCTTCTTTCCACTTCTGTATCTCCCAGGAATGGCCATGTTGCTAGCAACTGTAGGTGACAATATATTTGGAGCATTCAGTGAATGACCAGTCATGTTTAGCTTAGGTTACAAGATGTTCTTGCTGAACCCGGTGTATTCCTCTCTAGAGATACACTGTCGGAGGATGGTACCATAACTTTCCAGTTGGAATCCATTCTCCAATAAGATCCCGCGGTTTTGGTTGTATACTATGCATGTAAAGCGTGAGACGCAAGTGTCTTGCTAGATTGTTATTTATTTGTATTAGACATTATTATAATATCAGAAAAGATATGATTTCAAAATGTTTTTGGTTATCGTAAGGTAATAACCATCCGTGTTTATGTGTGGATTGGTATTACGATTATCTTTTTCTTTTGAAGAGATTTGAACTTTAAAATCAATTTGGATGATCTCTTAAACTTAGTGAGTTTTCTCACGCTAGTTCACTAAACCGTTCCTAGCGTTTGCAATGCTCGGGTCAGACCGAGTTTTACAGGTTCAGGTTATCGGATGCTATGAAGTCCGGAGATGAGTTGGAGAAGTCCATACGTATGATTTATATTTTGTATTCCGCT
The DNA here is from genome assembly GCA_030737875.1 of Allium sativum. Classification (NCBI taxonomy): domain Eukaryota; kingdom Viridiplantae; phylum Streptophyta; class Magnoliopsida; order Asparagales; family Amaryllidaceae; genus Allium; species Allium sativum. The sequence goes on from CM060915.1 coordinate 481,218,297, forward strand.
ATGTGACTGTATATGAGGACAAGTTATTATAACTGTCCGGATATGTTGATGTACTCTGATGATTGTAAGTTTTATTTCAAGCTCTCAATAAAGTTCACTTTTTATATTATATTTGTTCCGTTGCGATGTGAGACTTTCTATTGTGTTGGTTCTTCTTCTTCTTCTTCTATTCTAATATTTCTTCCCTCACCCTCTAATTTCTTTCTATTAACTATCTGGTGTTTTTGATACTTGAATTTTGGCAAGTAATACGGGTTTGTGTATTATTGTCGGAATTCAAGCGTCGAATTACTACCGGGTCATTACAGTGGTATCAGAGCTAATGGTTCGGTAATAACCTTGGATCTGTGGCGCAACTCGATTGAGATGGGGTTAGTAATACCCTAGATTGAGTTGAGTGTATATATATACATATATGAGAGCATATTTGTAGATTTTATATACGAATGTTTTGTATTGTGTTATTTGATCGGTTCAAGTGTTGAGAAGCATTGAACTGGCAATGGACACAATATAGTTTTGTAAAGTGTGTAAATTAAATAAATTTACCTGAAATATATTTTTGTATAGAAAAGAAATAATTTTATTATATTATTGAGATATTGATGTGTTTGGTTGATTTGAATGAAATTCAAATTGGATTATGAATTGAAATTATTTAATATAGCAAAAAAAGAATTTCAATATGAAATTAGTAAATGAGATTGAATGAATTAGAATTTGGTTAGAAAATTCAATAGTTAATTGGATTTGGAATTGGAACTTAACTTGGTTAAGTGGAGTTAAGAACAGATATTGAAATTAAATAAAATTAATATTGAAATTGAATGAATAATAATAAAATAGGAATCAATCGAATATTAACCGGTTGATGTCCAAATATTTAAAACAATGCAAATATTAATATTGGATGTAAAATCAATTGATTTGATTGAGTTGGTGGTGCATTGGTTGTTGATTGATTTTTGATTACTTGTTGTATTAATCGAATATAATTCTTCAACAATTAAATGAAATTGAATGAATTGTAAACCAAGAGAGGAATTTCAGTATTATAAAATTGGAAAGGAATTGAATGTGAATTAAAAATGAATGAGTTAACCCAATATTCACATATACCTTTTAAACTGAATTGATATTTCTTGTTTGATTGTGGGAATTGGTGTAGCTATACTTGTTGATTAATGAAGTATTATCCAAAAATTTCATATATCTGTTACTTATACGTCGAATTGATTTAAGTACAGGTGCCAGATGGATATGAGGATTAATTTTGCTTGCGTAGATTGCACGTAAATTGAGCAAGTATGCTAAATAGCGCTCATGTAAGGTACGCCTATGCAAAAATATAAATTTTTGGGTTTTGAATTTTTATTTTCGACCATGTGGGTCAATGTATATATATTTCTTCTTCTTGCGGTATCACAGATGTTACTCTGTACATGGGAGACTCTACCAAATTTTTCCGGGAATTTAAGGTGTTATTTTTTTTATTAACCATAGTGAATTGGTTTTCGATTTAAAATAAATTGGATTTTAAAGTGAATGGGTTTGTGACATTTTTCTTACCATAGTAATTTCGAGGACAAAATTCTTTTAAGGTGGAAGAATGTAACAACCTGGATTTTTCGGTCATTTGAATTTGAATATTTAAATATGTTTTAAATTTTATATTTGGAATATTAATTGATTATTAATATTGAATTCGTTTATAAAATGAAGTTCAAATGTATAATTTACATTTAATTTATAAACGAGCTCGTAACATGGCATTAGTTCGTAATATTGAGTTTTGAACTTCAATTGAATATACATGATCCAATATAAGTCGGGTTTCCATGGAACAAGAAACATTTGAATCTTGTCAATTATAATTTTCTAATGAAAGAGAAATATCGAAATTTCATGTCATAGGTTGTTATTTATGTCCAGATCAAATTTTGAAATAGTCGCTATGGAAATCGTTAATAAACAATAACGTTTATTTAATCGTTTTAAAAGGATTTTAATATAATTTGGATACTTTAACTTGAAATTGATGATGTTGAGTTTAAAATCCTTATTTGTTTATATTTGAAGCTATATGATATTCCATTTGGGATATTTACGATAATAATAATTTATTATTATTTAATTCAATTATTTTGGAATATATATATATTATTTATATTATATATAAGCCTTAAGAAATGCCAATTTGCAAACGGCCTCGGTTTTCAATGAAATTAGTTTCATTGGAATCGTAACTTTAAATTATTGTAGAGAACCAAATTTTGTGGTAAACTGATGTTGTGTGTGACGAAGGTAGCCAAAAATGCCTTGGTTTTTATTTAATTGTTTTATCAATTTAATTTGAAAATTTAGAATAACCGATTACCTAAAGAAGTCCATTTTCAGCGAAATTAATTTTATAAAATCCACAATGATTTATAATTGTAGTATTTCAAGTTTCAAGTTATTTGTATTTATTTTGCGATCATACGTAATTTAAAAGCTGTCAATTTATGTTGTGAAGTTACAAAGGAATCTTCATAGACGATCTCGGAATTCGACGAAACCTTTTCCATCGTGCCTAGAATATTGTTTTATGCTAGGATTATTTGTATTTTCATCTCGATGGAAGGTTGTTTGTGGTGATTTTGGTGTGTTACTTCAATGTGAAATTTCGTTTTATATTAAAATATTATATTCCACACCCTATATATAAGGCCATACATCAGTCAAAAACCCTAGTTTTCTTAAAAAATATTCAATGCATTTTTGGGCTGCTATCATTAGCATATGGACGACCGAAAGCTTCCACCAATCCTTCCAATTTATCTTCAAATATGTTGATCTAATCAATAAACCTTCTTCAATGAAATGGATTAGCTCACTAAGAGATTTAAATTGACACATCGTGATGGTGTCTTTAGCTCGCTGGCGGCGAGGATTCGATCAAAAAAGCGCCATTGTTGTAGGCTTACGAGTGGCAGTGGAGTACACCGAGCTGATCGATACTCAGGGCATGGTTGGAATGAGGTCAGGCGCTCGCGGCGGTTGCTTCAGATCTGTGTTAGACTATCTAATGGTGGTGCAACAGGTGTCAAAGTTTGAGGGTGCAGTGGAGTGAAAGTTGAAGGCGACGTGGGTTTGCTTTCGTGAAGAAGGAAATACATGGAGGTTGGAGCATATTGGTTTGGCCGATTATATACTGTCAAGTATAGTTAGTAATTAAGGCATATTAGTTTTAATTTAAGGAAATTAATTGTTTAATAATTAAAACATGAATTTTGCACGCTGTTAAGGTAATTGGAAAATGAAGTGGGAAGGAAATAGTGCAGCTGATTTTCCTCTTAATTAAAATGTAATTTAAGTTATAAATACTTAACTAAGAAATAGTTAATTAAAGTTAAATGTGTATTATATTAAAGCATTTATTTACCTTATTTGAAACTTGGACAGGTTGGACATATCTGAATAAAGGAAAAAGTAATCCGAGCCTGGGAAAGATCAAAGAAACGACATGTTACATTATTTAAAGTAATTGACATAATAATGTTAATTAAGAAATTAATAATCTAATTTATAATCGTGAACTTATATAATTGTGCGTGTGTGTGTGTGTATATATATATATATATATACCATGTACGTTAACAGAATTAAACAAAACAAATTGGAGTGGAACTCTATCGAAGTCCACAATATTATGGAACTAGTCTAGACAGTGTTGGATACAATGGGAATTTATAGTTAAATTAACCTACTATTTAATTTAACTATAAACAAGCCGTTTAAACAACAAATCAAATCAAGGTGATCACTCACTCAGTTCTTCCGACTTATATTTTTATATAAGTTGGGCTTTATAATTGTGTGCTACGGTTTGCTGATGGTTGACTGTTTGTTAAATATATGTTCATATATTGATTGAATCGATGAAATTAAACGTTTGTTTAATTTCGGTGAAAAACCAAATCATTATTCTAACGGTTGGAACCAATTAAGGTAACTTAGCTTATTGGCCACGTTTATAACATTAACGTGTTTAATTTAATTATTTGAATTATTTTGTTAAATAATCTAGTTGATGTTAAATAGTGTTATCTACCTTATAGAAATTATTAGTTTAAATTTTAATAATTCTTATTGGATAATTTTATTTGAGGTAACATATTTGGATGTAGGGAATAACAAGTTAGAGGGATCAAACTAGATTCCTCACAGTAGTTGTTAAATCTTATTATATTATAATATATGTTGAATAATATGGAATTTTGATGTAGGAATTTATAGGTTGGAGGAATCCAACGGGATTTGTGACGACAAGGAATTTCTCTCGATCTGAATCAGTCGTTAAACCGATCTAGACCGTTCGAAACCCCTGATCGTTTCGAGAACACGACAAATCAGAACACAAACACAAGAACATTTCATTGCTATTACAACAATTCCATCAGAATATAAATGAATAAATTACATTCGATAAATATCAGAGATTACAATAAATTACATAGCAGCGGAAAATAATACAAAGCACAACTGAAGGTGATATACGGATATAGAGCTTTCCGGATATCATTCCAGCTGTAAACCAGGATCCTGTGAATATAAATCTGCAAAACCGAAACTACTAGCTGCCCGTGCGGAAAATAGGGGCACCCAGAGTTTAGGTTAAAACAATAAACTCCAGGTCAGTCATGTGACTGGTGTGAGAACTAAAACAGTTATTTAAAACTTTACTTTAAAATAGAGTAATTCAAGGGACCACGCCGTATAACACGGAACGGGTTTCCTCCCAAGAATACCAGTGCATAGAATAAACAATCGCAATGCTTTTTCGAAAAATGAAGCTATTATAAGACCCAGGTCCCATCACACAATGCAACGCAAGCCGGAGGATAGGGTTTTCCCTTATAATAGCCAAACATGCTTGGTACGTTTAAAAACAAATCATTTGATACTATAATAAGTGTATAGTGTCAAAACAATTTCAATCATAAATATCAATCATAGGCGGCATAGCTACCATCTACTATGTCGCCATACTAGTTCTACAATTAAAACCGCAATACACGTATTGGAAATTGGATTTCCGTCATGAGTCGAGGCAAGGGGCAAGCTCCTCTCCGCTTCGAGACACTCTAGCAAATGCCTCGGGACTACACACTCTGGGCAACCCCGGATGCGGCTGGGCTTGTCCTCTCTTACGTTTGAGGATTAGTTATTCCTGAACACACGTTTCCCGGTCCTTACAGACCTATAATCGAGGCGCCTCATCCAACAACCACAAAGGTGAAAAGTATATAAATGTCAGGGCTGGTAAGTCACTGACACCACCAAAGCTAGAAAGAAACGTCGTGTTCTCCCAACGGTCCGTATCCCGTGTTTAACTCATACCGAGGTGTGAGGCTCGCGAATTCACGTTATACACAAAGCTGCCACGTAGGCCGTGCTTTGATCATCAACCACAAGGCTTTGCTTTTCAACAGAAGCCTTGATCATTGCATCTCAGCGTGCCATACAGGCAATTCATGCCATGCGACTGATGTCCATCGATATACAACCTCTGAGCTCGTACGTCTCAGAGAAGGGCGTTAAGCAAAAGAATAAATTCTCCGCCGCCAAACAGATGTATATTTAATAGAAATCAATCAACACAGAATAAAATCCAATGTCAGACACACAATCCATTTACAAGTCCGTTCTGGGTCTGAACGAAACCGGAGGCACTTTCCTCGCATATCCATCCATCTCCAAGTACGTCTGGACGACCACCAACTATTTCCATCCTCTTGGGTGTACAGCCCAATCAGGATCGTCAGTAATAATCCAAACGATGTGAAGACTTCCGGTCTTCAACCACCGTCTTCATCTTCGCCATATCGTCGAATCGGTTATTCAGAATGGGTGTAAACCCGGCCTTTCCGAACAACCCGCGTATATTAAAAACGAATGTTACACAAACACAACATACGCCTCATTCCAATGCAGAATATCCTTTTATTCACGAAATCACTTCTTAGGGAAAGGTTCCCATTAATTTTATCAAAGATAAATTCTTCTAAATTTATCCTTTAATCTTCCTTTGGATGTCGTTTCAAAACAAATTATGGTTTTCCAAACTAGTCGGGATTAGCGAACCACACCGAAGTAATTATTTATTTTATTTCCCAATCCCAACCTATTCATCTCATGAAGCAAAACTGGTAATACTCCATATCTAATACCATGGTGTTATCGGTAAAATTAATTACCATTTCACGTTCAAATCTAATTAAAGATTTAACTATCGCTTTGGAGCAAAACTGGTGATACTCCATTCTCGCTTATTTCCTAAATTTGATAATTTAGATTATCCATTCACATTTCAATTTAATTGTAGATTCATTAAAACTCCTTTTACAGGGTTAAAGAACTAGTGTCATTTAAAACACAATTCACGATAAACCCAAATCACATTCTATTTATTATCGGGTTAAAGAACAAGTGGTATTTAAAACACTGTTCACAATAAACCCACAAATCAATTCTATTTACAACCCATTTCAAATCCAATTTATTTATTTAAAAATAAACGGGTTTAATTTTAGTTCAAAACTAGTTCATTTCGATAAAAATCTATTTTTATCTTTTCAAATGTGGAGTTTTTCATCCCAATTTTTCCCAAATCATTTCTGATGATTTTACACAAATTATTGATATTTTTAATAATTTTATCATGGCCCGTACAGTCGATTTCCATCAACGGCCATCGAACTGCACTTATAGCGACCTTTTTCAAATTTGATTTGGACGTATCTCCAAATCCAACCGTTATATTTCAAATTTCTAATATTCGTTAGAAAGCTCTTTTCGATACGAACCCAACGGTTCTGGTTTTAGGAGAATCCGACGGTCGGATCTCCCGTAATGTCCGTTTGAAATAAATGGTCGAAATTCACGAACTGCCGCGGCGCGGCGCGTTCTATTCAGGCCATTATATTATATATATATATAATATATATTTCGTCGATTTCTATTTAAAAACGAATTTTATAAATAGTCTTGAATTCATTCCAAAAACAATTTCAACCTTTATTTCAGATTCAAATCAAAATTGAATTTCCTATTATAAATCCGTTTTACTTTCCTTTCTATTTGATTTCAATTCAAATCGATTTTAATTCGATTCGAATTCATTTCGTTTTCTATTCAATTTAAATTCAATTCGTTTTCTATTCAATTTGAATTCAATTCGTTTTCTATTCAATTTGAATTCAATTCGTTTTCTGTTCAATTCGAATTCAAATTGGTTTTCTATTCAATTCAAATCAAATTCGTTATATATTCAATTGAAATCAAATTTGTTTTCTATTCAATTCAATTCGAAATCGTTTTATATTCAATTCATTTCGAAATCATTTTATATTCAATTCATTTCAAAATCGCTTCATATTCAATTCATTTCGAAATCGCTTCATATTCAATTCATTTCGAAATCGTTTTATATTCAATTCATTTCGAAATCGTTTTATATTCAATTCATTTCGAAATCGTTTTATATTCAATTCAAATTGGTTTTCTATTCGATTCAATTCAAATTAAATTTGTTTTAAATTCAAAAACGAATATAATCGATATAAATATCGTTCACGTCAAAATAGCGCATCACTAATTAACACGGCTTTATATTCAACAAATGGATCTATATTTCTTTCAATACACGACTCTATATCTTTGTCAACACACGACTAATCTCAGCGAATGAGTACTGTCCACGTGTGACTATTTTTGTTATTTAATATATTTTATGAAAATTAAGGTATCTATCGTTTGATATTAAATCAGACTCCAACCGTAAATTAGTAAGAGAACGATTCCCTGAATATTAACCCCGAAGGCCGAAACCAACATCAGATTAATATCCAGGAGACCACTCATCTTATTTATTTTCCAGTTAGTTTCTAATTTTATATATGATAAAGATGTAAATTTTGTTATTAAAATATTTCGTTCAACACATGACTAATCTCAACGGATGAGTACAGTCAACACATGAACCTTTATTTTATAAAGATAAAGATATAAATTTTATTGTTAAAATATTTCTTTTAACACATGACTAATCTCAACGGATGAGTACAGTCAACACATGAACCTTTATTTTATAAAGATAAAGATATAAATTTTATTGTTAAAATATTTCGTTCAACACATGACTAATCTCAACGGATGAGTACAGTCAACACATGAACCTTTATTTTATAATATTCTTTATTTTCTATATTGGAATGAGGCACAATCAATCACCATATAATATTAATTATATGAATTTTCATACATCACACGTATATAATAGCATTGAAAAATAATCAACCATCAACCAAAGTGCACTACACTGTATAAGCATCAAATATAGATATCTAACGCTTATAACAGCTTGTCAATCAATCGATCGACATATTTAATCAATCAGGATGAGTGAACTTCAAATTTCATCCCAACACCCGTGTGGGGTTTCAAACAATCAAACACAGATTTTATTTGTGCAGTTGGGCGATGTGTAAAATTTATCATCCCAATCAATGTCCTTCAAATAGGTGTACATAAACAAACCGTCCGGTTTGTAAATGAATATTTATTTATTCACATTCACGTTAAAAATTATATTTTTAACGATAAAATATTTTGTTTTAACACATGAATTTTTATTTTAGTTCATTTACAAAATAAAAATGATATTTGTATTTTTCTAACTTATTTTAGAAAATTTCGGCAGCATAACGGCACGGTACTAGAAACAAGACGAGGCCTAGCCTTATCCCCGGTCTAGTGAAGGCCCATGCCATTCACACATCAATCCAATCCATTCTATTTCACCAAACAATTCAATTAAAACCAAATAATCTAACCAACTACACAACCAAACAATTAAACAAACAAGCCATCCATGGTCTGTGGATGACGGGTGTCGGGTGCTGCTAGGCACCGTCTGCATCCTAGTATATATATAACTAGAAAAAGAAATTGAAGAGTGAGAAATTCTCACCAAAAGCTATCCAATACCACGACTCTTCATTTATAGAAATCTTCGTCGTTCTCGCCTTTTTGTCACCTTCGTTTCCCGTATTCACTACATATGTAAAAATCGATTTTTTACTTCGCTATTCAATATATAAAAATCGAATTTTTACTTCGCTATTCAATATATAAAAATCGAATTTTTACTTTGTTAATCAATATATAAAAATCGAATTTTTACTTCGCTGTTCAATATATAAAAATCGAATTTTTACTATGCTATTCAATATATAAAAATCGATCTTTTCCTTCCTACGTTCATATAAAAATACGATCTTTCTTCTTCTAAAAATTCAAATCTTTACTAGTTATATAATATAAAAATTGTATTTTTACTTTGAAGTTATTTTATTAAAAATCATAGCTTTTACATAAATAAAAATTCAGGCCTTTATGTAAATAAAATAATAAAAACTCCATTTTAATCACTGTGGTCTTCATTTGGATGGAGGGAGGAACTCGTAGGTGGTCGGCGACAGGTTTTTGAAGGGCTTGGGGCTTTAGTCTTCGACTGAATGGCGGTGGGGGTTCGTCGGAGGCCATAGGGGAGGCAGGCGGAGGCGGTCAGCAGGAGGAGGGGGTCGCGGGTCCTGGTGGTGGTCACGTCGACAAAAAGGGGGGGGGGGTTCCAGGCTAGGGCGCAGCAGGGGGGGTATAGGGTCTGGACGGAAATCGAGGGGGGGGGGGAGGTGCGCGGTGCGGCATCGATCGTCGGGGGGGGGGGGGGGGGCGCTCCTCTCCGCTTCGTCCATATATTTTTTTAATCTGTAATGAATCAATCGAGGGAAGGGGAGGGGGCCAGAGGGAATTAAGGGGGAAGAGAGAGAGGAAGTGTTTTTTTGTTATTATTATTTAATTATTTTATTTTTCACCAAAAAGCAACTTTTATTTTCGACCTCAAAACGAGGCCCACCGCCTGTCGTCCATAGCGTTTCACCCCCATTCCGAACACAATGGGATATGCATCGTAAGCTGATTCGATCATTTCGATCAGTTTTCGTCAAAATCAACATATACTCTATATATTGAATTTGAACGCGCATTTCAATTTACTGGGGTCACATACTAACTCTAAAAATTGCAGAAAAATATTTTCTAGCTTCGTATTGACGATACGGTCCTAACAAAACTAGTTTCGTCAAATTCTGAGACCGTTAGAAAAATGACCATTTTCCAGTCGATTAAAATCAACTGAAATTGGTCAAACGCGTTTTCCTTTGCCACGCTCACATATTGATTCGAAAAATTATGAAATTTGGAATCTAGCAATAATCTGACATCGCGGATCCAACAAAAGTGGTTTCGTCGAAATCCGAGGTCGTTTGCAAAATTTCCATTTTTAAGGGCCTGAATTCCATAGCGATTATTCAGAATTTTCAACTGGACATATCTTTTGATTCCCGCTATGAAATTTTAATTTTTCGGATTCGTTGGAAAGATATCATCAATTAGATCCTAATGTTTTTGGTTTCACTAAAATCCGGATTGTTTTGCACCCGGTACATTCAATTGAAGTTTGAAATCGAATTATCGAACTACCGCGCCATTTTCAATTCTATTTATAATTATATATAATTATTTATATCCTAACAACGACGTATATAATATATACGTTCGATTCTTTATTCAAAATAAATTTTCGTCCATATTATTTAAAATAATCTATTTTAAATGTTCAAAATTCGTTAAAACTGCCAAAATAAAAATTTTAAACTGGTTCAGAATTTCCGGGTTGTTACAATCTCCCCCACTTAAAACTTTTCGTCCCCGAAAAGGAACAAAGTCGAAAGTGGTTTGATTAATCAATTCTACGTTCGATCTGGCTTCCATTCTCCAACTTTTCAGTTTCTGAGAATTTTCAAATTTTCAAAAATTTGGCTAACACCCTAAATTTTCGAAAAATTTCGCCATAACCTCCCCTGCACCGGGAGCCACGGGAAAATCCCGAAATTGCCATATAGGCCTTCTGATCTCAAAAAGAAAAAGAAAAAGCCAAGCGGCTAGCCAATAGGCTCATAAAATCATCATCACCCAAACAAAACGGTAAATTATAGTAAACATGTACCTATTTGTCGGGCAAACAAATTTTATTCTCTGCTCTAGCCTCCTTGCTATGACCTGTTCAATGTAAGTACATATAGATGCATACAAATGCGACCAATTTTCGATACACTTCTATATTTGATTCAGTTAGGCATAATGGTTCAAAAATTATCAAACAAATAAACAATCAACACAAACATCAATCAATTAGTGAATTAGAGTCTCAAATTCATAATTTTGATATATATACTGAAAATCTTGTTTTTGATGCCAAACCACAACAATAAATCTATCTATATAAGTTTTGGTTCTCACACCAATCTAATGGAAATATATAGATATCACACCTTCAAAACACGAACACAAATTCTGATGATGATATATCAATCATCAGGATCATCTCCGGGTGTCTAGAATGTGATTCTATATCTATCCAGTATATTAAAACTTCAAATATACGTTCATGACGCGTATACGCGAAATCTTTATATAATGGATTGTCCAAATTCAAAATAAATAAATATTCAAATACATATAAAACGATTTAAATTTCAAAACAAAATTGTTTTCATTTGAAAAATATACTCTTCACACTCGTTCTAGGATACTACTGATCCTATCTCTAACGAGTCATTATAATTGGATATTACTAATCCAATATCTGATGAATTCTTTCGTATGGTTCTAATGTGTCTTGTTCTCGAGCTCTGTAGACCAAAGCTCTGATACCAAATGTGACGACAAGGAATTTCGCTCGATCCGAATCAGTCGTTAAACCGATCTAGACCGTTCGAAACCCCTGATCGTTTCGAGAACACGACAAATCAGAACACAAACGGAAGAACATTTCATTGCTATTACAACAATTCCATCAGAATACAAGAATATACAGAGTATAAATGAATAAATTACATTCGATAAATATCAGAGATTACAATAAATTACATAGCAGCGGAAAATAATACAAAGCACAACTGAAGGTGATATACGGATACAGAGCTTTCCGGATATCATTCCAGCTGTAAACCAGGATCCTGTGAATATAAATCTGCAAAACCGAAACTACTAGCTGCCCGTGCGGAAAATAGGGGCATCCAGAGTTAAGGTTAAAACAATAAACTCCAGGTCAGTCATGTGACTGGTGTGTGAACTAAAACAATTATTTAAAACTTAACTTTAAAATAGAGTAATTCAAGGGACCACGCCGTATAACACGGAACGGGTTTCCTCCCAAGAATACCAGTGCATAGAATAAACAATCGCAATGCTTTTTCGAAAAATGAAGCTATTATAAGACCCAGGTCCCATCACACAATGCAGCGCAAGCCGGAGGATAGGGTTTTCCCTTATAATAGCCAAACATGCTTGGTACGTTTAAAAACAAATCATTTGATACTATAATAAGTGTATAGTGTCAAAACAATTTCAATCATAAATATCAATCATAGGCGGCATAGCTACCATCTACTATGTCGCCATACTAGTTCTACAATTAAACCGCAATACACGTATTGGAAATTGGATTTCCGTCATGAGTCGAGGCAAGGGGCAAGCTCCTCTCCGCTTCGAGACACTCTAGCAAATGCCTCGGGACTACACACTCTGGGCAACCCCGGATGCGGCTGGGCCGGTCCTCTCTTACGTTTGAGGATTAGTTATTCCTGAACACACGTTTCCCGGTCCTAACAGACCTATAATCGAGGCGCCTCATCTAACAACCACAAAGGTGAAAAGTATATAAATGTCAGGGCTGGTAAGTCACTGACACCACCAAAGCTAGAAAGAAACGTCGTGTTCTCCCAACGGTCCGTATTCCGTTTTTAACTCATACCGAGGTGTGAGGCTCGCGAATTCACGTTATACACAAAGCTGCCACGTAGGTCGTGCTTTGATCATCAACCACAAGGCTTTGCTTTTCAACAGAAGCCTTGATCATTGCATCTCAGCATGCCACATAGGCAATTCATGCCATGCGACTGATGTCCATCGATATACAACCTCTGAGCTCGTACGTCTCAGAGAAGGGCGTTAAGCAAAAGAATAAATTCTCCGCCGCCAAACAGATGTATATTTAATAGAAATCAATCAACACAGAATAAAATCCAATGTCAGACACACAATCCATTTACAAGTCCGTTCTGGGTCTGAACGAAACCGGAGGCACTTTCCTCGCATATCCATCCATCTCCAAGTACGTCTGGACGACCACCAACTATTTCCATCCTCTTGGGTGTACAGCCCAATCATGATCGTCAGTAATAATCCAAACGATGTGAAGACTTCCGGTCTTCAACCACCGTCTTCATCTTCTCCATATCGTCGAATCGGTTATTCAGAATGGGTGTAAACCCGGCCTTTCCGAACAACCCGCGTATATTAAAAACGAATGTTACACAAACACAACATACGCCTCATTCCAATGCAGAATATCCTTTTATTCACGAAATCACTTCTTAGGGAAAGGTTCCCATTAATTTTATCAAAGATAAATTCTTCTAAATTTATCTTTTAATCTTCCTTTGGATGTCGTTTCAAACCAAATTATGGTTTTCCAAACTAGTCGGGATTAGCGAACCACACCGAAGTAATTATTTATTTTATTTCCCAATCCCAACCTATTCATCTCATGAAGCAAAACTGGTAATACTCCATATCTAATACCACGGTGTTATCAGTAAAATTAATTACCATTTCACGTTCAAATCTAATTAAAGATTTAACTATCGCTTTAGAGCAAAACTGGTGATACTCCATTCTCGCTTATTTCCTAAATTTGATAATTTAGATTATCCATTCACATTTCAATTTAATTGCAGATTCATTAAAACTCCTTTTACAGGGTTAAAGAACTAGTGTCATTTAAAACACAATTCACGATAAACCCAAATCACATTCTTTTTATTATCGGGTTAAAGAACAAGTGGTATTTAAATCACTGTTCACAATAAACCCACAAATCAATTCTATTTACAACCCATTTCAAATCCAATTTATTTATTTAAAAATAAACGGGTTTAATTTTAGTTCAAAACTAGTTCATTTCGATAAAAATCTATTTTTATCTTTTCAAATGTGGAGTTTTTCATCCCAATTTTTCCCAAATCATTTCTTATGATTTTACACAAATTATTGATATTTTTAATAATTTTATCAAGGCCCGTACAGTTGATTTCCATCAACGGCCATCGAACTGCACTTATAGCGACCTTTTTCAAATTTGATTTGGACGTATCTCCAAATCCAACCGTTAGATTTCAAATTTCTAATATTCGTTAGAAAGCTCTTTTCGATATGAACCCAACGGTTCTGGTTTTAGGAGAATCCGACGGTCGGATCTCCCGTAATGTCCGTTTGAAATAAATGGTCGAAATTCACGAACTGCCGCGGCGCGGCGCGTTCTATTCAGGCCATTATATTATATATATAATATATATTTCGTCGATTTCTATTTAAAAACGAATTTTATAAATAGTTTTGAATTCGTTCCAAAAACAATTTCAACCTTTATTTCAGATTCAAATCAAAATTGAATTTCCTATTATAAATCCTTTTTACTTTCCTTTCTATTTGATTTCAATTCAAATCGATTTTAATTCGATTCGAATTCATTTCGTTTTCTATTCAATTTAAATTCAATTCGTTTTCTATTCAATTTGAATTCAGTTCGTTTTCTGTTCAATTCGAATTCAAATTGGTTTTCTATTCAATTCAAATCAAATTCGTTATATATTCAATAGAAATCAAATTTGTTTTCTATTCAATTCAATTCGAAATCGTTTTATATTCAATTCATTTCGAAATCGCTTTATATTCAACTCATTTCGAAATCGCTTCATATTCAATTCATTTCGAAATCGCTTCATATTCAATTCATTTCGAAATCGTTTTATATTCAATTCATTTCGAAATCGTTTTATATTCAATTCATTTCGAAATCGTTTTATATTCAATTCATTTCGAAATCGTTTTATATTCAATTCATTTCGAAATCATTTTATATTCAATTCATTTCGAAATCGTTTTATATTCAATTCAAATTGGTTTTCTATTCGATTCAATTCAAATTAAATTTGTTTTAAATTCAAAAACGAATATAATCGATATAAATATCGTTCACGTCAAAATTGCGCATCACTAATCAACACGGCTTTATATTCAACAAATGGATCTATATTTCTTTCAATACACGACTCTATATCTTTGTCAACACACGACTAATCTCAGCGAATGAGTGTTATCCACGTGTGACTATTTTTGTTATTTAATATATTTTATGAAAATTAAGGTATTTATCGTTTGATATTAAATCAGACTCCAACCGTAAATTAGTAAGAGAACGATTCCCTGAATATTAACCCCGAAGGCCGAAACCAACATCAGATTAATATCCAGGAGACCACTCATCTTATCTATTTTCCAGTTAGTTTCTAATTTTATATATGATAAAGATGTAAATTTTATTATTAAAATATTTCGTTCAACACATGACTAATCTCAACGGATGAGTACAGTCAACACATGAACCTTTATTTTATAAAGATAAAGATATAAATTTTGTTGTTAAAATATTTCGTTTAACACATGACTAATCTCAACGGATGAGTACAGTCAACACATGAACCTTTATTTTATAAAGATAAAGATATAAATTTTATTGTTAAAATATTTCGTTCAACACATGATTAATCTCAACGGATGAGTACAGTCAACACATGAACCTTTATTTTATAATATTCTTTATTTTCTATATTGGAATGAGGCCCAATCAATCACCATATAATATTAATTATATGGATTTTCATACATCACACGTATATAATAGCATTGAAAAATAATCAACCATCAACCAAAGTGCACTACACGGTATAAGCATCAAATATAGATATCTAACGCTTATAACAGCCTGTCAATCAATCGATCGACTTATTTAATCAATCAGGATGAGTGAACTTCAAATTTCATCCCAACACCCATGTGGGGTTTCAAACAATCAAACACAGATTTTATTTGTGCAGTTGGACGATGTGTAAAATTTATCATCCCAATCAATGTCCTTCAAATAGGTGTACATAAACAAACCGTCCGGTTTGTAAATGAATATTTATTTATTCACATTCACGTTAAAAATTATATTTTTAACGATAAAATATTTTGTTTTAACACATGAATTTTTATTTTAGTTCATTTACAAAATAAAAATGATATTTGTATTTTTCTAACTTATTTTAGAAAATTTCGGCGGCATAACGGCACGGTACTAGAAACGTGACGAGGCCTAGCCTTATCCCTGGTCTAGTGAAGGCCCACGCCATTCACACATCAATCCAATCCATTCTATTTCACCAAACAATTCAATTCAAACCAAATAATCTAACCAACTACACAACTAAACAATTAAACAAACAAGCCATCCATGGTCTGTGGATGACAGGTGTCGAGTGCTGCTAAGCACCGTCTGCATCCTAGTATATATATAACTAGAAAAAGAAATTGAAGAGTGAGAAATTCTCACCAAAAGCTATCCAATACCACGACTCTTCATTTATAGAAATCTTCGTCGTTCTCGCCTTTTTGTCACCTTCGTTTCCCGTATTCACTACATATGTAAAAATCGAATTTTTACCTTGCTATTCAATATATAAAAATCGAATTTTTACTTCGCTATTCAATATATAAAAATCGAAATTTTACTTTGTTAATCAATATATAAAAATCGAATTTTTACTTCGCTGTTCAATATATAAAAATCGAATTTTTACTATGCTATTCAATATATAAAAATCGATCTTTTCCTTCCTACGTTCATATAAAAATACGATTTTTCTTCTTCTAAAAATTCAAATCTTTACTAGTTATATAATATAAAAATTGTATTTTTACTTTGAAGTTATTTTATTAAAAATCATAGCTTTTACATAAATAAAAATTCAGGCCTTTATGTAAATAAAATTCAAGCTTTTATGTAAATAAAATCATAAAAACTCACTTTTAATCACTGTGGTCTTCATTTGGATGGAGGGAGGAACTCGTAGGTGGTCGGCGACAGGTTTTTGAAGGGCTTGGGGCTTTAGTCTTCGACTGAATGGCGGTGGGGGTTCGTCGGAGGCCATGGGGGAGGCAGGCGGAGGCGGTCAGCAGGAGGAGGGGGTCGCGGGTCCTGGTGGTGGTCACATCAACGAAAGGGGGGGGGTTCCAGGCTAGGGCGCAGCAGGGGGGGTATAGGGTCTGGACGGAAATCGAGGGGGGGGGGGGAGGCGCGCGGTGCGGCATCGATCGGGGGGGGGGGGGGCGCTCCTCTCCGCTTCGTCCATTTTTTTTTATCTGTAATGAATCAATCGAGGGAAGGGGAGGGTGCCAGAGGGAATTAAGGGGGAAGAGAGAGAGGAAGTGTTTTTTTTATATTATTATTTAATTATTTTATTTTTCACCAAAAAGCAACTTTTATTTTCGACCTCAAAACGAGGCCCACCGCCTGTCGTCCATAGCGTTTCACCCCCATTCCGAACACAATGGGATATGCATCGTAAGCTGATTCGATCATTTCGATCAGTTTTCGTCAAAATCAACATATACTCTATATATTGAATTTGAACGCGCATTTCAATTTACTGGGGTCACATACTATGTGACGGCCCGCCCCGCACCAACCGACGTTTTACTCCAATTGTGCGCTGTACACATGTCCAATTGGCATGGGACGGTCGCCAAAGAAGAGAAAGAAAGAAGAGGAACCAAATAAAGAACCTGTAATATGTCTCACAGCGCATGGAATAAAATATAATAGCCAACATATACTCGACATAAAACAGATGAGACAGTGCATAAGCTGAAAACTTGAACTAACATCATCAGAGTAGCGGAAATATCAAATACAGCTTATTACAACTTCAAAATACTGTCTCTAAGATAAGCAAAATAGGTATGCTACTAATGCCCAAAGTAGATACCGATCATGACACAGGGAGAATAACTATATATCATACGTGGAGCCTCCTGCTCGTCTTCAGTCCATCTACCAAGCGCACTACCAGCTATCCCTGTCTCTAGTCTGCTCGTGTGAGCACCCAGAGTGATAAGAAGAAACATAAAACTCTGGGTCAGACATCAGTCTGGTATGAGTGGTAGCAAGCATAAACAGAATAATAACAGGTATACTAAGTCATACCTGAACCTGCAACCAAAGAGTTAGTACTACACAGTACAACACTCTATGATGCCACAAACACATAATATAAGTATACGGGGGTGGGGATGTGTGTGTCAAACAATCAAGCATAGCAACCATCCTCGCATCTCTCACTCAGTGCGTAAAGCATACGACATCCACTTCTTCGATCACTAGAGCACTTTACTCAAACGACAGAACTCGACTTTGTACGACTATGCACATTCCTACTACCACCAACGCCATACCTATGGGATCACGCCCAACGTTTCCATGACCCCACTCCATTGGTAGGTAGCTCCCTAGTCGCACCATATCCAAAGCTCGAGTTTGTCTCTCTACCTCCAACACCTAGTGATCCAAAGTCATAGACATCGACAACTCCTTAGCACACGTCCCGCAGCAAAGTCCAATCACGAAGTGAACTCATTGGTTCCCGTCTGGATCCTGAGCTCGAACTTCCACTTGAACTACCTTTGCATTTCGGGTTATGGATCTTCATTGGATCGGTTCGGATCCCTTTCATCATCATTGGGATCGTGGTCTTCATCGTCTCGGTTCGTGACTGCTACCTCGGATAGGATCGGAGTGCACCATCGATTCGTGGCTTCCAGCTCCATCTGGATCAGATCGGGTTCTCCACCACGCAACGGCTCGGGTCACGCCTCCTGGTCATAGCTCCAAGCGCCTCGCCCTCCTCCAAGTCTTTGATTCGTTGTCCTCAAGGCGATCAGATCGGATCGTGTCGTTATCATTCCAGGCGGGTCGGGTCGGAGTCTTCAATCACCAAGTCTTGAATCGCGACTTCTCGGATCGGTTCGGACCCTTCAGCTCGTGGTGCAGCTTGCTTCGCTATAACGATCGGTTCGTGGTGAAGAGAAATGGGCGGTTCGGATCGGGGTGGGGGCGATCCGATCCGACTTCCTGCACTGACTTTTCCAGCGACTGTTTACGCCACTCGACGACGTTTTTGACCATTCTAACTATTACAATCAATCACAAAGCATGTCATAGAGTCATAGCAACACATACAAGTGACCTCAAACACCAAAACAACAATATGACATGGTAAAATGGATCAAACATGCCCAAAACCCCATGTTTTCCCTTAAGCATGTGTGAGCATAACTAATGGTACGATTAGCAAAACTTAACCAAATTAACCCAAACTCATATCAGAGGTCTAAAACATTATTTATGATTTTATAAACATTTTTCCAGAATTTATTTTCGTCTAAAAACACTAATTAGCACTAATCACCCCGAATAACCATAATTAGTGCAAAAAGCAAGCTAATCACTCACCTTAGCCACAATTAAAACAAGATCCGAAATAAATCTCTGATTTGGTGAAGATAACAAGGTGTTGTAGCAGCTCTAATCCCGATTTGGTGTTGATTTGCCTTGATTTGTCGTTGCTAATCTTTTTTCTTCAAGTTTGGAGTGGTTTGGAGTGATTTAGAGGTTGGAGGCCATTAATAGGGTTCTATGAAATGAAATGGTGGCTGGAAAAATGACTAAAAAGGATGTTTTCTAACCCTAATCAACCCTTATACAGCCCCAATCCCGAAATCCCCTTATGGGCTCAATTGCTAATTACCCGGTTTAGCCCCATTATGCAGTTTTTCACCCTCCAAACCTTGTTTCAGCCATATCTCCCAAACGGTAAGTCCGTTTGGCTAATATGACCACTCTACGGAAAGAGAAACCATCAAACGAATCTAATGGAAGTGGTTTCAGGTCAAAATTCCTTCCCTATCAAAAGTTATGGTCAAAACAGTACTGACTAGGGGCAAAATGGTCATTTAAAAATCGACAAAAATCATGAACAGGGGAAATGACTCAAATAAATGTTTCCCAAAGTTATATGACCATACGACTTCATACGGGAAAGAAATAAATATCCTACAATCCTATGATGTGTAGAACACGGGTCGTTACACTCTCCCCCCCTTAAGAAATTTCGCCCCCGAAATTCCCTAATCAAAAACACACAAGGGTCCCGCATGCCTATCAATCATAAAACAACCATCAAACATGCAAAACAAGTCTACCCTAGCATGCGGAATAACTAAATCGCAAAGTAAATCTTACCAGGCAAAGAGTTCTGGATAAGCCTTTCTAATGCTCTCCTCTGTCTCCCAAGCACAATCATTTCCGTCCTCGCCCCACTGAACTTTGACTAGCTTCACCGACTTTCTTCGAAGTTGCTTCGTATCATGCCCCACAATACGAATCGGCTTGCGGTTCTCAACCGCCTCAGGTTCTACTTCGAAGTCCTCCAACTGATCAGGTGAAAAAGTCACATTTGAGTCGTGAACGAACTTCCTTAGTTGGGAAACATGAAACACATTGTGAACTCCTGCCATTTTCTCTGGTAAGCCAACTCTATACGCCAAATTCCCAACTTCCTCGAGAACTTGGAAAGGACCCACAAATCTTGGTGCCAACTTGCCTCTCCTGCCAAATCGTATCACGCTTTTCAACGGAGAGATCTTGACAAACACCAAGTCACCAACGGAGAATTTCAAGTCTCTTCTCCTCTTATCAGCATAGCTTTTCTGCCTATCCTGAGCAACTTTCATTCGTTGCTGAATGATCTTGATCTTATCGGAAGTTTCTCTCACCACATCTGGTCCAAGCACAAACTTCTCGCCAGTCTCTATCCAACATGATGGTGAGTTGCACGGTCTTCCGTACAAAGCTTCATATGGAGCCATACCAATACTGGATTGGTAGCTATTATTATATGCAAACTCCACTAGATGCAAATGGTCATCCCATGCTCCACCGAAATCCAATATACAAGCTCTCAAGAGATCTTCCAATATCCGATTCACCCTCTCTGTCTGACCATCGGTTTGAGGATGATATGCGGTACTGAGATGTAATTCTGATCCTAAAGCCTCTTGTAAGCTCTTCCAAAATCCACTAGTAAACAACGGATCTCGGTCACTCACAATGCCTTTGGGTACTCCATGAAATCTCACCACCCACTTCATATATAGTTCTGCTAACTTAGCTGCAGTTCTGTTCGACTTAACCGGTATAAATCTTGCACTCTTGGTCAGTCGATCCACAATTACCCAAATGATATCATGTCCCGACCTAGTCCTCGGTAAACCATCGATGAAATCCATCGAGACTTGCTCCCATTTCCATTCGGGAATTTCTAATGGTTGCATCAACCCACTAGGCTTCTTTTGCTCGGCTTTAACTAGCTGGCAATTTATGCATTTGGATATAAACTTCCCAACGTCTCTTTTCATCCCTTCCCAGTAGTAAGTCTGTCTCATGTCTCGATACATCTTATTACCACCGGGATGTATAGTCAGTTTTGAGTGATGACATTCTCTAAGCACTTCATCTCTCAAACCATTCACGTTGGGCACCACTAGTCTTCCATTCTTCCGAAGCCATCCATCTCGATCAAGCCCATACTTGTCCATCTCCCCATCGACATTCATTTCCAACTTGGAGATGACTTCCAATAAATTAGGGTCGTTCCTTTGACTGGAACCAATCCGCTCTATCAAAGTGGGTCTGATCGTCAAGCTAGCTAGCATAACTGGATCCAATTCGCACCTTGGTCTGAAATCAAACCCCGCGATATACTCCAGCTGCTTCCATTCAAGAAACATTGCCCCTAAGCTGGCATGTCTCCTACTCAAGGCATCGGCTACCGCATTACCCTTCCCAGGTGTATATGCGATATCAAAATCATACGAAGCCAAGAACTCTAACCATCTCTGCTGACGGAGATTCAGATCTTTCTGAGAGAAGAGATACTTTAACGATTTATGATCGGTAAACAGCTCAAATCTTTCTCCCAAGAGGTAATGTCTCCACATCTTCATCGCAAATACAATCGCTGCCAATTCCAAATCATGGGTAGGATACTTCTTCTCATGTGGCTTTAGCTGTCGACTGGCATAAGCTACAACCCTACCTCCTTGCATCAATACCGCACCCAGTCCGGTACCACAAGCATCCGTGTATACCGTCATCTCTTCATTTCCCGTAGGAATGACCAACACAGGCGCACGCGTCAACTTTTCCTTTAGACTCTTGAATGCATTTTCACACCCTTCGTCCCAAACGAAAGCTTGATTCTTCTTAGTCAACCGAGTCAACGGTGCCGCTGTCTTGGAGAAGTCTTTGATAAACTTACGATAATATCCAGCTAACCCCAAGAAACTTCTTACATCCTTTGCATTCTTGGGCGCAGACCAATCTTGTACCGTAGCCACCTTTGCAGGGTCCACGGCAATACCATTCTCTGAAACAACATGGCCCAAGAATCTCACTTCTCTCCTCCAGAAGTGACACTTAGAGAACTTCGCTTTCAATTGGTGTCTTCTCAACACCTCCAACACAATTCTCAAATGCTCCTTGTGTTCCTCTTCTGTCCTCGAGTAAACAAGGATATCGTCTACGAACACAAGAACAAACTTATTCAGTTGGTCTCTGAATACTCTATTCATAAGATCCACGAAGTATGCTGGTGCATTGGTCAACCCGAATGGCATGACCAACCACTCATAGAACCCAGACGGCGTCCTAAATGCCGTTTTAGCTATACTATCAGCTGCTACACGGAGCTGATGAAATCCTGTCGCGAGGTCCAACTGGGAGAACACTCTCGCTCCTTCCAGTTGATCAAACAAATCATCTATCCGTGGTAGAGGATACTTATTCTTCCTCGTCACCTTATTTAACTCGCGATAGTCCACACACAATCGAAGGGAACCATCTGCCTTAGTAGCAAACACAACTGGTGCTCCCCACTCGGAAACACTTCTTCTAATAAATCCCTTCTTCAAAAGATCGCTAACTTGCATCTCGAGCTCTCGCTGTTCTCGTGGTGCCATACGACGAAGTGGCATCACTATAGGTCTGGCATCTTTCACTAAATCAATACGAAACTCAATCTCCCGGTGTGGTGGAAGTCCGGTCACTTCCTCGAAGATGTCCGGGTACTGGCCAACCACGGGCAAACCTGATAACTCATCATGCGGAATGTCGAGGGAATTTACAAAACTAGCCATTACCCCATCACAGGGTAGATTACCAAACACTACCCTCCGCCCATCATCCGCCCTAACTGTCACCAAAAAGCCCTCACAGTCTACCACCACCCCGTATCTTTGGAGCCAATCGACTCCCAAAATAATGCCATACCCAGTGAAGCCCAAAACAAAGCAATCACAAACAAACATACATCCATGACTCGATAAGACCACATTACGACAGATCATACTGAGGTTTGTTGAACCACCAATCGGGTTCGCCACAGCTAATGGTCTATCGACTAACTCGGGTTCCAATCCCAACCTATCTACCAGGTCACTAGATATGAAGGAATGGGAAGCCCCGGTATCGAACAAAACTCTAACAGGAAGATCATAAATGGAAAGCATACCTTGAATGACGACTCCCTTTCCTTTCTCCGCCGCAGTTGGGGCATTCGACGAAGAAGGAACAGCATTGATGGCATATGCTTTCACAATCTGATTCTCCTTCAGAGGTTGCGGGCACTTATCCTTAAAATGTCCCTCCTGGCCACAGTTAAAGCACTTCTTTCCCACTGTCTTGGCCCTACATTCCCTTGCATAATGGCCCTTCTTTCCACATTTGAAGCACTCGACTTCTTTTCTGCTTTTCTTCTGGCCATCCTTAGCTTGGTTCTGCTTCCTCTTATTCTGAGAGTTATTCTTGCCTCCACCGCTTGCTTGCGGCTTTGGCTCTTCAGCAGATGCAGCAACAACCCCAGTCTTCGGCTTAGGGTAAAGACTTTCTGACCTCAAAGCTTTTCCCACGATTGACTCAAACGTCTCATCGATGTGATTAATCAGCCTCTCCCCTAAGTATTCATCCAAACCAGTGATGAACCTCTCATTTTTCTTTTCGGGAGTATCAATTAGAGATAACCCATACTTTGACAAAGTGTCGAACTCAGCAACATAATCCGATACTGCCCTCCCATTCTGCTTAAGCTCCAAGAACTTCCTAAACAATTCCGACTTCTGGGCAGCTGGGATATACTTGTCGCTAAAGCGAGCTTTAAACTGATCCCAAGTAACTTGATCTTCTGGTGTGGCTGCCCTAATAGCATTCCACCAATTCATCGCTCGTCCTTGCAGCTGACGAGACGCTAGCCTTCTCTTCATCGCATCCTCGATACCCAAGTCATCGAAGATCCGATCACAGCTATCCAACCAATCCTGAACATCCGTGGCCGACTCTGTTCCGTGAAACGGCTTTCCACCAAGATTAGTGTAATCCTTGCTCAGCTTGGCGAAATCGGCCCTAGGCGCTTGCACCGCTGCACCTCCAGCATTGGCAACATTAGGAGCCTCCCTCTGAATATCCACAAGCATCTCTCTCATGAGGTTGGTAAACATAGCCCTCATGTCAGGGGGATTCCCGTTATTGGCCCCTCTACCAGCACCTCTTCCTCGGCTCATCGTCAAATCTGTTAAAGAGAAAACGATTAACCATCTCCATAGTGGTGCCAGTGCAGTGCAATGCGACTTCATTCTTAAACATACTAATACTATATATAGATATAGCTTTTGAAAACCAAAATAATCACAAATACGCGCTCTCATATACGTACTATCTCTCCCTAGTGTCTTTCCCTAGGTAAATTACGCAACCTAGAGCTCTGATACCAAATGTGACGGCCCGCCCCGCACCAACCGACGTTTTACTCCAATTGTGCGCTGTACACATGTCCAATTGGCATGGGACGGTCGCCAAAGAAGAGAAAGAAAGAAGAGGAACCAAATAAAGAACCTGTAATATGTCTCACAGCGCATGGAATAAAATATAATAGCCAACATATACTCGACATAAAACAGATGAGACAGTGCATAAGCTGAAAACTTGAACTAACATCATCAGAGTAGCGGAAATATCAAATACAGCTTATTACAACTTCAAAATACTGTCTCTAAGATAAGCAAAATAGGTATGCTACTAATGCCCAAAGTAGATACCGATCACGACACAGGGAGAATAACTATATATCATACGTGGAGCCTCCTGCTCGTCTTCAGTCCATCTACCAAGCGCACTACCAGCTATCCCTGTCTCTAGTCTGCTCGTGTGAGCACCCAGAGTGATAAGAAGAAACATAAAACTCTGGGTCAGACATCAGTCTGGTATGAGTGGTAGCAAGCATAAACAGAATAATAACAGGTATACTAAGTCATACCTGAACCTGGACCTGCAACCAAAGAGTTAGTACTACACGGTACAACACTCTATGATGCCACAAACACATAATATAAGTATACGGGGGTGGGGATGTGTGTGTCAAACAATCAAGCATAGCAACCATCCTCGCATCTCTCACTCAGTGCGTAAAGCATACGACATCCACTTCTTCGATCACTAGAGCACTTTACTCAAACGACAGAACTCGACTTTGTACGACTATGCACATTCCTACTACCACCAACGCCATACCTATGGGATCACGCCCAACGTTTCCACGACCCCACTCCATTGGTAGGTAGCTCCCTAGTCGCACCATATCCAAAGCTCGAGTTTGTCTCTCTACCTCCAACACCTAGTGATCCAAAGTCATAGACATCGACAACTCCTTAGCACACGTCCCGCAGCAAAGTCCAATCACGAAGTGAACTCATTGGTTCCCGTCTGGATCCTGAGCTCGAACTTCCACTTGAACTACCTTTGCATTTCGGGTTATGGATCTTCATTGGATCGGTTCGGATCCCTTTCATCATCATTGGGATCGTGGTCTTCATCGTCTCGGTTCGTGACTGCTACCTCGGATCGGATCGGAGTGCACCATCGATTCGTGGCTTCCAGCTCCATCTGGATCGGATCGGGTTCTCCACCACGCAACGGCTCGGGTCACGCCTCCTGGTCATAGCTCCAAGCGCCTCGCCCTCCTCCAAGTCTTTGATTCGTTGTCCTCAAGGCGATCAGATCGGATCGTGTCGTTATCATTCCAGGCGGGTCGGGTCGGAGTCTTCAATCACCAAGTCTTGAATCGCGACTTCTCGGATCGGTTCGGACCCTTCAGCTCGTGGTGCAGCTTGCTTCGCTATAACGATCGGTTCGTGGTGAAGAGAAATGGGCGGTTCGGATCGGGGTGGGGGCGATCCGATCCGACTTCCTGCACTGACTTTTCCAGCGACTGTTTACGCCACTCGACGACGTTTTTGACCATTCTAACTATTACAATCAATCACAAAGCATGTCATAGAGTCATAGCAACACATACAAGTGACCTCAAACACCAAAACAACAATATGACATGGTAAAATGGATCAAACATGCCCAAAACCCCATGTTTTCCCTTAAGCATGTGTGAGCATAACTAATGGTACGATTAGCAAAACTTAACCAAATTAACCCAAACTCATATCAGAGGTCTAAAACATTATTTATGATTTTATAAACATTTTTCCAGAATTTATTTTCGTCTAAAAACACTAATTAGCACTAATCACCCCGAATAACCATAATTAGTGCAAAAAGCAAGCTAATCACTCACCTTAGCCACAATTAAAACAAGATCCGAAATAAATCTCTGATTTGGTGAAGATAACAAGGTGTTGTAGCAGCTCTAATCCCGATTTGGTGTTGATTTGCCTTGATTTGTCGTTGCTAATCTTTTTTCTTCAAGTTTGGAGTGGTTTGGAGTGATTTAGAGGTTGGAGGCCATTAATAGGGTTCTATGAAATGAAATGGTGGCTGGAAAAATGACTAAAAAGGATGTTTTCTAACCCTAATCAACCCTTATACAGCCCCAATCCCGAAATCCCCTTATGGGCTCAATTGCTAATTACCCGGTTTAGCCCCATTATGCAGTTTTTCACCCTCCAAACCTTGTTTCAGCCATATCTCCCAAACGGTAAGTCCGTTTGGCTATTATGACCACTCTACGGAAAGAGAAACCATCAAACGAATCTAATGGAAGTGGTTTCAGGTCAAAATTCCTTCCCTATCAAAAGTTATGGTCAAAACAGTACTGACTAGGGGCAAAATGGTCATTTAAAAATCGACAAAAATCATGAACAGGGGAAATGACTCAAATAAATGTTTCCCAAAGTTATATGACCATACGACTTCATACGGGAAAGAAATAAATATCCTACAATCCTATGATGTGTAGAACACGGGTCGTTACATACTAACTCTAAAAATTGCAGAAAAATATTTTCTAGCTTCGTATTGACGATACGGTCCTAACAAAACTAGTTTCATCAAATTCTGAGACCGTTAGAAAAATGGCCATTTTCCAGTCGATTAAAATAAACTGAAATTGGTCAAACGCGTTTTCCTTTGCCACGCTCACATATTGATTCGAAAAATTATGAAATTTGGAATCTAGCAATAATCTGACATCGCAGATCCAACAAAAGTGGTTTCGTCGAAATCCGAGGTCGTTTGCAAAATTTATATTTTTAAGGGCCTGAATTCCATAGCGACTATTCAGAATTTTCAACTGGACATATCTTTTGATTCCCGCTATGAAATTTTGATTTTTCGGATTCGTTGGAAAGATATCATCAATTAGATCCTAATGTTTTTAGTTTCACTAAAATCCGGATTGTTTCGCACCCGGTACATTCAATTGAAGTTTGAAATCGAATTATCGAACTACCGCGCCATTTTCAATTCTATTTATAATTATATATAATTATTTATATTCTAACGACGACTTATATAATATATACGTTCGATTCTTTATTCAAAATAAATTTTCGTCAGTATTATTTAAAATAATCTATTTTAAATGTTCAAAATTCGTTAAAACTGCCAAAATAAAAATTTTAAACTGGTTCAGAATTTCCGGGTTGTTACAGGATTCCTCACTAATATTGATAATGTTTATCAATATGATTTGTTGTGTTCATTTGGATGTGAAATTGGTTTATATTTCATGGGTTTGGTAATATATTAGACATTTGTCTCTTTAGTACCGCTGATAAAATAAAATATTTTGGAATCAATGTTAAATAGATTTAATCGGTTTTCAAAGTTATATTTATAAATTTAAAATACGATGTTTATTTTAAATGTCGAAGTTTTGATAATCAGTTAAATTATAATTATTGGGAATTTCTAGATATTATTAAATAAAAGGGTCAAGTGCTATAAGTTAAATTAGAAGGTTAAAATGGTTGTGAAAGGGCCGTTAGGACTGTAAAAGAAGTTTGAAAAGGTTTTTTAGTGTTGAAAAGGGTTAACGGAATAATAAGCATGTGAATTGTTTTAAAAAAGATAAAATGGGTTTTTCGTAACAAATGAACGTTTTGTAAACATTGGTTATAAATATATGAAATACGATTAAATGGCATTCGTGAATGAGATAAGTGAGAATAAACGGATTTGGAAATAGAATATGAGTATGGTCGTGTAATTTTAAAATGTGAATCTGATATTTAATATTGTATATAAAGCCTAGTATTTTAAATAGTTTAGTAAATGGATATCGATTGAGTTGCAAATTTATAACATGGTTTTTAAGTGTTAAGAGAATGGTTTTAGGAAATTTTAAATGAATGGATAAGGAATTTTAAAGGATTTTAAAAGTGCTGTAATGGTTTAATGGGATCATAAATATACGAAAAATGATTTAAAAGAGTTGACAAGTTATTCTTCTAATAATTGAATGTTTTGTAAACGTTGGTTATAAAGATATGAAATATGGTTAAATGGGTTTTCATGAATGAGATTAGCCAATAAATGAAACTGAAAATAGAATATGAATATTTGGCATAAATTGGGGAATGGCGCCATTGTCTAATAATTGGGATTTTAAGGCAAGATTGCCAAAAGGAGTGATAAATGGAAATTTCTATAAACCAAGTTACATGGGCAGAGTTATGGAATGGTTTTATGAAATAAAGCGTGGTGTCGAACTAAATTAAATATTGATTAATGGTTAAAATATTTATAAATGAAAGATTAAGATATTTATAAATAAATGGTCAAGTTATTTATAAATAAATGGTTAAGGATTTTATAAATTATAAACGGAAGATTAAGGATTTTTGTAAATGAAAGGTGAAGGGTTTTGAATTGGAATCTGTAATATTTATTTATACATGTTAAGTTAAATATTTTAGTTAATTTTATGAAATGATATTTAAAATAAAATTGGAAACGATTAGTGAGATTATGAAAGATATAATCATTTTGAAAATGGTAAAAAGGAAACGTGATGTTGTTTGTTTAGAAATTGGAAATTGTTGTGCATTGGTTGAGTTGAGTAACTTTCGATGTGTCAATCTGATGTTGGTTTCGGCCTTCGGGTTGATACTGAGAGATTTATTCACTTACCAATTTACAATGAGGGTCTGGTGGAGTAGAAGCGTAATGATAATGGAATATTCTTATATTAAATAAGAAAAAGGAATTATTTTCAGAATTGGTAGTTTTGAATATTTAATTAATGACTGATTAATTAAAGAGGCTAAATGATGCTGGGCACTGGATCAGTAAATTTATTTTATTTTTATGGATGAATGGTTGTTTATTTGATAATTAAATAACCGACTATCAAATCTGGCTTATACAATTTTTGGTACGGAAAAACCGGGATCAAATTTATATTTGATAACCATTATGAACCAATGAATACATGGAATGTGCTAATTGAAGATGGAGCAATTAAAGATAGTGGATCTTCATAAGCAAACAAATTATTTGTCAAGTCTCTCTAGTTAGCTCCCAAGTGTATATTGATAGTGGTTCTGTCGTGATTGGAATCTTTCGGATTGCAAGGACTGCTTGCTACTGATCCATAGGGTAATTCAAGGATGCGGTAGGTGGGTTCCTTCAGTTTTTCCAGTCCCAGGACAACTTATATGGATGAGTGTCTGACAAAATATTTCCAAAGGATCACCTACATTGATTTCTAAAAACATATTCTGTTGATGGTAGAGGAATTCGTTCTTACTGCTAGGACACCTAGAGTATTTTTATAGACAACAACTGTGATTTGATGGATCTGACGATGTGACATTCAAATTGAAGGATGACCAGATGTTCGAAAAAGAAGATTTAAACGTCAAACCTCATTAACCAAGAAATGCTATAAAATCGGGTAGACCTCATGGCTATGTAAGTCGCTCCCATTAGGGTATATTTTCATAATATAAAGAATATTCATATTTGTTTTTCTTTTCACTTCTATATCTCCCGGGAATGGTTATGTTGCTAGCAACCGTATGTGATAATATATTCGGAACATTTAAGCGAAGTGAATGGCTGGTCATGTTTAGCCTGGGTTGCAAGATGTTCTTGTTGAACATGGTGTATTCCTCTTTAGAGAAACACTGTTAGAAGGTGGTCCCATACCTTTCCAGTTGGAATCCATTCTCCGATAAGAGCCCGCAGTTTTGATTGTATACTATGTATGTAGAGCGTGAGATGCAAGCGTTCTGCTAGATTGTTATTTATTTGTATTAGACATTTTTATAATATCAAAAAAGATATGATTTCAAAATGTTTTGGATTATTGTAAGGTAAAAACCGTCCGTGTTTATGTGTGGATTGGTCTTACGATTATCTTTTTCTTTCGACGAGATTGGAGCTTTAAAATCAAGTTGGATGATCTCTTAAACTTATTGAGTTTTCTCATGTTGGTTCGTTAGAATGATCCTAGCATTTGCAATGTTCGGGTTAGACCGAGTTTTACAGTTCCAGATTATCAGATGTTGTGAAGTTTGGAAATGAGTTGAAGAAGTACAGACGTATGATTTATATTTTGTATTCCTCTATGTGACTGTATATGAGGACAGGTTATTATAACTGTCTGGATATGTTAATGTACTCTGATGATTGTAAGTTTTATTTCAAGCTCTTAATAAAGTTCACTTTTTATATTATATTTGTTTCACTGCGATGTGAGACTCTGTATTATGTTGGTACTTCTTCTATTCTAATATTTCTTTCTTGCTTTCCCCACCCTCTAATTTCTTTCTGTTAACTATCTGTTGTTTTCGATAATTGACTTTTGGCAAGTAGTACGAGTTTATGTTTTATTATCGGAATTCAGGCGTCGAATTCCTACCGGGTCGTTACACATTTACTTTCAATTTTTAGGATGAATTTCAATCTGTAATCATACAATTCATTCTCTACATTTACTTTCCATTCGTAGCATCTTCAAACTAAAAATTATTTATGTGGGATTTAGTACCTGAAAATTTCAGTATATAAAAATGCAAAGTTTAAAGGCTTGTAGAAAATTTGTAGGTAATGTGTAATATAATTGCCAGCATGGCAAGTACCCAATTGCCTTAGAATGAGTTGCTTGGAGAGATAATAATCAAAGCAATGTTGAAAATGGATGGTGCGCTTTATGTTTAAAATTTACATTAGGAACATAGAATTTCATTTTGAGCATTTGGACTTACCTATCTTTTCTCTTTGCATTGAATTATCCACATGCCTAGTTTACTAAAATCTATGATTTCTAAAAAAATCTATGATTGCCACAGTTCCCAAAGGATAAATAATTTTTTATGTGTATAATATAATTATGTTTATGCTTATTTTGCAATTGTATTCATTCACCGTAGAGCATTCATAAATCTTGATAGTGTATCTGGCAGATTCTGTGAACAATTCTGTTATATATATATATATATGATGTGTGATTAATATTAGATTAATATACCTAATTAATATGATGTATGATTAATATTAGATTGGAATTGATTAGTTAAACTGGAATGGATATTTAACTTTTAGTATATATAGAACTATATGTTAATTCCTGTTATAGCACAACTCAAAATAAAAGATGGCATCACCATAGCACATAAACAAGCCTCATTGTAAAATTTCCTTTACTGCTTTCTAAAAAACCAAGGAAAAATCAATGACGAAAGGTGCACAAAACTTACCTACTCATGTGGACAACCTAATAGATCAACTCAAGCGACATTGCCTTGCTTCTATGGCTCTTACGTGTCCAAATCTACTCATTCTGAACTCTAACAGGTAATTACATTTTAGTTTATTTTAGGTTTAATTGTAATCATATAGTTTATAATGTTTATCTTGTAACAATACATGCAGGCAAGAGAGGAGATCTCCAAAGGGAGAACTCAATACTTGGAAGCTATGGCTAGTGAACTTATATTTGTTATTTCAACATTGAATTGAATATGGTTTGTTTAAGGATTGGTTGTATTTTTGTATTCTGTAAGCAGTTTACTCGAAGGAAATAAGGATGGTAGAGATTTACCAATAAGCCATGTCCATTGGAAATCATGGAGGTTCTCAAGATATCCAAAATCTTTATTCTCATGGTTGAGTTTCTCTGTTGAGGTTTTAACTAGATTTTAATTTATTGGAAAGGGGCTTCTTCCTTAATTAAGTTTTTGTAATGCACATCCCAAGTAATCCTAATGTTTAGTAAGCATGATCCACACTTGAATGAATAAATCTTTTGAAAATGACGTATTAAACTAAATAGGCACTGTCTACTTTTTATATCTAAGAATATCGACATAGAAAGGTTATGTTATTCATGAAACTATATATAAAAACAATAAGAAATCGAGTCCCACTCATGTCTCCATTGAACACTAACTTAGACCTCTTCATACCATCCCTCTCTTGCGTAGTTTTTGTGTGTGTGCATGTGTGTATAAAAAAAGCATGTAGAATTCTATGTGAATAATTTTTCATAATTGTTCTCGATGACAATTAAGTAAAATTATATAAACAAACTTCACGAACAGGATAAGATTTTTGGTTTTATTCCATGATACCAAAATGCTTACAATCACCAGGTGTATAATTCCCTTGAACATCGGTTGATTGTTGTTGAGGCAGCTCAAAGGCTGAGGCTTCCACTTATTTCAAAAGATGGAGAAATCTACGAGGAAGAGATTGAGAAGTGCAATAAGCACTGCACCAAGTTTTTCCTTGATGAGCTATAATCGCAGTTCTGCGAGTACGAGCAAATTCAACAACATTCTATTATGAACAATTTTATTGAATTTTTAACTGTTTTTTTGTTGTTGTTTTGTTGATGTTTTCAAATGATATACTTATATGTAATTCTAACTGTTGGACTTATACTTCTATAAAAGTAATTAGTATTTCCGAAGTGATGAACAACCGCATCAAAGAACTGACGATAATTAAGCAATGAACAAGACTTTAACTATCATGTATTATATAGTTGTGTAGACTTGTTTGTAAATGATTATGGTATGTGAATTCATTTATTTTTTCGAAATACTATTATTGAAATGATTATGGATATTATACTTGATTATGCGATTAATGTGTTTTTTAACTATTTAAATACACTGATTATCAATGTTGGCTTGAAAATGATAATTACGTGATTGAATATTTTTTAGCATAACGGTAGTGTAGAGCGGATCTACATAGCCTGTTCATATATTATAAATAGTAGGATAATATATCGGTCAACAAGCCTGACCAATGGCCAAAATAGTGTCGATCATGCATGCAGATCTGCATGCAAAGGGAGTACATTGCGCACAACGCAATTAGATACGTATATAGTAAATGAACAGACAGACAAAACAAACAGTAAACTAGCATAAGAGCTGAAGTAAAAAACTCATAAGCGTTACTATTAAAAGAAAACCAAAAAATTGGCCTGAGTGTACCTGAATGCATGCACGTCAGCAAAGATGGTAAAGATTACCATAGGAGAGGGTAGAATCTTTGTTGATGTTGCCCATTACCGTCAGTGCTGCCAAAAGACTCTTCCCAAATAATAGCAGTGTCCAGAATGGTTGGGATGTACGGTAGTGGCTGGGTACCCGAGGATGGTGCATTCAGCCAAGCGCTGCGGCGGACGGTTGAAGTTGATAAGGCGGGAGCTAGCATCGAGGATTTGCCATCCAGCGGTGGAGGAGGTGGTGTAACGGCGAAGGAAGGGCTCTGATCCTCAGGGAGAGGGGGGAGGTGTGGGAAAGGGGTCTGAAAGGTCAATATCATAAAGAGGGTCTCATTTTGGTTCAGGCGACGACCATGGATCCCAACCAAGCGGGCCAATAACTTCTATGGAACTATTAGGTAAGGGAAGAGGTGAAGGGTAAACTAGTAGTGGTGCAATGGGTTCAGGGATAGTGGCTTCAATTTGCATGGTGTCAAAGTAGAAGTCCAGTTCAGGCTCTGGTAAATGAAGGGGTTCCATGAGGAATTCTTGGTTGTTCTCCCACTGGTTACCTAAAAGAAGATCATTAGATTTAACGGCTGGGTGGTAGTGGTCGCAATCTTCTACTGTGATGATGTAATTAGCGTTGTTGAGGAAGGTGGAGTATGTTGAGGGTAGAGTAACCGCTTTGAGAAGCCTAACTCTGGCGAAGACAAAGCAGAAATCTCTCTGATCCCAACCGCAATCATCATCTCTAATGAAGAGGCCAACCGGGTAGATGGCGGTGGTTAAGCAGTCCGGTAGGTGTCGGAGGTGGACGGGTACCCTCTTATTCTAACACAAGTAGTGGGCCAGAATTCTTTGATTATGATCTCTAAATATGGCGTCCAAGCATTCAGACCAAGGGAACCACCTGGCTTGGAGAGGAACTGGCGGCTGAGGGTGGCGTGGTATAGGTCAGCTAACGGAAATTGGATAAGGAAATTGTGGTCAACAAGGATGTAGATGTTCTAGTCAAAGTGGTGGAAAAAGTCGGTGAGCGTGGAGCGGGTAGAGTGAATGTTCTAGTAGCCGGCGATGATGGAGGTGCAGACGAGATTGGTTACGTTAGTAGGAAGATCCATTTCTGATATAGAGGAAGAAGAGATGGGATTATTTGAATAAATGAGCTTATTGGGAGGATTAGAGGAGGATTTATCGGAGAAAGATGATTTGATGGGGAGAGGAGTGGGTTTGATGGCCAGCACATGCGGTAGTAGAGAAGTTAATGGGTTTGTCGAAACATCTTCTGCAGGGGAATGCATAGAGACTATTGTAGCTAATAAAGTAGAATTTTCCTTTTGATGAACACCCCAACGAGTGTAGCTTTTATGCAAATGCCAAAAAAAATCCACACCTGTAGCAGATCCTAGCATTCCTACCGTAACGACCCACATTTTTTACCGTTCAAATCAACAATAAACCACACATGTTGACCCAAACAAATCACAAATATAGGTAGTTATTGAGAAAAGAAGAAAAAGGAAGAAAGAAGAGAAAAACCAATCAAAGAATCTCACAGCGGAAGGACAACATATAATAAACAAATCACAGTTAAAACAGTTGGACTATATACATTTGACTATAACGTACAACTGATAAATCAGAGTTACACATAAGAAGTTATACATAACATGACAACAGAAATAAAAAATGCAACGGAAATACATATATAGTAGATATATACCAAATATTCGCCTTTAATCTCCAAGGCACTGTAATCTTCGGTAACTGCAAATTTCTGCTGACCCGAGTGTATTGCATAAAAAGAAAACACAACAATCACTCGGATCATAGTCAAATTAAAATACGAAATAACATCAGTGTCATGGGTGTAGTATCTCAAGAGATGTTATGGGATTTTTCCATCTCTCGAGGATCCGTTGAACAAATACGTACATAGTATAATACGCTATTACGGTAGCGTCTATACAATAAAGTAAATATCATAAAAATAGTGTAAGCAGGATTTCCATATTACCCTTACGCTGTTTACAGGCACCAACAATCTATACAGTACCGTAAATTCACTGTACTGGTGTTATCAGAGGGCACTCCATAAAAGGCAATGCTAAATCAAAATCGTATGGGGCTCGATATGGATAAATATGACAAGGCAATCGAGGCAATGCCCAGGGTAGGATTCTACCAATTGCACTCACGGACCGGTGGTAACGCATAACAGCCACTACCGCTGTAATAACCCGGAAACCCGAGCCAATTTAAAATTTTTATTTTGGCAATTTTAGTGAATTTTGAATATTTAAAATGAATTATTTTAAATAATAACGACGAGAAATTTATTATGAATAGAATTAGAACGTATATATTTAATTGAATCGTCGTTAGAATATAAATATTTTATTTTAATTATAAAAGGAATTGAAAATGGCGCGGTAGTCCGAAAATTCGATTTCAAAGTTCAAATGAATGTACAGGATTCAAAATAAACCAGATTTTATCGAAACCAAAAATATTTGAATCTAATTGAGAATATCTTTCCAGCGAATCCGATAAATCAAAATGTCATAGCGGGAATCAAAAGTTATGTCCTGTTGAAAATTCAGAATAGTCACTATGGAATTCTGGCCCTTAAAAATGGATATTACGGGAGATCCGACCGTCGGATTCTCCTAAAACTGGAACCGTTGGGTTCATATTGAAAAGAGCTTTCTAAAGAATGTTAGTGATGTGAAATCTAACGGTTGGATTTGGAATTAAGTCCAAATAAAATTTGGAAAAGGTCGCTTTAAGTGCAGTTCGATGGCTGTTGATGGAAATCGACTGTACGGGCCTTGATAAAATTATTAAAAAAAAACGACGCAAGGGGGGGCGTGATTCGCCGCCACCGCTCATCAGAGGCGCCGCACCTCTGGCGCCACCTCCCCAGGCGGAGCTGCCGATCACCCCCCTCTCCATCGCCTCCTTCTCTCCCCTCTCTCGCCCTTCAATTGAAAACGCGCCGCGCCCGAACCCTGTGCTACCACCACGCCTGCCGAAGCCGTCCCCGCCACCTGCACACTCATAAGTCAAACTCGTCAGAGCGTGTAAAACCACTGACGCCACTTCAAGCTAGAAGGAGACGCTTGCCCTCCCTGATGTCCTATCCCGTTTCTGGTTCACAACCGGGGTGTGAGGCTTGCGAATCAACGCTACACAAAGCTATGCCACACAGGTCGTGCTTTGATCATCAACCACAAGACTCTGCTTTTCAACAAAAGCCTTGATCATTTGCCACTTAGGCATGCCACACAGGCAATTCGCACCATGCGACTGATGTCTATCGATATACAACCTCTGATCCCGCACGTCTTAGAGAAAGGTGAAGTAAGGGAATACATTCCCCTTCACCAGGCAGATGTATATTTAATAGAGATCAATCAACACAGAGCAAAATCCAATGTCAGACACACAGTCAATACAAGTTCGTTCTGGGTCTGAACGAAACCGGAGGCGCCTTGTACCTCGCATATCCATCGATCTCCAAGTACGTCTGGACGATCACAAACTGATTCCCTCCTCTTGGGTGTACAGCCCAATCAAGATCATCAGTAATCACCCAAACGATGTGAAGACCTCCGGTCTTCGACCACCGTCTTCATCCTCGACACCACATCGAATCAGTTATTTAGAATGGGATAAACCCGGTCTTTCTGAATAACTAGCGTATATAATAAACAAGTGTTACACAAACACAACATACGCCTCATTCTAATTTGGAAAATAAGGAATATTATAAAAATAAATTCATGTGTTGAATAGAAATAAATTCATGTGTTGAATAGAAATAAATTCATGTGTTGAATAGAAATAAATTCATGTGTTGAATAGAATAAATATTCTTGTGTTGAATAGAATAAATATTTATGTGTTGAATAGAATAAACATCCATGTGTTGAATAAAAGCCGTGTTGACTAGATTGACGCCATTTTGACGTGAACGATATTTATATTGATTTTATTCATTGTTATAATGAATATAGAAAAGAAAGTGATTTCAAAATATAACGTTTTGAAAATATTATCATTTATATATCGATGATGTGGAATATTCAATTTTGATTCGAAATTGAATATGAAGTTGAAATCGTTTCGAAAACGAATTTAAAATGATTTATAAAATACGTTTTGAAAGGAAATCGACGAAATATATATAATATATATTATATATATATATAATGGCCTAAATAAAACGCACCGCGCCGTGGCAGTTCGCGAATTTCGACCATTGACTTCGAATGGAGTATCACCAGTTTTGCTCCAGGCGATAGTTAAATCTTTAATTAGATTTGAACGTGAAATGGTAATTAAATTTACCGATAACACCGTTGTGTTAGATATGAAGTATGACCAGTTTTACTTCACGGGATGGATTGGTTGGGATTGGGAAATAAAATAAATGATTACTTCGGTGTGTTTCGCTAATCCCAACTAGTTTGAATTGATATTCAAAGGAAGATTAAAGAATAAATTTAAGGAATTTATCTTTGATAAAATTAATGGGAACCTTTCCCAAAGTATAAGAATATTTGAATAAAAGAATATTCTGAATTGGAATGAGGCGTATGTTGTGTTTTTGTAACACTTGTTTATTATATACGCGAGTTATTCAGAAAGACCGGGTTTATCCCATTCCGAATAACTGATTCGACGTGGTGTTGAGGATGAAGATGGTGGTCGAAGACCGGAGGTCTTCACATCGTTTGGGTTAGTACTGATGATCTTGATTGGGCTGTACACCCAAGAGGAGGGAATCAGTTGGTGATCGTCCAGACGTACTTGGAGATCGATGGATATGCGAGGTACAAGGTGCCTCCGGTTTCGTTCAGATCCAGAATGAACTTGTATGGACTGTGTGTCTGACATTGGATTTTGCTCTGTGTTAATTGATCTCTATTAAATATACATTTGCCTGGTGAGGGGGAATTTATTCCCTTACTTCACCCTTCTCTGAGATGTACGGGATCAGAGGTTGTATATCGATAGACATCAGTCGCATGGTGCGAATTGCCTGTGTGGCATGCCTAAGTGGCAAATGATCAAGGCTTTTGTTGAAAAGCAGAGTCTTGTGGTTGATGATCAAAGCACGGCCTGTGTGGCATCCCAAAGTCATAAATGGGCCCAAATCATCATAATCATAGTCATAGAAATAGTATCGTAGAAGTTTGTCCGATCAAAGGTGCTACCTCAATTAGTCACGGTATAGCTCCTGTTTTAGTCATTTCAATTCTGACCCGAAGGTCAGGGCTATTACGTCATCGTTCATCTTTTTTAATTCAATCATTGCCTCCAAGCCATCATACTCATTCTGGATACGTCATAACGTTCATAGTTGTCAAAGTGGTATCGACACTGACAGAGAGTATGCCTTATGTCAACTCCGGTCTCTTTAACAACCAACGCTTACAAATTCCACATCGGTTAGTTCTTTTACATTTCTCAAAGGTTCGTTTTCATATCAAATATCATATTTTGTTTCGAACCATATTTATATTCAAAAGAATATAATTTCATACCAACGTATCATAATCATTCCAAACCGAGTTATATTCTAAACTAGAATATATTCATTTCATTATATTATAATCATGTAATATTTCACAAAAATCGATTTATGGTCAGAGTCCATTCATATTCAAATGGAATATATATTTTCATAACAACCCATTAAATCATTTTGGAGACCCACTTATATTCAAGTAGAATATTATAATCATTTTTAAATCGATTTACATTCAATACAATATAACTTCATCCGAATCATGGTTTAAATCAACAATTTCCATTGGAAGAATTCACAAATTATGTAATATAACTAGAATAATAGATAATTATAAATAAAAACTTTATATAAAAATTTGTATGAAATAAAAATAGTTAGAATATAACAAGCTAATTTAAACTATTATACATATAAATACATAAACTTTACTAAAATAATTCAAATAATAACATACAGTAAATTTTATTTATAAACAAAATAGTATATGATTTACAAAATTTTACAAAATAGCTTTTAATAATATAATGCAAATCTGTTTGTAAAACAACGATATATGTATAATTTTAATAAATAAATCTTTAAACCATGATTGTTCTTCCTCCCAATTCCAATAACTTGAAATCTACACTCCAATCTTGATGGACTTCATTAAATTTTCATATCTCGTTTGAACACCATTCAAACCAATCTTCGATTAAGAAAATTCAAATCAATATTCATTTAGAGTTAACCAACCACGCGTATCATCAATTACCTTTATTCCCAAAATTAAATTCAGTGAGGATTTATTACATTCAAACCTACATCCTTTATTTGAATAATTCCAAATCGTATTAAATCAAATAATTCCTAAATCATATACAAATCCCAATTTAAAATATTCCTCATTTTGTTTTGGGGGAAAAATTCCCTTAACCATTTCAATATGCTTCCAAGATTCAGATCTTTAAAGAAAATATATTTATCGGTTATCAACATATTTCTTTAAATAAAATCTCCATCGAAAAGAATTTCAAATACTAAAAATCATTTAACCAATCGATGCCCATATATAATTTGCTACCCTATGGCCAAGTGATTTTTAAATTTAATTTCTCAATATTCAGGGATGGATCTATCATTTCAACCCAAATCAAGGTCACAGAGATTTATCATTTCACTATGTGTTCTTAATTGATTTTAATCGATCAATCCAGGGTTTATTCAATGCCCGTAACATCAAGGGCAAAAATTTGGGATTCATCGTCAATGATGAGCACACAACAGCCATATATTGAAATAAATAACATCTCAATCAATACTCATTTAGAAAATCACCAAAATATCCATCACAACCATTCATCTCATTAATCAGTATTAATTTGTTCTACGGGTTTGCAAGGATCAGAAATCCCAACTAGTAATTTAATTAAATTAAATAACTAATTATCGACCTAAATTTCCAAATCAATATACTTGCATGTCATTTTTAAGTAGCCAATCACAAATCAAACACAACCATGCAACCAAACTTATTTCATATTTTAATTTAACGAATATGCGAATAATTCAGTATTTCCTAAGTGAGAAAATCACTCACATTTGGGTCGTTAGTGGATCGGACGTCCAACCGAAGCCCAAAATTTCACAGTCTCCAAAAGCCTCCAAACCAGTCTCAAATCGACCGTCGTCTCGCCACGATCCCAACGCACC
Organism: Allium sativum; assembly: GCA_030737875.1. Taxonomy (NCBI): domain Eukaryota; kingdom Viridiplantae; phylum Streptophyta; class Magnoliopsida; order Asparagales; family Amaryllidaceae; genus Allium; species Allium sativum. The sequence continues at coordinate 481,259,424 of CM060915.1, forward strand.
CAACCATGTCCAAATCCGATTTGATATGAAAAAGTTATCAGTGTTTTATCGTTTGAAATTTAAAAAATATATAAAAATTAAATAAATTCCTCTCACCCAATCATGCTTTGACACGTCATCACCCTCCACTAGTTTCTCCCACTCCAATTCAAGCAACAGTAACACAGGACCGCTGAACCCAAAACGAGCAACTTCGATCGCTTCCCACCATTGATTCCGACCACCGGAGCTTTAAAGACCGCCACCAATCTGACGTCCTCTCCGTGCCGCACCTGACTGTGCTGATGGCCTAATCTCCGGTGCCCTATATCTTCTCCGACGACGTGAAAGGCAGAACACCTTTCTGCCTTCGACAAGCAAATTTCGATCATCCACCACCCTATAAATCAACCGAATAACACCAACGAGCTCGTGTCATCATCCTCTTCAAAACCCATATCTTAGATTCTTCGATTTAGCCTCCAAATTGAAAAGCCCCAATTTGATGATTTAGGGTTACGAAAAACCCAACTTTGACCAAGATTTTCCGGCAATACAAGCACTACATGTTAAATCTGAGAACACCGGTCAGTTCGTATCGCCAAGAGCTTCGTTTTAACATATAATACTCTATGGTTTGGGAGTTTGTAATTTTTTGTTTGTTCTAGATTTTGAACTTTTATTTCAGCCTTTAGAGACCAAATTTTGATGGAAGAAGTAGCGTATAGATAAAATGGGCAGATAGGGTTAGGAATGAAATTTATTAGAACCTATATAGAGGGTCCAATAAGAGGAACAACCAACTATCTTATTAACTTGATTTCTTTCACCATTTCTCCCGTACGATCAAATTACAAGTCTGATTGTAACACAAAATAAATCCTAGTATAATTCACCTTTCCGGATCCAATGGCGCCAATTTCATCGAATTCCGAGACATTCGCCAAAAACGTTAAATTTCACAGTCAATTTATTGGATAAATATTCAATTATTCATTTAACTGTCAAAAATTCAATTTAAATATTTAAAATTCCATTTCAAATCAATTTGTAACTTAAATAAAATTTTATAATTGATTTCACATATTTTAAGTTCCCAGACTGATTATTGAACATTTAGAATTTCACCATCTATAAATTTGAATTTAATTTCCCTTTTTGACTTAAACACTTGAAATACATTAGTTATAAAATATTAAATTTCAAGTTACAACATTTTAAAATATCCAAATTATGAAACTTATTTATTCTCAATTCAATCAAATCACTATCATTATAATCGACAAAATTTGATTTCTCCCAATATTATTCCAATTTATTTATTTTAAATTGAAATTTAAATGTATGGAAAAATATGGGATGTTACACATACAGCTCTTTGCTATATATCCAGAAGAAGCACAATGAAAGCATAAACGTTTTGATTTCGAAAACTCAATTGTGCGCGCCAAAGAAGTGAATGCTGGTAGGAGACCTTTCTAGAATGTTAGAGATGATGACTTTGTCGGCAACTTTGATGAATAATCTATTCCTTCTTTATGTGTAAATCCTTTGGCAACTAATCTAGACTTAAACTTTTCAATTGTACCTTCTACCTTTAACTTTTCTTGAATATCCATTTACATCCTATTGGTTTAGAACCAGTAGGTAAATCTACTAGTTTCCATGTTTTATTTCCTATAATAGAATGCATTTCATCATTTATTGCTTCTTCCAAAATGATGAATCTTGCGATTTCATTGCCTCATTATATGTTAAAGGATCAGATTCTAGATTTGTAGAAATAATTAATTGATGTTCAATATTATCTCTAGATCCTTCAACCAAATATATGACAAAATCTTGTCCGAAAGATTTTTCTTCTTCGTTTACTTCTCCTAAGAGAATCATCATTTTCGTTGTTATTTAAGTCAGTGTTTTCTATAGGTCCAATAGTAGGTTCATTAACCTCTACTATTTCATGAATTGGTTTATTTTGAATAGACGTTAATCAATTCTCATAAAACACTGCATCCCCTGATTCTATTATGGTATTTACCTCAACAGAGCTATTAGGTACTATTACAAGAAACCTATATCCTTTGCTATGTTGAGCATATCCTAAGAATATGCACTCGATATCCTTTTGTCCCAATTTCCTAATTTTTAGTCCAGGTAATCAGACAATATCTCTATGTCCCCAAACTCGATAAATCAAGATTTGGCTTTCTTTTCTTCAAGAATTCATATGGAGTAATTTTACTTTTCTTATGAGGATTTCTATTTAAAATGTAACATGCAGTAAGTAAAGCTTCTTCCTAGAAACTAGTATTAAGTCCATAATTACACAACATCGCTTTTACCATTTCGGTAAGAGTTTTATTTTTCCTTTTAGCCAATCCTTTTTGTTATGGAGTGTAAGCAATGGATGCATGTTTTATGTATGATTCCTACTGATTCACAATATTCGGGAAATTGATACTCGCCACGCCTATCAGACCTAAGTGTTTTTGTTTTAACATCACATTGATTTTCTATTTCAGTTTTATAATTATTGAATGATTTTACACTTCACTTTTAGCACACATGATATAAAAATAACAATATTTAGAGTAATCAACTATAAATATGACAAAATATTTCTTTCCTCCACTAGTAGGAGTACTATGCATATCACATACATCGCTATGAATAAGTTGTAATAATTTTGTTGCACTCTCTGCTTTAAAAGGAAATGGTGTCCTAGCAATTATAGTTAATGAACATATTCTACACTTATCTAACATATCACTTTTATGTTTGGGAATCAGACACAAAGATATCATATCAAGCATGTGTTTATTATTAACATGTCCTAATCTATTGTGCCATAATGAAAATGAGCCAACAATATAAGTAGAATTCATAATTTATTTATATCAACATTTAGTTTAAACATACCAACACACATGTACCCTTTTCCTACAAACACACCACCTTTGGTCAACACACACTTGTCTGACTCAAAGACTTGTTTGAAACCAAACTTATTAAGAAGACTTCTCAAAACAAGGTTCTTTCTAATTTCAGGAACATAATATACATCATTTAATGTCAGAATTTTTCCAGATGTGAATTCCAAATATGCAATCCCCTTCCCTTTGACTGTTGCCTTTGTTGAATTTCCCATATAAAGGTAATCTTCTCCTTCAGTCGGTTCTAGTTTCTTAAATTGATTCTTGTCAATGCAGACATGCTTAGTAGCGCAAGAATCGGTCCACCAATAATTGTCTTGCTCAATCATATTTACTTCTGATATGACCACTGCAAATTTTTCTTTTGTTGCTTCTTTCTCCAGAAGCGACCATCCCTTTTAAAATGTCCTGGCTTACCACAAAAATAGCAGCCATTTGAACCTTTGCCTTTCTTGTTTTGGAAATTTTTGTTGTTCTGCCTTTTCCTCTTTTATTAAAGAGTTATTCAAAGCATTTTTTACTTGCTTTTCTTCCACCATATGGACTTTTGATGTATCAACAATGTTTCGTCTTGAGCATCTTTCTTCTCAGTTGTTGTTCAACCTGCAAATACTGTGCAAGGCTGTCTAGACTCATATCCTCCCTCTTATGTTTCGGTGGTTTCCTATGATCTTTGCAAGAGGGAGGTAATTTGTCTATTATTTAAGAGACTTTAATCTATTCATCCATGTTTAAGTTATGTTGACTGAATTGATTAAGTACGTGCATGATATCATTGAATTGCTCTACCACAGATCGATCATCAGTCATTTTGTAATTAAAAAATTTTGTGGCAAGAAATTTCTTACTAGTCATGTCTTCTATAAGATACTTTAATTCTAATGAATCGCAGACGTCTTTTTCAGTGGGCTCGTTGTAGTACATATCGAAGTGTGTATCAGTCATGGCGTTGCAGATATGGCCCTGGTAAATTTAATCACCTTGTTCCCATTTGATCCTTTCCCATGTCTGCGCAATGGTTTCATCTTCTGTCTCTTTTGGCTTTGGCATAGTTAAAACATAGAAAACCTTCATTCCAACCAATAGAAAATGCATCTTTTTCTTCTATCATAGGAAGTTAATACCATCAAAACTCTCCAGTTTTGTAAAATCAACAGCGAATTCCTTAAGACTGTTTGGACCCATTCACAAATACTGTTTTAGATTGTTTGTAGAATTCGTCGCTGCTAGTTGATCTATTGATGAACTCCAAGGCACAATGTGGTGATTGCTATCCTAAAAAAGTATTTTCCCTCTTATACAGTGCAAGAGTATAGGCGCAAATCTGTTCGAAGATACAGTAGAGCAGATATTGAATATCTTAATTGGCGTGTTTGCAGAGACAACATCGATTCACGATCTAGAAATAATTGACTGCAGTGATGAGGTATCAGAGTTCTAGCCTATAGGAACCAGAACTCATTTGTTTTGTTTAAGAAAATGGCAGAGTATATGAAAGGAAGATGCAGAAAAAAAACTCATGAGTGAAAAAAACTGGAACACGACCTAGTTTTTATAGCTGTGAGTAGTCACAACTATTCAAAGTAGACGGGTTCGTCTATTCATTTGAATGGTCGCAACTGCCTTTTTGAATTCAAATGGACATATCCTGTCATTTAATACCAAATAGTACTAGTCGACTGGTAAGGGTGCAAAACTGCACCAAAATACATTTTTCAATTATATGTACACCATTTATTTCTGTTCATAATTTAAAAAATCTGGGCTGAAAAACCCTGGTCCAAAAATATATATATTTAGCCCAAGCCTAGGCCCAATGCAGCTCGACACAGCTGGTCGGACGGACGGCGGTGCGCGCGTGTGTTGTTTAAACATGCATGGTCTCCCTCCTCACAACAAAGTTAACATGTGGGAGACCCAAGGCCTCAACACACTTCTAAGAGAGCCTCTTAAGTACCATGGAACCTTATTTATCTTTCATAATGTGGGACTACTCTTCCTCATTTTATTTTAAATTTGCTCCAACAAAATCGATATCCACAACAAAACAAAGAGTACTGATGTTTTTATCCTAAATTCATGGTTTTCTTAATTGCTTAGGAGAAGATGCTGAAATAAAATGGAAAGAAGAATTTGAAACCACCGGCGCATAGGATTGATTAGGATTATTTGCAAAAGGTGTAAAAGAATTGTCAGAAGAATAAGAAACAACCGTGGGGAGGAGAAGAGGTTGAGCCGCCATTGAAAAAATATATTATCTGGGATTGTTTTTATGTTTTAACTAAGTATACATTATTTTACATTAATCCATATTATATGTTTATTATGTAAGGCTTAAGCTTATGTACATTGTCTTTGTTGTTTGTTTCATGCAGATCGTTATGTATGTGGAATTGCAAATATCATTATTATACAGAGTGCAACATAAAATATTAGCATTTAGAGCTACCAAGTGCAACTTTGATAATAAACTTTTAGGTTAATGCATGATGTATATTATACTAGAGAGTTATGCTTTATCAATACTTTTTCTTGTTGCGGAATTGAACATAGCTGGATATGATCTCTGTTCTAAAGTTGCCTTTGCATTGTTTCAGGTATGGATTCGTAGTCTCATACGGGAGCAAATTATTTGGACCAAAATCAGGGTGTTCCCGTGAAGCCAGCCAATCAGGGCCCCTGATTTCCTCCATTTTACAATTAAACCCCCAAAAAAAATGTTGGTTTAATTGAAAAAGGATGATATCAGAGGCCCTTGATTGGTTGGGTCCAAGGGAACACCCTAATTTCGGTCCAGGTGATCTGAACTTGTCTTATACACCACATATTTTAACATGATATGTATTTTTTACAGAACAGTCAAATAACTATCAATGCAAATTTGACAGGTGCGTAATTTGCATTCCGCACAATTATACATGACAAGAATCCAAACAGTAACATCGCAATACTACAAGGGTTAAACTATTTGGTGATAGAATCATCAATTCTGCATATTTACATTAATTATAAATACCTTAGACATAATAGTTGGGATTCATCATGTTTGTTAGCAAATTCTTATGTGTATTTTATTTTCTTTTAACTTGCTTATGCAATACACACTGCTTTATAATGGAAATCACAAAAGGAATCACAGAATTTTTATCGAAAAAAATTAAACTGAACATAGTACGTGTGAGTGAGAACTCGTCACTAGGCTCTTTCCATCAACCACTAGTGATGCTTTATAATATTTTCATGAACAATATATGTAACACTTTTAGAATTATATTCTTGCACTTGAATGACGATTTTTGATGTAGTGAGTTGGAGACGTAGCAATTATTATTATACCATTGCTTATGCTGACTGGGTAAAGTAGATGACATGGGATTCAAAAACGGAGGAGGTGTGTTAATCAATTGGTTAGGCTTCCCATTCCCTCAATGCTACGTGGTCTTGGTGTTTTGCCAACCTTTACTGCTCTTTGAAAAATCACAGCCAACATCCATCCATTTTCTTCACAAGGCACAAACTTTATCATTCACATCCACATAATTATTATTCAAATTTATTACCGTTAGAATCTTTGCAACAGAAATAGCAGAAAACCATTACAATCATTGTTGCAATGAATAATAACACCTTGAAGCATTAGTAATACTGCTGCAATGGTATTGATATTTTCAATAACAAGAAACAACCAAAAAATCGCAAGAGAATTGCTATAAATAGTTGTATGCAGTGCAGGAACAAGAGGAAAAAGACTTGTTTATTGATTATTATCTGAGTCCAGCGAGTGTTGTTTCATTGAAACGAAATTACTCGCTCTACGGCGCGTTAGATTGTTGAGCAATCGTTTCCCAAGGATGAAATGGGACTTCCCTGTGATGTTGCACGACAATCACAGAGCGACAACGAATGAACGTAGTCAATTAGATTAGAACAATTTTCTGTGGGAAGAAGATACAAACAATATATAGGTGCTGGAGGATGTCTATCCGGGAAGAGGTGCAGCCTTTGAATTCAAATGGTTGTGACTGTTGGAAAGGTTGCGACAATTTACCAATAAACACTATCTTTGGCATTTAAAAGACGCGCGACAAGATTTAAAAAATAGTCGTTTCTTAGCACAACAATCCAGCGATAATCGGAGGCCCAATTAATCACGAGACCCTAAGAGCCCTAAGGCCCAAGGCCTTATCTTTGACCTTTAATATTAATTATGAAAGCTTTGTTCATTCCATTTCCCCAATTCACCCATCTCCTCTTTTCTTTTGATATATTATATCAGGATATTGTATAGATAGTGGGATAGGTTTTATTATTTCCCAATGTGGGACTTAAAAACTTCCTAAAACCACTTATACATTTCCAATAATTACATCAATAATGTCACTGGAAATAGCTTGCTTATTGAACAAAATGCATTTATTTATACAGATTCTTGTTCATTACTATAATGTTTGGTGGCACTGAAATCATAGGATACTTAGTTCCCTTTCTGAGTTCACTCTTAGTATGCAAATACATTGAGAGCATCTAAAATTGTTGTTTGTAATATAGTTAAAGGATTAGTTAGACTGTCAAGTTGATTTTGGCTCCAGGTTCACGCAAAATTGTTGTTCATTTGATAACTATTATCATGCCTCCTTTGACTCAGTTTTGTTGGGCCTTCTGAAGGCTTAGTTTCAGTTAGCCATTGGGTACAACAAGGCTTATTTTCACTAAGCATGGTGATGATCATCAAAGTTGAGCCTTAGTATACACCGAGGCTCAATTTTACTGAGCCCAAAGGCTTAATTTTATAGAGCTTCTTAAGGCTTAGTTTTTTTTGAGCCCTGAAGAAACTAAGCCCTGAGTTTTAGTTTGAAGGAGCCCTAAAGAAACTGGGCATCATGAAGGTCAGTGTTTCCTAGTCTCAGTAAACACTAAGCTAGTATACTGAGAATCGATTTGGTATTTATAAAACTAACAATTATTTATCTTGCTTGTTTCTTGTAAATTTTCTTGATTACTACTTGTAACAATCTAGAAATTCGAATACTTTGAAAATTTATGTTTTTATAAAATTTGGAATAACCGTGAATGATTCTGGATACATGCCCTCAATTTTAAATATGATTCTGAAAGGTATAAGAATCAAAAAAGGATATTTACATCAGTTTTACCAGCACTGTAAATTTGGGACTTTTTGATATTATTCAAATACGACTTTTATAGACATGTTTTAATTTGTGTAAGGAAGTAGGAAATCTAAAACGACCCGAACTTACCCGTGAAGGAAAGCCCGGATTGAATTGAGAACACGACGAATCAGAAGACGAACAGAAGAACATTTCATTGCTTATTACAACAATTTACATCAGAGTACAAGAATATACAGAGTATGAACAAATAATATACATTTGATAAATATCAGATATTTACAAATTATAATGAAGCAGAAAATAATACCAAAACACAACTGAAAGAGATACACGGATACAGAGCTTTCTGAGTATCATTCCAGCTGTAAACCAGGATCCTGTGAATATAAATCTGCAAAACCAAAACTACTAGTTGCCCATGTGGAAAATAGGGGCATCCAGAGTTTAGGTTAAAACAATAAACTCCAGGTTAGTCATGTGACTGGTGTGAGAACTAAAATAGTAATCAAACTTTACTTTAAAATCAGATATATCAAGGGACCACGCCGTATAACACGGAACGGGTTTCCACCCAAGAATACCAGTGCATATAACAAAACAACGCGATGCTTTTTGAAAAAATGAAGCTATTATAAGACCCATGTCACATCACACAATGCAACGCAAGCGGGAGGATAGGGTTTTCCCTTATAATAGCCAAACATGCTTGGTACATTAAAACAAATCATTTGATACTATTGTAAGTGCACAGTGTATAAAACCACTTCAAATATAAATGTATCAATCCTAGATGGCATGGTACCATATATCATGTTGCCAATACTAGGCTCTACAATCAAAACCGCTAAGTCATATTGGACGTTGGATTTCCATCTGTGAACCAAGGCAAAGGGATCATCCTGTGCTAATTCGAGACTCTCTAACCCGAGCCTCTGGAACAACCGCAACTGCACCTTGGATTGTCAGGGCCGGTCCACTCGATGTGGATTAAAATGGCCGAACACTACGTTTCCCCGCCCTATGGGGCGTAAAATTGGTCTGTATAAAAACCATAACATCCATCGGCCTCGCAGTGCAGATATATCCAAGGCGCCTCGCTATTCATCATCCACATAAGTAAAACGTCTGGGCGTGCAAACCCCAGACACCACTCATAGCCAGAAGGAAACGCATGCTCTCCCTGATGTCCTTTCCCGTTTCTAGTTCACACCGGGGTGTGAGGCTCGCGAGGTAACGCTATACATAAAGCTATGCTACATTAAAGTCACGCTTTGATCATCAACCACAAGACTCTGCTTTTCAACAGAAGCCTTGATCATTTGCATCTTAGCATGCCACACTGGCAATTCACGCCATGCAACTGATGTCCATCAATTACACAGAATGAAGTCCAATGTCAGACACACACCCATACAAGTCCGTTCTGGGCCTGAACGAAACCGAAGGCACCTTAGTCCTCGTCCCGTATGTCCAATACTGGAGAGAGGTCATCACATATCCGGTATATCTCCAAGTACGTCTGGAACCATCACCACTTATTACCTTGTCTTGGGTGTTCAACCCAATCAAAACATCAGTACTCATCCAAACGATGTGAAGACCTCCGGCCTTCAACCACCGTCTTCATAGTCAACTCATCGCCGATTCAGTTATTCAGAATGGGATAAACCCAGTCTTTCTGAATAACCCGCGTATATAATAAACAAGTGCTATAAAAACACAACATACGCCTCATTCCAATTCTGAATATTCTTTTATTTAAATATTCATATCTTTTGGGAAAGGTTCCCATTAATTTTATCAAAGATATATTCTTTAAATTTATTCTTTAATCTTCCTTTGTATATCAATTCAAACTAAATTATGGTTTACCCAAACTAGTCAGGATTAGCGAACCCTACCGAAGTAATCATTTGTTTTAATTTCCCAATCCCAACCTATTCACCCCATGAAGTAAAACTGGTGATACTTCATATCTAACATCATGGTGTTATCGGTAAAATTAATTACCATTTCATGTTCAAATCTAATTAAAAATTTAACTATCGCTTGGAGCAAAACTGGTGATACTCCATTCTCGATTATTTCTTGAATTTGATAATTTTAGTTATCATACTCACATTTCAATCTAATTGAAGATTTATTAAAACTCTAATTCAGTTTTAATCTCCAAAAATCATTAGTTAATGTTTTTTTTTCAAAGTTAAGAAATTAATCTTATCTTTAACTGGGTTAAAGAACTAATGTCATTTAAAACACAGCACATGATAAACCCAAAATCTCATTCCATTAACAATGGAATTTTCATGGAAAACAGATCGATATATATAATCGATATAAACTTCCATATCCAACCGATAATATAATTGGAATCACGGCAAAGCCTTTTAGATTCCATATATATTAACAGTCTTCCTCTACAGAAGCTCACTTCGATTATTACCAAATCGAATTCCATTCAATTCCAATTTAATATGTTAAATTGGAAAAATTTACTTTGGGAAAATCTCCTTTAAATCTTAACAAAATATTTATTAATTCCAAATCAGATTTCACTATAAATCGGGTTAAAGAACGAATGTCGTTAAAAACGTAGTTAACAATAAACCCAATTCACATTCCATTTCAAATCCAATTAAATGTTAATTAGTTGGTAATTCTTCTCTACATCTTAATTAAAAGATTTATTCTTTTCACACGAGGTTTAAGAACAGTGTTACTGAAGACCCCATCCCATCGGTCTCTAACCGTAAATTAGTAAGAGAACCATTCCCTAAGTATTAATCCCGAAGGCCAAAACCAACATCAGATCAATACCCAGGAAACCATTCAACTTAGCTAATCTCCAGTTAGTTTCATAATTTCTTAACTCCATTGGGTTTAAGAACAGTATTATTAAAGATACCATTCACGACAAACCCAAAACCCAATTTGTATTAAATACAAGGCTCTAAATAGAAAATATATCGGCTTATATTCAATATCAAATTTTGAAACCGACAAATATCGTATTGGGAATAACGATATATATATATATATATCTTCCAAATTCCTCCACAATATCCGTATAATCACGGAATCCAATATTGAAATATTCCGAAAATAATTTCGATTCAAATCCATTCCAATTCATATATTGGAAATTCTGATTTTTTTAAAACCATTTCAAAACTAATTTATAATTTTATTATAATTCTATTTAATAATTAGTTCATTTCAAAAAAAATTTTTTTTTTATCTTTTCAAATATGGAATTTTTCATCCCAATTCTTTCCAAATTATTTATTATGATTTTACACAAATTAGTGCTATTTTTAATAATTTTATCTAGGCCCGTACAGTCGATTTCCATAAACGGCCATCGAACTGCACTTATAACGACTATTTTCCAAATTTGATTTGGACATAATTCCAAATACAACTGTTAGATTTCAAATCTCTAATATTCGTTGGAAAGCTCTTTTCGATACGAACCCAAAAGTTCCGATTTTAGGAGAATCCGACGGTCAGAACTCCCGTAATGTCCATACGAAGTCAATGGTCGAAATTCGCGAACTTCTGCGGCGCGGCGTGTTTTATTCAGTCCATTATATATATAAATATATAATATATTATATATATTTCGTCGATTTCCTTTTAAAACGTATTTTATAAATCGTTTTAAATTCGTTTTCAACTTCATATTCAATTTTAAATAAAAATTGAATATTCCATATTATTAATATATAAATGATAATATTTTAAAAATATTATATTTTGAAATCAATTCCCTTATCGATATTCATTATAAAAATGAAGAAAATCGATACAAATATCGTTCACGTCAAAATGGTGTTAATCTAATCAACACGACTTTATATATTTAAATATTTTCGTGTCCATCCCAAATCGGACATCAAAATCAGATTTTAATCTTTTACTGAATATTATTTTAAAATGTTCATTATTTTAAAATATTCATTCTTTCTGAAATGGAATCAGTCACAGTCAATTACCATATAATGTGATTTATATGGATTTCATACAACACATGTATACAACACTAATTAAAATCAATCAACCATCATCAAGAGTGCATCACACAGCGGCATAAGTGTTAAATATAAATAATTAATGCTTACAATAACCTGTCAACCAATCGGTTGACATACTACTAAACAGTTGGGATTAGTGTACATCAAATATCATCCCAACACCCATGTGGGGTTTTCAAACAACAAACACTGATTATTATTTGTGCAGTTGGGCGATGTGTAAAATATATTGTCCCAATCCATATCAGTCAAATGGGTGTACATAAATAAATCGCCTGATTTGTAAATGAATATTTATTTGATTCATATACATGTTAAAAATATAACAGTAAAATATTTATTTCCACACATGAATATTTTATACAGTCCATTTCACATCAAAAACAATTTTCACAACATAATCAAACAAACAAGTCGTCCATGGTCTGTGGACGACGGGGAGCAGTTCATATATGCAGTTATAAAATAAATAACTATATAAAGAAAATTATAGTGAGGAGTTCTCACCTTTGGGATCCACTTCTCCAGTTTTATTTTTGAATTTCTGAAACAGTTGGATTTGCCTGAAATTCAATGCAGTCTTCTCCACGCTGTTCATATTGAAAAATCACATTCTCAATATGATGTTTTTACATTTTTATCTAACTAAAGTTCATATTTTTCCATCGATGCTTATATTTTAAAAGTCCCATTAATTTTATCACTTTATATATAATAAAAATCATATTTTTACAATTCAGTTTTCTATATAAAAATCATATTTTTATAACGATGTTTATAGCATAAAAACCATATTTTGATGTTGCTATACATATAATAAAAATCATATTTTTACTTCGCTAACTTCATAATAAAATTTATATTTTTATTCCGCCACTTCATATATAAAAATCAAATTTTTATTCGATATTCAAATAATAAAAATCAAATTTTTATTCGATATTCGTATAAACAAAAACCACATTTTTATTTCAAATCTATATAGATAGAAATTATATTTTTATTCTAATGGCATATATAATTAAAAATCTAACATTTTTAAAGTTAAAAATCTAACCTTTTTAATGTTAAAAATCAAATCTTTTTAAAGTTAAAAATCCTATCTTTTTAAAGTTATTAATCCTAACTTTTTAAAGTTATTAATCCTAACTTTTTAAAGTATAAAATCAAATCTTTCTAAAGTTATTATACATAAAACTGCAAAAGAAAATTAAATAATAAATAAAAGAAAACCCACTGCGGTGGCCGGAGGTGGATCGGAGGGGGCTAGTGGAGCCTCTGTCGAGGTGAAGTAGGGGCTTGCTTGAGGGATGCGCACAATTCTAGGGTTTGGGGATGAGGTGCGATGCGGCTTCTGGTTGGAGGAGGAAGCTCGCGAGATCGGGGAACAGAGGCGCGGGGTTGGAGCTGGGTGCGTCGGCTCCGGCGTAGCTCACCTCCGGTAGGTGATGGCGGCTGCGGCTCCCCCTTCTTCTCTTTTTTTTTCATTTTTTTTAATTTGAACTGCGTCGCATTTGGAGGAATTGGGGGGTTGACCGATTAGAGAAAGAGGGGTGAGGGTTTTAAATTTATATATTAATTTAATTATTTAATTATTCTTCATAAAGTTAATTTTTTCGTTCAAACTCCAATTCGAACCCACTGACTGTCGTCCCTACTGATTACCCCCATTCTAAACACAATGGGATATGTATCGTAACCCAATTCGGCTGTTACGATCAGTTTCCGCTAAATTTAAAATATAAATCATTATATTTTAAATTCAAACACACATTTTAATTTACGGGGCCACATACAGACTCTAAAAATTCCAGAAAAATTATTTCTAGCTTTATGTTGACGATACGGTCCTAAGAAAACTAATTTCGTCAAATTTGGAGACCATTTGAAAAATGGTCATTTTCTGGTCGATCCAAATTGACTGAAACTGTCAAAACACGTTTTACTTCGCCATGCTGACATATTGATTCCAAAAATTATGAAAATTGAAATCAAGCAATTACTTGACATTCCGGATTCGACAAATGCGGTTTCTTCGAAAATGGAGGTCGTTTGCAAAATCACCATTTTTACGGCTATATTTCCGTTGCGACTATTTAATTATTCGGTTGCAAAATCTCGCTATGAAATTTTGATTTTTCAGATTCTTTGGGAAGATATTTTCAAATAGATTCAAATATTTTTGGTTTCACTAAAATCCAGTTTATTTTGAATCTGTACATTCATTTGAAATTTGAAATCAAATTTTCAAACTACCGCGCCATTTCCAATTCCTTTTGTAATTAAAATAAATATTTATATTCTAATTTCAATTTAAATAAATTTATACGTTCTAATTCTATTCAAAACAAATTTTTGCTCGTTATTATTTAAAATAAATCATTTTAAATATTCAAAATTCATTATAATTGCCAAAATAAAAATTTTAAATTGGTTCTGATTTTCCGGGTTATTACAATCTCCCCCACTTAAAATCTTTTCGTCCTCGAACGGAGCTGAAAGTTGTTTTACTAATCAACTCAACTTTCTGTGTGGCTTTCATTCTTCAAATTTTCAGTTTATAAGAATTTTCTAGTTTTTCACAAATTTGGCTAACACCTTAAATTTTTGAAAAATTTCGCCATAACCTTCTTTTTATAGGGAGCATTGGAAAAATCCCCAAACTGCCACACAGGCCCTCACATCTCAAAAGAAAAAGAAAAAGCCAAGTGGCTAGCCAATCGGCTCATAAAATCATCCAAACCCAATAAATTAGTAAACATGTACCTATTTGTCGGGCATACAATTTTATACCTCTTCTCTAGCCTTCTTGCTATGACCTGTTCAATGTATATACATGTATATGCATGCAATTTCAAACAATTTTCAATTCAGTCCAATATTCAATACAATTTGGCTAAATGGTTCAAATTTTAATTAATCAACCAATAATCTAACAACACAACCAGCAATCAATTAGTTGATTATCGTTTCAAATTCGTAATTTTTTATATATATATAAATTCATTTTGATGCCAAATTACAACAATAGACCTTATCTAGTTTTGGTTCTCACACCAGTCTAATGGAAATATATAGATATCCCACTTTCGTAGTTCGAACATAAATGTTGATGATGACGCATCAATCATCAGAACTATGCTCGGACGACTAGAGTGTGACTCCATATCCATCCCGTATATTCGAGGCTTCATATACACGTGGATCGGACGTATATTAAAAATCTCTATATACCCGAAAGTCTAAATCAATTTAAAATAAATTATTCAAATACGAATAATCAGGTTTATATTTTCAAAGCAAAATTTGTTTTCATTTTTATTTTTTAAAAACAACACTCTTCCGACTCATTCTAGGATGCTACTGATCCTATCTCTAACGAATCATTCTTATTGGATATTACTAATCCTATCTTTGATGAATTCTTTCGTTTAGTTCTAAGGTGCCTCGTTCTCGAGCTCTGTAAACCAAAGCTCTGATACCAAAATAAAACGGCCCGAACTTCCCTGTGAAGGAAAGCCCGGGTAGAATTGGGAACACGATGAATCATAACACGAACAAAAGAACATTTCATTACTTATTACAATTACATCAGAGTACAAGAATATACAGAGTATGAACAAATAATATACATTTGATAAATATCAGAGATTTACAAATTACAATACAACGGAAAATAATACAAAAACACAACTGAAAGAGATACACGGATACAGAGCTTTCCGAATATCATTCCAGTTGTAAACCGGAATCCTGTGAATATAAATCTGCAAAACCAAAACTACTAGCTTCCCATGTGGAAAATAGGGGCATCCAGAGTTTAGGTTAAAACAATAAACTCCAGGTTAGTCATGTGACTGGTGTGAGAACTAAAACAGTAATTAAACTTTACTTTAAAATCGGATATATCAAGGGACCACGCCGTATAACACGGAACGGGTTTCCACCCAAGAATACCAGTGCATATAACAAAACAGCGCAATGCTTTTTGGAAAAATGAAGCTATTATAAGACCCAGGTCACATCACACAATGCAACGCAAGCCGGAGGATAGGGTTTTCCCTTATAATAGCCAAACATGCTTGGTACGTTAAAACAAATCATTTGATACTATTATAAGTGCATAGTGTATAAAACCACTTCAAATATGAATGTATCAATCCTAGATGGCATGGGTACCATATATCATTTTGCCAATACTAGTCTCTACAATCAAAACCGCAAAGCCACATATTGAAAGTTGGATTTCCATCTGTGAACCAAGGCAAAGGGATCATTCTGTGCTAATTAGAGACTCTCTAGCCCGAGCCTCTGAAGCAGCTGCAACTGCACCTTGGATCGTCAGGGCCGGTCCACTCGATGTGGATAAAAATGCCGGAACACTACGTTTCCCTGCCCTATGGGGCGTAAAATTGGTCTGTATAAAGACCATAACATCCATTGGCCCTGCAGTGCTGATATATCTGAGGCACCTTGCTATCTGTCATCTACATAAGTAAAAAGTCTGGGCCTGCAAAACCCAGACACCACTCCTATCCAGAAGGAAACACATGCCATCCCTGATGTCCTCTCCCGTTTCTGGTTCACAACGGGGTGTGAGGCTCATGAGTTAACAAAATACACAAAGCTATGCTATATTAAAGCCGTGCTTCGATCATCAACCACAAGACTCTGCTTTTCAACAGAAGCCTTGATCATTTGCATCTTATCATGCCACACTGGCAATTCACGCCCTGCAACTGATGTCCATCAATCACATAGAATGAAGTCCAATGTCAGACACATCCATACAAGTCCGTTTTGGGCCTGAACGAAACCGGAGGCACCTTATTCCGCGTCCCGTATGTCCAATATAGGAGTAAGGTCCTCGCATATCCGGTCGGTCTCCAAGTACGTCTGGAACGATCACCATTTATTACCTTTTCTTGGGTGTACAGCCCAATCAAGACATCATTAATCATCCAAACGATGTGAAGACCTCCAGTCTTCAACCACCGTCTTCATCGTCGACTCATCGTCGATTCAGTTATTCAGAATGGGATAAACATGGTCTTTCTAAATAACTCGCGTATGTTATAAACAATTGCTATAAAAACACAACATACGACTCATTCCAATTCTGAATATTCTTTTATTTAAATATTCATATCTTTTGGGAAAGGTTCCCATTAATTTTATCAAAGATAAATTCTTTAAATTTATTCTTTAATCTTCCTTTGGATATCAATTCAAACCAAATTATGGTTTACACAAACTAGTCAGGATTAGCGAACCCTATCGAAGTAATCGTTTGTTTTAATTTCCCAATCCCAACCTATTCATCCCATGAAGTAAAACTGGTAATACTTCATATCTAACACCATGGTGTTATCGGTAAAATTAATTACCATTACACATTCAAATCTAATTAAAGATTTAACTATCGCTTGGAGCAAAACTAGTTATACTCCATCCTTAATCATTTCTTGAATTTAATAATATTAGTTATCAGACTAACATTTCAATCTAATTAAAGACTTATTAAAACTCTAATTCAGTTTTAATCTCCAAAAATCATTAGTTAATGATTTTCTTCAAAGTTAAGAAATTAATCTTATGTTTAACTGGGTTAAAGAACTAATGTCATTTAAAACACAGCTCACGATAAACCCAAAATCACATTCCATTAACAATGGAATTTTAATGGAAAACAGAATGATATATATAATCGATATAAACTTCCATATACAACCAATAATATAAATGGAACAATGGCAAAGCCTTTTAAATTCCATATATATTAACAGTCTTCCTCTACAGAAGCTCACTTCGACTATTACCAAATCGAATTCCATTCAATTATAATTTGATATGTTAAATTGGAAAATTTTACTTTTGGAAAATCTCCTTTAAATCTTAACAAAATATTTATAAATTCCAAATCACATTTCACTGTAAATCGGGTTAAAGAACGAATGTTGTTAAAAACACAGTTCACAATAAACCCAATTCACATTCCATTTCAAATCCAATTAAATGTTAATTAATTGGTAATTATTCTCTACATCCTAATTAAAAGATTTATTCTTTTCACACGGAGTTTAAGAACAGTGTTACTGAAGACCCCATCCCATCAGTCTCAAACCAAATTAGTAAGAGAACCATTCCCTAAGTATTAATCCCGAAGGCCGAAACCAACATCAGATCAATACCCAGAAAACCATTCAACTTAGATAATCTCCAGTTACTTTCTAATTTTCTTAAATCCATTAGGTTTAAGAACAGTATTATTAAAGATATCATTCACGACAATCCCAAAATCCAATTTGATATTAAATACAAGGCTCTAAATAGAAAATATATCGGCCTATATTCAATATCAAATTCTGAAACTGACAAATATCATAATGGGAACAACGATATATATATCTTCCAAATTCCTCCACAATATCCGTATAATCACGGAATCCAATATCGAAATATTCCGAAGATAATTTCGATTCAAATCCATTCCAATTCATATATTGGAAATTCTGGTTATTTTTAAAACCATTTCAAATCCAATTTATAATTGGATTATAATTCTAGTTAATAACTAGTTCATTTCGATAAAAATATATTTTTATCTTTTCAAATATGGAATTTTTCATCCCAATTCTTTCCAAATCATTTATTATGATTTTACATAAATTATTGCTATTTTTAATAATTTTATCAAGGCTCGTACAGTCGATTTTCATGAACGGCCATCGAACTTCACATTCAACGACCTTTTCCAAATTTGATATGGACATAATTCCAAATCCAACCGTTAGATTTTAAATCTTTGATATCCGTTCGAAAGCTATTCTCGATAAGAACCCAACGATTCCGGTTTTAGGAGAATCCGACGGTCAGATCTCCCGTAATATCCATACGAAGTCAATAGTCGAAATTCGTGAACTGCCGCGGCGCGGCGCGTTATATTCAGGCCATTATATATGTATATATATATATATAATATTATATATTATATATATTTCATCGATTTTATTTTAAAACGTATTTTATAAACCATTTTAAATTCGTTTTCAAAACGATTTCAACTTCATATTCAATTTTAAATAAAAATTGAATATTCCATATCATTAATATATAAATGATAATATTTCCAAAATATTACATTTTGAAATCAATTCCCTTTTCGACATTCATTATAAAAATGAATAAAATCGATATAAATATCGTTCAGGTCAAAATGGCGTTAATCTAATCAACACGGCTTTATATATTTAAATATTTTCGTGTCCATCCCAAATCGGACATCAAAATCAGATTTTGATCTTTTATTGAATATTATTTTAAAATATTCATTATTTTAAATTATTCTTATTTTAAATATTCGTTCTTTCTAAACTGGAATCAGACATAGTCAGTTACCATATAATGTGATTTTTGTGGATTTCATACAACACATGTATACAACACTAATCAAAATCAATCAACAATCATCTAGAGTGCATCACACAACTACATAAGCATTAAATATAAATAATTAACGCTTACAACATCCTGTTAACCAATCGACTTAAATACTACTAAACAGTTGGGATTAGTGTACGTCAAATATCATCCTAACACCCGTATGGGGTTTTCAAATAACAAACACTGATTATTATTTGTGCAGTTGGGCGATGTGTAAAATATATCGTCCCAATCCATATCAGTCAAATGGGTGTATATAAACAAATCGTCTAATTTGTAAATGAATATTTATTTGATTCATATACACGTTAAAATATATATTTTTAACGATAAAATATTTATTTCCACACATGAATATTTTATACAGTCATTTCACATCATAAACAATTTTCATAACACAATCCAACAAACAAGTCGTCCATGGTCTGTGGACGACGGGGAGCAGTTCATATATGCAGTTTTAAAAGAAATAAATGTATTAAGAAAATTATAGTGAGGAGTTATCACCTTTGGGATCCACTCGTCCAGTTTTATTTTTGAATTTCTGAAACGTTTGGATTTGCCCGAAATTCAACGCAGTCTTCTCCACGCTGTTCATATTGAAAAATCACATTCTCAATATGATGTTTATATATTTTTATCTAACTAAAAATAATATTTTTCCATTGATACTTATATTTTAAAAATCCCATTAATTATGTCGCTTAATATATAATAAAAATCATATTTTACAATTCAGTTTTCTATATAAAAAACATATTTTTATAACGATGTTTTAGTATAAAAACCATATTTTGATGTCGCTACACATATAATAAAAATCATATTTTTACTTCGTGAACTTCATAATAAAAATTATATTTTTATTCCGCCACTTCATATATAAAAATCAAATTTTTATTCGATATTCAAATAATATAAATCGATTATTCGATATTCAAATAATCAAAATAAATTTTTTATCTAATATTCATACAAATAAAAATCATATTTTTATTTCAAATATATATAGATAGAAATCATATTTTTATTCTAATGGCATATATAATTAAAAATCTAATCTTTTTAAAATTAAAAATCTAACCTTTTTTATGTTAAAACTCAAATCTTTTTTAAAGTTAAAAATCCTATCTTTTTAAAGTTATTAATCCTAACTTTTTAAAGTTATTAACCATAACTTTTTATAGTAAAAAAACAAAATCTTTTTAAAGTTATTATATATAAAACTGAAAAGAAATTTAAATAATAAATAAAAGAAAACTCACTGCGGTGGCCGGAGGTGGATCGAAGGGGGTTGGTGGAGGAGTTGTCGAGGTGAAGCAGGGGCTCGTGGATCGGAGATTTGGTGAGGGGTGCGCGCGGTTCTAGGGTTTGGGGATGACGTGCGACGTGGCTTCTGGTTGGAGGAGGGAGCTCGCGAGATCGGGGAACGGAGGCGTAGGGTTGGAGCTTGGTGCATTGGCTCCGGCGTGGTGGTGGCCGCGGCTCCCCCTTCTACTCTTTTTTTGTAACTAAGTTGGGTTTGGAGGAATTGGGGGGGGGGGGGGGTTGACCTATTAGAGAAAGAGGGGTGAGGTTTTATATTTATATATTAATTTAATTATTTAATTATTCTTCATAAAGTTAATTTTTTCGTTCGAACTCTAATTCGAACCCATTGACTGTCGTCTCTAACTGATTACCCCCATTCTGAACACAATGGGATATGTATCTAACCCAATTCGGCTGTTACGATCAGTTTCCGCTAAATTTAAAATATAAATCATTATATTTTAAATTCAAACACACATTTTAATTTACCGCGGCCACATACAGACTCTAAAAATTCCAGCAAAATTATTTCTAGCTTCGTATTGACGATATGGTCCTAAAAAACCTAATTTCGTCAAATTTGGAGACTGTTTGAAAAATAGTCATTTTCTGGTTGATCCAAGTTGACTAAAACAGTCAAAACACGTTTTACTTTGCCACGCTCACATATTGATTCCAAAAATTATGAAAATTGGAATCAAGCAATAACTTGACATTCCGGATCCAACAGAACTGGTCTCGTCGAAAACGGAGGTCGTTTGCAAAATTGCTATTTTACGGGCTATATTTCCATAGCGACTATTCAGAATTTTCAACTGGACATTACTTTTTATTCCCGCTATCAAATTTTGATTTTTCAGATTCTTTGGGAAGATATTTTCAAATAGATTCAAATATTTTTGGTTTCACTAAAATCCGGTTTATTTTGTATCCTATACATTCATATGAAATTTGAGATCGAATTTTCAAACTACTGCGCCATTTCCAATTCCTTCTATAATGAAAATAAATATTGATATTCTAATTTCGATTTAAATAAATTTATACGTTCTAATTCTATTCAAAACAAATTTCTCGTCGTTATTATTTAAAATAAATCCTTTTAAATATTCAAAATTCATTAAAATTGCCAAAATAAAAATTTTAAATCGGTTCTGGTTTTCCGGGTTGTTACAAAATCCATTTTGCAGGTCTTTTTTTACATAAATAGATAGTGTAAATAAAACGACAAAATATGACTGTTACCTGTATTTATCGAAAATCGACAGTTTAAAAATAATAATTGTACAAACGTTTTGCTATTTAAATAGTAACATTTACATATATTAACAAGTATTTAAATCTCTCTTAAACTAATGAACATATTTATTAAGTTAAAGAAGTAATTAATTAAGTTAAGTGTGATATGACATAAAAGTTAAGTAATAATTACGAATCATACCAAACATCTTTAAAGAAATCTCGTTATTACCTTATACCAAATCCAAAGTCATATCATGCATGGAAAAAGAGCATTTCCTAATGCCAACATTTCATATTTTTCACTCATGAACATTTATTTTCATTTAAAAAAAAATCAGAAATGGCAACCATTTTGGCAAATAAATGGAAACATTTTCAAAAACCAAAGCCCCCTCTAAACTTCTATTTTTCATCGCCTCCTCCCCATTCCCCTTTCCCCCATTACCTTCTCTCAATCTCCACGAGTTCTACCATAGCAAAAAAGCACAAACTAAAACCCTCGAATACAGATCTGGATGCTTCACTGTCTAGATCTGGCCATCGCTTTGCTCCGACTACCCCTAATGGAGTCCCTTTTGACGATAAAGCCAAGTTTGTGGTCCTGATCGAGTTACTACCTAACATGATTGAAGAAAAACTGTATAAAGTCTTGTCTCTCCCAACTATTACACGGTGTACTATGGTTATAAAGCCCCCTATGTGCTGTCTTCTCCTATAGATTTGGTCACACTACCAAACCCAACCTCGGCAATGGAATACGATGCTGGAATTAGAAAAGATTTGGCTACTGAAAAATCAGGCACACGTAATACTAACTCTCTTGCTGAATGTGATAGGGTCGATACGACATCTGCTATAGTCAGAGGAAATGATGTGGTGATAGGTGATGATAAGACAATATTTAATAGTTGGGTACAGATGCTGCTAATAACGTTAAGGCTGGCAATGGCAAAGTGGTTGTCATAATAGACAGTGTTCAGAAACCAAAATGTCGTTCCTCTTTGATATGCTCTGGAAATGGAAAGGCAGACATACCTGATAATACATCATTTGTTAAGGTAGAGTTTTTAGTTAAGGACACTGGGACATGTAACATGCAAGTAGAGGCTGCTAATGATACAATTAAAAGAATAAAGATCTTTGAGAATTTGCCTTGAAATATGGGTACATATATGCCCGATTCTTTGAAATTCGGTGTCCGATGGAATAAGTAATCTACCAGTGGAGGTGATACATGCTGGGGCTCACTTTCGATTAGATTGTTTGGTTGGTTTCTTCCTTGATACTCCCCCTATGTACTCGTTTGTTAGGGAGCATCATGATAAGGTGTAGCAACTTCGTGGTAGTCTCCAATTTCTTATGGATAAAGCAATGTTTTCATGAAAATGTCAGTTCTAGAGGAGTGTTTCCATGTCTTTACCATTGAGCCTACTATTGTTAGGGGGAAACCATTTATCATAACTCTATGGAGTTCAACAGTTGACACAGCTAGAGAAAAAGTCCTGTCTATTCTTGTTTGGACTTATTTCTCACATCCCCTAGGTCTTGCAATCGCTAATCAACTTAAACTGGTTATCCAGTTCCATAGGAAAGCCTAGGTGTTTTGATGCAAACATTGTTGCTAGAAGCGAAGTATTCTATTTTAAAGCTTTGATTCAAATATCCCTTGATAAACCACCCCCGTAGACGATAAAAGTTAGAGTTGATGATGATTATGTAGTGGAGGTACGAGTATGTGCCTAACCATGCTATACTCTTTTCTGGGTACATCAATGTTATCAGATCTAGTGATGACTTCAGTTACGACTCTACTGATGATTCCAGTAGTCCCTCATTTGTTATGGATTAGCTGGGATCGCATTAGTGTGCTGCCACAATTATCACGCATTACAGTGTCTTTTCACTTCAAACAAGAACTTAGTAGTTAGGTGAACTGTCTAACTCCTATTCTATATTATAATCATTATTCGTTATAATGGAAAGTGATTGCGGCCACTATAAAAGCTGGCTGGCTTTGCCAATCATTTCATACTTTTTATCCCCATTAATACATATCTCATCTCTAAAAGCTAACATCATTTTAAGTACAAAATAAATAATAAAGTAATAAAGTTAATATGGTAACTAACCAAGTTAGCTGCAACTATAAATAACCCTCCATTCCATCCATTTTCTTTACATTTCCATTCATCCTTTGCTTTCTTCTTACCTTCTCCATTTCAATGGCATCCAACATCTCCACCTTCCCTCCACCTCCAATCTCCTCTACCTACGGCCACACCTTCACCCACTCATGGTCAAAGCTCCACCACCTAACCAAGTTCAACTATAAATTCCACTTCATTTCACTCAACTTCAAATAGGCATGTCATCTTCTTTCCAACATCAAATAACTTCATTCTTTTTTTTCCAAGTATAATTTCGAGAGAAATAACTTTCTAGTTTATAATTTTTACCAATTTCAGGTTTATCTAGTCCAAAACCACTGATTTTTCCATTGTACTTCTCTGCCCGGATTTGCCAAATGAAAATACTCCATTTTGTATCAACCATAGCTCCTCCAAAAAATATCCAATTCAAGTATTTCTTTTTTTCAAACCTTGTACAATTCTAATGGCTAGATCTTTTATGTTGAGCACTTCATTTATTTTTTAGACTAGATAGTGCAAATTTCTTGACTATTGGACACAACTTTTAGACTTATATTTTTTACTAAATTCGAGAACACCCTCTATTCTTTTGATGTTGTCTCACCTAAATCTAGAACCAATTGGATGAATTTTCTAAAACCATAAGAACAGAAAATTCTACAACTTTCGTCTTTACGTCTTTCTCAAATTCGAAGTTTAAAATGCCTATAAACCCAAGGTAAAGTTGGCCTGTTTTTTGGTTATAGTTTATGAGTTCAAGTTAAAAGCTACACCCAAGTACATAACCTCCTATGCCTAGGACGAATCATACAGTCCTCCAAATAATAAGAAAACAAAAGAGAGAAGAAAAATAGAAGTGAGAGAGAAAAATGATTGAGACATTAGTCGCGATGCAGAGGAAGAGAGTGCATTCCAATTGTAAAAAATGGCGAAGTCAAAATCAAAGGTGAGGCATAATCTCACAGCTATAGTAGTTAATCACCATTAAACCATATGTTTTAAAAGTAATTTTTTCTTGTTTGGCTATTTATATGGTTGATTATGATATCCCGTGATAGTTTAGATTTATTATTTGTATGTACGAATAGTGATTTCATGTAGGAAATCATTAAATGTCATGTTGGATGGATGAATAATGATTAAAATCATTATATGTTATGTTAAATGGATGAACGTATGGTAGTTAGGATGTTAACAATTATCATGTTAAATTTAGGTAACGATACCCTTCATAAACATGAGACAAACATAGATTTAGTTTAAATCTCCATATGAAAAAGTTAATTATGATCACGTTAGAAAAAAGGACAATAAACCAAATTCTAGAAATTTAATATGAAAGCTAGTAGTTTGAAATTAAAGTAATATGGAGTTCAAAACAAAAACGAAATTGAATTTGGAGTTAAAATGTATAGTAAACCAAAAACCAAAAAAAGGAATGAATGGTAAATTAAAATTGAAATTGGTTAGGAAAATGAAGTTGAGTTAGACATGTAGATAAATATTTAAATGTAATTGGAAAGCACCAATAGCCTTACCTTATTTTTAAATGGATTTTAGATGAAATTGGGATGCAAATATATAGATGAGTAATTTGGATTTCATAGATATGATCTGCCTGTACTTGGTATTAAAGTTTGTAGAGGCAACTCGTCCTATTAGTGGAATTTAAATGGTGATCTCACCATTATTCTTCCCATAGATCTTATTGGATATGGAGATTGATATCTAGTAGAATTAGAGGAACCTACATGATTTGTATTTCTCCAGTAAGATATTCTAGAGAATGAATTAGAATTATTTTCCAAATAAAAGTAATGAATACAATTAATAATGATTTGAATGAATCATTAAAATTGAATCAGTTAAGAATATTTTGGAATGATTAAAGAATTATTTAAAGAATAATTTGAAAATTTATTAATTGAGTATGCAGGAACGACTAGTACATGGCGTACCATTTGTGAATGTCAATTTATTGACCGAAGATTGGAACTGATCTAAGGGAAAGCCCGAATACTCTACAAGTAAAATCAGAGAAGTAAAAAGGTTTAAAATCAATCAAATAACTTGACCGCCATATGGGTGACATAGCGATAATAACTAGGTATGGGTTTGGAAAAACCAATTATCTGCTCTCTCTAGCTATTCGAATTAGCCCGAAGGAGGGAATAGTAAATTTGATTTATTAGAATCAAATTATTGTTAACATCAAAAGGTGGTTCTCTTGACAATCAACCTCCAAATGCACAAACCATACACAAGTAACATATCACCACCGATAAATCGCAATCACAGAAAACAGTAAAGTAAAAGGGTATACATTGATTTTTTATAGTGGTTCGGCGTTAACAAGCCAACGTCCACTTTACAATCTATTGTTTATACTATCAGATTATAATACAGTTGATTTCTTATGAAAAAAATTAGAGATAAGAAATGATTTTAATTAACATAATGTCCTTTCCTCAATTATGGAGTTCGACCTTTCTGTGATGCAATGGCCTTGCGTGCCATAAGTTAGGAAAAAAGCCGATCCTTTTCTAGTTTCAAAAACCATGTATTTGTAGCGAGTTGCTATAGCAGTTCGACTAGACCACGAGGCACCTGATCTGGGCTTCTATGAGATAGTGAAGCTAGTCTTTAGTTGGTGGGACATATCCTCTTAGGTTCGGTACTAGACACATGTAATGCGATCCAATCTTATAGGCTAGTGTGTAGAGCACGAGTGAGTAGAAGAATAAGTCTTCGATATATTTCCAAGAGATAGAATTGGTCAAATGATCAAGCCAGTGCTCGGCTCGAATTAGTCAAATCGAACTGGCTCGACATAGTTAAACCGAACTGGTTCGACTTAGTCAAGCCAAACTTTCCATTCCAGGGAGATCCTCGTTACTTCTTTCATCCAACCTCCAAGCCATGACTGATATGATTCGAGTTGAACCATGAAATACCAACTGAAAATGTTAAACTATTCATATCAGTCCTATCACTTCGACCCGAAGTACTACAGTGTGGAGGTAGGTTGAAGCGACTTTACCGATCCAGAAACCAGTCGTGCACAATCCATGCTTCTAAGTGTTTTTTCATCTAAATTAAGTGAGTGTGGGCTCTCTAGGGCCCGTGTTCAAATCCTAAACGTTCCGATAGCCAGAAATTCATGATGTGACTGCCTTACCAAAAAGCGGTCAACACTTTTCCCTTCAAAACATATCTTTCTATGGAAGATGTGTTTTGAATAATCCATAAGCTATAAAAATCCGTAGAGATCCAAAATAGAAGTCCAATATCCGAAACCCAAAAACCCATGATCACACCAGATCGTTGTAACGTCCCGTATTTTTGGTAATTGGATATTTAATATATTTTATTATTTTAAATATCGATTTGGAATTTTAATTGGATTTATAATTCGTTTATATAGCAGAGTTAAACGTATAATTTATATATAATTGTAGAACGAACTCGTAACGTTGCGGTAGTTCATAAATTTCGCTTTGAACTTCAATTGAATATACATAATCCGTTTTAGATCGGAATACTGTGAAACAAGAATCGTCTGAATCGATTTAATTAGAATTTTCTAATGGAAGAGAAAATTGGATATTTCAAATTATAGTTTGTTAGTTATGTCCAATTCAAATTTTCGAATAGTTGCTATGGAATTCGTTAATAAACAATAACGTTTATTTAATAAATTATAAAGAACTTTATATAATTTGAATACCGTCTAATCCGGAATTTTTATAAAATTGAGTTTAAAATCTATATTGGTTTATTTTGAAGCGGTGTAAGGTTTTATTTGAAGATATGCAATAATAATAATTTTTTATTATTTAAATTGAATTGTTTTGCATTTATTTATAATTTTATCATTATTATATAGGCCTTAAAAATGTTTTCTTTACAAATTACCTCCATTTCGATAAAACAAGTGTTATTGGAATACATATAGCTAATTATTGCTAGATTTCCAGTTTGGAGCCAATCGGAGTTGTTTTATAGGTATGTACAATTTAAAGGTGAACAGATAAATTAAAAATACAATGTTCTGCAAACAGAGTCGGTTTTGACCGAAATTAATTTCATTGGGAACGGAATAATGAGACAGAGCGGTTTGTTCGTTTTCGTTACGTTTGGAGTTTGGATATAACAGTGCGTATATTTAACGGTCAACGTTAAACCGTGGTACCGTATTTAAAAATTAAAATAAACCTACCATAAACTCGCCACCTAGTTATATCACGCCTAGCCAAAAATTTAGGTGTTGTACAAATTTTCAAGTCTCCATCAAATTAAAAGATGTACAAACCTATATACAAGCCTACCTTCATACTTAAGAATTAAGGAAACAGTAAACTACCTAAGGCTAAGTTAAGTACACAAGCAGATAGACTTTGAAATGAAAACACACTGAAAAGAAAATTGTGGCTACTTCTGTTGTCTACCTTATTTCTTCTACTCTACGTAAAACAAAAGTGTTAACACCTATACCAGCTACTCTGAATTCATTACATATGCGGCTTGTAATTTCTTTTCAACTGGTTACCCTTATATTTCGATTCCCACCCCATGTACGATTGCACATGAAAATCCTATCAAACTTAATATCTCTGCAAACCAAAATCTAGTCTATTACTTCATTATTAAGTTTATAAAACCACGGGCAAAAATACCTACTCTGCATAACTACCCAATGTCCATTCATGTGACAGCCACCCTGCACCATCAGACATTTCCCATGAAATGCGCTGCGCTAATGCCCGACTGGTACGGGACTGTCGTCAAAAGAAAGGGTTTGAAATGATGAATCATCAAGAACCTGTAGTATATCTCAAATGCGTGGAATAAAATATAATAATAACATAATTTGATATAAAACATGAGAGGCTGTACATAAGCTGAAGACTAAACCATATCCATCAGAGTAGAGGAAACCAAAATACAGCTTCATATCCAAACCATTATTACAACTTCAAAATACTGCCTCTAAAAGAAATAAAAGAGGTACACTACTAATGCCCAAAGCAGTGACCAGCAACAAACACAGGAAGAATATATGTATATAGTACGTGGAAGCGTCTTACTCGTCTCTGGACAACTACTCGTGCATAACCACGTAACCTATCCCTAGTCTGCTCGTTTAGGAGAACCCAGTGTAATAAGAAGAGATATAAAACTCTAGGTCAGACGAAAGTCTGGTGTGAGTGATAGCAAATCTGAACAACAAAATAAAGCAATAACAGGTATAAATAATCATACCTGGCCTGGACCTGCAACCAAGGAGTTAGCACGACAAGATGTACAATACTTTAAGGTAACACTATCATAAAGTGTAAAATGGAAGTGTACATGTCATGGTGATAGCAAACATCAAACATAGTAAACATCAGTGCGTAAAGTGTACGATATCCGCCGCTTTGATCACCAGATCTATTGGGGCCATGACGGAGTCCCAGTCCACAAAACTATTGCTATGACCGCTTTGCCCTTTGGGGACATGACGGAGTCCCACCTCGTACAACTATTGCTCTGACCCCACTGCACTGATCTATAGTCAATAACCCTAACGAGTCAACCAGTCCACACAGCCATGGCTCTG
Organism: Allium sativum; assembly: GCA_030737875.1. Classification (NCBI taxonomy): domain Eukaryota; kingdom Viridiplantae; phylum Streptophyta; class Magnoliopsida; order Asparagales; family Amaryllidaceae; genus Allium; species Allium sativum. Next base: position 481,289,250 of record CM060915.1, read on the forward strand.
GTTCGTCTACATGCCCCTAATCTCAATGGTGAACCAAAGTTATAGATATCGATAACTCCTTTGCACACGTCCCGCAGGAAAGCCCAACTCCAGAAGTTAACTCGTTGGTTCCCATCTGAATCCTAAGTAATAACTCCCCATTTGGACTTCCTCTGCATCTCGGGTTTTGGTTGAATTGGAGTTGGTCTTCAGAAGAGTCATCACGTAGAAGTAGAAATCCAAATCGAACTCGATTCGGTCACTTCTGTTCGATTTGGTACTCAAGTCCACAGTTCGGTTCGGTTCAGTTCGGCTTCATCATCTCCGGATCCTGGTTCGGTTCGGTGCCCAAGTCTCCGGTTCTGTTCGGTACCCAAGTATCCGGTTCGGTTCGGTCACTTGTCCTCCAGTTGATCCAATATGATCCCATCCAATGCTAAGCTCCAGCTCAACTCCAACTCTATGCAAGTGTCCTTTCTCCTCGCCATGCTCTAATCCGGTTAGGTCTGGCCCATCCGATTTGATCCCCTAGCCGATCCGATCCGAAGCTCTGCAGATTTTCCAGAAAGCTTGTATTGTCCATTCTCGCCATACGACGACATTTCTAACCATTCTAACTTTACTACACAATCATAAAACATCGCAAACAATAGTAACAACATATTGGTTAAGTCAAAAAGATCAAAACATCAATTACATAGGCTATTTTAGGTCAAACATACCCAAGACCATGATTTTCCCCTTAATCCCCTAAATTTCGGGATTAGCAAACTTAATCAAAATTAACCCAAATTTATATTAGCGACATGAAATAATATTTTAGAATTTTTACATAATTTTTAGGTGTATAATTTCGCTAATCACCCGTAATTAGCCATAATTAGTGAATAAACATGCTAATCACTCACCTTAGCCAATAATTAATGAAAGATCTGAAACTTTTACTGATTTGGCTCGGATTCCTATGTAGTCCAGCAGCTCTATCTCGATTTTGGTGCTAATCCGTCTTAATTTGATGTTGATTTGCTTAATATGTGGTTAGAAAGTGATTAGAGAGAGATTTGGAGATGGAGGCCATTACTAGGGTTCAAGGAATGTTTGTAGCGGCTAGAAAAATGAAAGGGAATCTTTTTCCATACCCTTTCAGCCCTCCCATTACGCTAATCCTGAAATGGTTTATGAGTTTGCTTGCTAATTATTCTATTAAGCCCAATTAGGTTGTTTTTCCATCTTCAAATCTTATTTCAGCCATATCTCCCAAACAGTAAGTCCGTTTGATTATTGTGACCACTCTACGGAATTGGAAAACATCATCTGAATCCAATGGAAGTGGTTTTAAATCAAAACCCCTTACTAATCAAAAGTTATAGGCGAAACAAGATTCGCTAGGGGTAAAATGGTCATTTAAAATTCGGCCAAAATTGTGAATGTGGGAAATGACCCCAATAGTCATTTCCCAAAGTTACACGACCATATGACTTCTCATGAAAATAAAATAAATATTCTACGATCCTCCGATACGTAGAATGCAGGTCGTTGCACTCCCTCCCCCTTCCCTTAAGAAATTTCGCCCTTAAAATTCCTTAACAAAGAAACAACAATGGTACCGCGCATGTCTATCAGCCATTTGCAAACAATCAAACATATATAACATAGCAAGCCTATCCTAGCATGCGGTTTACTAACAAGGGAATAACTATGTCGCAATTTAAAATCTTACCAGGTAAAGAGCTCTGGATAAGACTTCCTTATGCTCTCCTAGGTTTCCCAAGTCCAATCATTCTCATTATCACCCCACTGGATCTTAAGCAGTTTCACCGTCTTCCTTTGAAGTTGTTTCATATCGTGTCCGACAATAAGAATCGTTTTGAGGTTTCCAACTGCCTTGGGTTCTATCTCAATATCATCCAACTGATCTGGTGAAATAGTCATATCAGAATCGTGCAAGAATTTCCTTAACTGAGAAACATGAAATACGTTGTGCACTCCCGCCATCTTGTCAGGTAATCCAACTTTATACGCTAAATTCCCAACTTGTTCGAGAATTGGAAACAGACCAACAAACCTTGGTGCTAACTTACCTCTCCTACCAAATCAAATCACACTCTTCAACGGAGAAATCTTGACGAATACCAATTCGCCTACGGAGAATTTCAAATCTCTTCGTCTTTTATTAGCATAACTCTTTTGCCTATCTTGGGCAGCCTTCATTCGCTGTTGACTAACCTTGATCTTGTCTGAAGTCTCTCTTATTATATCTGGTCCAAGCACAAATTTCTCGCCGGTTTCCAAGCAACATGAGGGTGAGTTGCACGGTCTTGCGTACAAAGCTTCAAATGGAGCCAAACCAATACTGGACTGATAGCTATTATTATATGCGAACTCAACCAGATGCAAATTGTCATCCCATGACCCTCCAAAATCCAATATACAAGCTCTCAGGATATCCTCTAATACACGATTCACCCTCTCTGTTTGACCGTCGGTTTGGGGATGGTACACAGTACTGAGATGTAATTCTTAACCTAAAGCTTCTTGTAAGCTCTTACAAAACCCACTAGTAAATAACTGATCTCGGTCACTCACAATACCTTTACGTATTCCATGAAATCGCACTACCCACTTCACATACAGTTCCGCTGACTTAGCTGTCGTTCTATTCGACTTGACCGGTATAAACCTCGCACTTTTTGTCAATCGATCCACAATCACCCAAATACTATCATGACCCAATCTAGTCCTTGGTAAACTATCGATGAAATCCATTGAGACTTTTTCCCATTTCCATTTGGGAATCTCCAATGTTTGTAACAAACCACTAGGCATCTTTTTCTTGGCTTTACTAGCTAGCAGTTCATGCACTATGATATAAATTTTCCAACGTCTCTCTTCATCCCTTCCCAATAGTAGGTCTGCTTCATGTCTCGATACATTTTATTACCACCGAGACGTATAGTCAGTTTCAAATGATGACACATTTTAAGCACTTCATCTCTCAATCCATGAACATTAGGTACAACTAGTCTCCCATTCTTTCGAAGCCATCCCTCTCAATCAAGTCCATACTTGTTCATCTCTCCACCGTCGATACCCATCTCTACCTTGAAGATGTTTCCAATAGGTTGGGATCATCCCTCTGACGGGAACCGATCCGTTCAATCAAAGTGGGTCTGATCATCAAACTTGCTAAAATCTCTGGATCTAATTCACACTTAGGTCTGAAATCATATCCCGTAATATACTCCAGTTGCTTCCATTCAAGAAATATAGCTCCCAAACTGGCATGTCTCCTACTCAATGCATCAGCTACTGCATTGCCCTTCCCGGGTGTGTATGTGATATTGAAATCATATGAAGCCAAGAATTATAACCATATTTGCTGATGAAGATTTAAATCCTTTTGAGAGAAAAGGTACTTTAATGACTTATGATAATTAAACAACTCGAATATGTCTCCCAAGAGATAATGTCTCCACATCTTCAATGCGAGCACAATCGCTGCCAATTCTAAATCATGGGTAGGATATCTTTTCTCATGTGGTTTCAGTTGCCGACTAGCATAAGCTACAACCCTATCTCCTTGCATCAGTACCGCACCTAGTTTGGTACCATTGGAATCCGTGTATACCGTCATCCCTTCGTTCCTCTTAGGAATAATTAACACTGGTGCACACGTTAACTTCTCCTTTAGGCTTTTAAATGCATTCTCACCCCTTTTGTTCCAAACAAATGCTTGATTCTTTTTGGTCAACTAAGTTAATGATGCCAATATCTTGGAGAAGTCTTGAATAAACTTACGATAACATCCAACTAACCCCAAGAAACTTCTCACGTCCGTTGCATTCTTGGGTGTAGACTAATCATGTACCGTAGCCACCTTCGCAGGATCCACGACAATACCATTCTCTGAAACAACATGGCCCAAGAACCTCACTTCCCTCCTCCAGAAGTGACACATAGAAAATTTTACTTTCAAGTGGTGTTTCCTCAACACCTTCATCACTGTCCTCAAATGTTCCTTGTGTTCTTCCTCTATCATCCAGTAAACCAAGATATCGTCCACGAACACAAGAACAAACTTATTTAATTGATCTCTTAAAACCCTATTTACAAGATCCACAAAATATGCGGGTGCATTGGTCAATCCGAATGACATAACCAACTACTCGCCGAATCCAGATGGCGTCCGAAATGTCGTTTTAGGTATACTCTCAGCTGCTTCTCGGAGCTGATGAAATCCTGTCGCGAGATCCAACTGGCAAAACACTCTTGCTCCATTTTACTGATCAAACAAATCATCTATCCATGGAAGAGGATACTTATTCTTCCTAGTTACCTTGTTCAACTCGTTGCAGTCCACACGTAAGCGAAGGGAACCATCAGCCTTAGTAGCAAATACAACTTGTGCTCCCCACTCGGAAACACTTCTTTGGATAAATCCCTTCTTCAAAAGATTGCCTACTTGCACTTCGATCTCTCATTGTTCCCTTGGTGCCATACGACGGAGAGACATCATTATAGGTTTGGCATTTTTCACTAAATCAATCCGAAACTCGATCTCTCGGTGTGGTGGAAGTCCGGTCGCTTCCCCGAAGATGTCCGGATACTCGCCAGCAATAGGCACATCTGATAACTCATCATGCGGGATGTCGAGGGAATTTAGAAAACTAGCCATCACCCATCTCTTGGTAGGCAACCCAATACCACCCTCCATCCATCATCCACTCTATTGGTCACCGAAGACCCCTTACAGTCTACCACCACCCCATACCTTTGGAGCCAATTGACTCAAAAATGATGACAAACCCAGTAAAGCCCAAAACAAAGCAATCACAAGTAAACATACATCCATGACCTGATAAGACCAAATTACGACAAATCATACAAAGTTTAGTCGAACAACCGATCGGGTTCGTCACAACTAAAGATCTATCGACAATATCGGATTCTAAACCCAACCTATCTACCAGATCACTAGATACGAAAGAATGGGAAGCCCTGGTATCAAACAATACTCGAACAGGAACATCATAAATAGAAAGCATACCTTGAATAACGACACCCTTCCCCTTTTTCGCTACAGTTGGGGCATTTGACAAAGAAGGAACAATGTTGATAGCATATGCTTTCACGATCTGCTTCTCTTTAGGTGGGGACATTTACCCATGAGATGCCCCACTTGGCCACGGTTGAAGCACTTCCTGTCTGTTGGCTTTGCTTGAAAATTTCTGGCATAGTGACCCTTCTTGCCGCAACTAAAGCACTCAACATCTTTCTTATTCTTCTTTTTCTGACCATCCTTTGTTTGTTTCTGTTTCCTTTTATTCTAGGAGTTCTTATTGCCTTCACCGCTCGCCTATAGTTTTGGCTCCCCTGTAGATGTAATAGCAACATCAGCCTTTGACTTAGGGTAAAGGCTCTCCGATCTCAATGCCTTCCCTACAATAGATTCGAAAGTTCCATCGATATGGTTTATAAATCTTTCCCCCAAGTACCCATCTAGGCTAGTTATGAACTTCTTGTTCTTCTTCTTGGCAGCATCGATAAGAGATCATCCATATTTCGATAAGGTATCGAATTTAGTAATATATTTCGAGACTGGCCTACCGTTCTGCTTGAGGTCCAAAAATTTCCTAAACAATTCCGATTTCTGAGCAGCTGGAATAAACTTGTCACTGAAGCGAGTCTTAAAATGATTCAAAGTAATTTGATCCTCGTGAGTAACCGCTTTAATGGCATTCCACCAATTCATAGCCCATCCTTGAAGCTGACGCGATGCTAACTTTCTCCTCATTGCATCATCGATCCCCAAATCCTCGAAGATGCGCTCACAACTATCAAGCCAATCTTGAACCTCCAAAGCCGATTCTGTTCCATGGAACAGCTTCCCACCAAGGCTAGTATAATCCATGTTAAGCTTGGCAAAATTGGCTCTAGGCGCCTGCACTACTTCACTACCACCGTTAGCAGCATTGGGAACTGCTCCATGAGCATCCCTAAGCATCTCTCGCATGAAGGTAGTAAACATCGTCCTTATATTGGGGACATTCCCATTGTTGGCCCCTAAACCCGCTCCTTCTTCAAATCCCAATGCGGGGTTCCTCACCGTGCTCCTCGTATTTCGGCTCATTGTTCAATCTGTAAAGAGAAAACGATTAACCACCTCCTTAGTGGTGCCAATGCAGTGCGATTTCATCCTTAGATAAACTAATAGTATATATAGTTTTTTTTAATTTGAAAACCAAAATATCCCAAATATGCGCTCTCATATACGCATATTATATCTCCCTGATGTCTTCCCCAGGGTTAAACTATGCAACCTGGCTTTCATACCAAGCGTGACGGCCGACCCACACCATCAGACATTTCCCATGAAATGTGCTGCGCCAATGCCCGACTCATACAGGACAATCGTCAAAAAAAGGGTGTGAAACGATGAATCATCAAGAACCTATAGTATATCTCACAACGCATGGAATAAAATATAATGATAACATAACTTGATAAAAAACAGGCGAGACAATACATAAGATGAAGATTAAACCATATCCATCAGAGTAGCGGAAATCAAAATACAGCTTCATATCCAAACCATTATTACAACTTCAAAATATTGTCTCTAAAAGGAAATAAAAGAGATACACTACTAATGCCCAAAGTAGTGACCAGCAACAACACAGGAATAATATATGTATATAGTACGTGGAAGCCTCTTGCTCGTCTCCAGATAGCTATTCGTGCATAACCACATAACCTGTCTCTAGTCTGCTCGTTTAGGAGCACCCAGAATAATAAGAAGAGATATAAAACTCTGGGTCAGACGAAAGTCTGGTGTGAGCGATAGCAAATCTGAATAGCAAAATAAAGCAATAACAAGTATAAATAATCATACCTGACCTGGACCTGCAACCAAAGAGTTAGCACAACAAGATGTACAGTACTCTAAGGTAACACTAACATAGAGTGTAAAGTGGAAGTGTACATGTCATGGTTATAGCAAACATCAAACATAACAATCATCCTCACATCTCTCACTCAGTGCGTAAAGAATACGATATCCGCAGCTTTGATCTCCAAATCTATTGGGGCCATGACGGAGTCCCACTCCACATAACTATTGCTACAAGCACTTTTCCCTTTGGGGACATGACGGAGTCCCACCCCGTACAACTATTGCTCTGACCCCATTGCACTGATCCATTGTCAATAACCCTAACGACTTAACCAGTCCACACAACTCTGGCTCTGGTTCGTCTACATGCCCCCTCTCTCAATGGTGAACCAAAGTTATAGATATCGATAACCCCTTTCCTAATGTCCCACAGCAAAGCCCAACTCCAGAAGTTAACTCGTTGGTTCCTATCTGGATCCTAAGTAATAACTCCCCATTTGGACTTCCTTTGCATCTCGGGTTTTGGTTGAATTGGAGTTGGTCTTCAGAAGAGTCATCGTGTAGAAGTAGAAGTCCAAATCCGACTCGGTTCGGTCACTTCTTTTCGGTTCGGTACTCAAGTCCACAGTTCGGTTCGGTTCAGCTTCCTCATCTCCAGATCCTGGTTCGGTTCGGTGCCCAAGTCTCCGGTTCGGTTTGGTCACTTGTCCTCCAGTTGATCTGATCCCATCCCATCCAAGCTCCAGCTCAACTCCAACTCTATGTAAGTGGCCTTCCTCCTCGCCATGCTACAATCTGGTTCAGTCTGGCCATTCCGATCCGATCACCTAGTCGATCCGATCCGGAGCTCTGCAGATTTTCCAGAAAGCTTGTATCGTCCATTCTCGCCATATGACGGTGTTTCCAACCATTCTAACTTTACTAAACAATCATAAAACATTCCAAACAATAGTAAAAACATATAGGTTAAGTCAAAAAGATCAAAACATCAATTACATAGGCTATTTTAGGTCAAACATACCCAAAACCGTGATTTTTCCCTTAATCCCCTAAATTCCGGGATTAGCAAACTTAATCCAAATTAACCCAAATTTATACCAGCAACATGAAATAATATTTTAGAAATTTTACATATTTTTCCATAATTTTTAGGTGTATAATTTCGCTAATTATCACTAATCACCCATAATTAGCCATAATTAGTGAATAAACATGCTAATCACTCACCTTTGCCAATAATTAATGAAAGATGTGAAACTTTTACTGATTTAGCTCGGATTCCTATGTTGTGTAGCAGCTCTATCTCTATTTTGGTGCTAATCTGCCTTAATTTGATATTTATTTGCTTAATATGTGGTCAGAAAGTAATTAGAGAGAGATTTGGGAGATGGAGACCATTATTAGGTTCAAGGAATGTTTGTGGCGGCTAGAAAAATGGAAGGGATCTTTTTCCAAACCCATTCAGCCCTCCCATAACCCTAATCTCGAAATGGGTTATGGGGCCTGTTAATTACCATATTAAGCCCAATTAGGCTGTTTTTACTTCCAAGTAGATTAACCTAATACAGTATATACGTAGCTACCCCAAATATTAAGGTACACCCCATGGTACCCCACTCGCACGGTCTCCACCGTAACACCATCGAAATATACGCAGTCCCTCGTCCTTTGTCGTAGTGACTTACGGATCTTTATAACACTGTTACATTCTGCATATATCTATCATTACTATGCTACGTAAGTGTACGGACTGCCACCTTCGATCGAATCAGATTCCATAAGAAAGTAATGCCCTCAAGTCTATGTTACACAACCCAGAGCCAACATGCATGTATCTAGAACTGTCCCATATACGTATCATCAATTATAGCTCGATGTCTTAACCGCACGTCCTCTAATGTGCATCGAGTTCCATGGTAGGGCGATACAAGAAATACGGAACTCGGTCGGGAGCTTTTCCATGTCTGTATAGGCCCATCTTTAAGAGCCTCTATATACAGATATACCTAGGGTCTGTTTTCACGGTGGCTTTGGCGCCGCCTTGGCCCGTCCCTCAACTAGTAAAGGCTACAAGAGCTAAACGACTTCCACTAAGAAAAACAATATAAACATCCATTTGGCGTCTTCCCTCAACCACCGTACCCCGGTAGTGAAAGGTGAATGGTCTTTTGGTTTTAGCTCCAGTATTTTCACATCCCACTGGCTGCTGATGATGGGTATCTGATGATCTACTATCCTTGTTGGTCGTGACCCTTCGCCTCCCCATTGAGGCAATCGCCGAATCACCCTGGTGTCACAACGTCACAACATTCTGACTGCATAGCTACTTCTATAGTCAAGGCGCCTCACTTTAATATGTTGTTAGACCCTATGTCTAAACATTCTTTTACATGCTTGCCTTACCTCACCAGGTTTCCATTTAACTTGGTTATTCCCATTTACATTGAATTCTTATTCAAATTACCAAGTTTCTCTTGCTTATTAATTTCAGTCATATAACTTAACCCATTTAAGTTTATTAACAAGCCCCCAACATGTTATTCTCTAGATTGTGGCCCAAGGTTTGTAACCCACAATCCCCTTTATATTCTTGTTTTATTTTATCATTACAATAACATTTTTTACTTAATATGTAATTAAGTATATCTCAATTCACATGTTTTCTATTAATATGTCAGTCATTATTTATGATTAAATATAATTTATTTCATAAGTTTTCCTCATTCTTTCTCATTTAATCATAATTCCATTTACACTGTTACTACAACTTATCGTTGTTTACTTATTAACTTAGTTCTCTTAACTAAGGCCCATTAATAAGTTTCTCTACCCATTTATTATAACCTATGTTATAATTTCCTCTTGTCCATAGGACAAGCCTAAACATGTTTTTCTTATCAGTGGGTATTAAACTTCCAAGTTTACAGGCTACTTAATTTATAGTTAAGTACAACTTCTTATATTTCATATATTTTCCCCCTTTTCTCAAATGGTTTCTGACTTTCCCTGTTTATTGATTACTTAATTTACAATCAAGTTTCCCTTATCTCATTTCACCAGTTATCCAATTTGCTTATTAGTTTATTATAACCTAAGTTATAATCTTCACTTGTCCCTAGGACAAGTCTACCTATTATACAACATTTTCATTAATGTTATTTATTTATAATAGGTGACTATCATTCCCTTTTTAAACCATTTGCTGTTGTGAACCATTATTCTTCATTCACTGTAATATATATATATTCCTTATTATATTTAAGAAAAATACTTCATGCACCTTATCAGTTTGATAGAAGGAATCAATGATTTATTTTCATAACGTATTCCCATCTAAATCCGTGGTAGCAAAGTAATTTCTTTACTTTTATTACTTTATTTATTGTGGCTCACTTGCAACAACATTCTCAGAAATAGGTCGTTTAGGGAAATACACCACTTTTTCTTCGCATCACACTAACTCAGTTCATTACATCGCTTCCTATCTTAGTTTCTGAGTTAGACATTTAATTACCATTATTGCCATTTATTCATATCTTGTTATACACACACACACACACACACACACACACACACACATATATATATATAAGCACTAGACCTCTTACATTAAGCCTACACTTGTGGACGTTGGATTCGTTGGGCGGGTTTGGGCAGACTTTTACCACAAGTTGACTTAACCTTGTGTCTTAGCACCATTACATGTTTTTTAATTTTTGCACTGAGACCCCTCACATTAGATTTACGACTTGTGAATGCTGGATATGCCGGGTGGTTCCGGGCAGACTTCTATCACAAGTGAAATCTAACCTCGTGTCTAAGAGCGGTTAAATTTCTTATTTATCGTAAACCTTCTATACAGTCTAGGCATGTTTATTTCTTTTAATTATCCATTATAATTTATAATTCACATGTGATTGTATCATGCCTATTATAATTCTTCACATATAATCAATTCCTTCTTAACATGTAATCAATTAATCAGATAATTGATTAAATCACATAAACCAATGGCCTGGGTAGACGATTTACATAAATTGACATGAAATTTATGTAACGATAATTACTATACAAGATTTGGTAAGTTCATATCCCAACAAATTAATGTTTAGCATATTAATTATTCCTACTTCGTACCCATCACTTTAGGCATTATTAACATACATTACATTTCTCAACATATTGCAATTTTACATATAGGGTAATGGTAAACGATAACATATTCTTATCAAAACTGTATAGCTTAAATCCACTCACCTTTTATGCTTTCCCCCAATTCCGGATCTGATCCAGTTTTAGCATCCATGGTTTTCCCCTTTAATTTGATTTGAAACCTAATAACCATGGATTGCTTAATTTCATTAAAAGAGAAGGGAAAGAAAGTGTAAAAATCTGAATGGATTGGATCTAGAATTTTACCTTGCTTTATGATTCTGAACAATCTTTTTATTAATGTTGATTCTCTCATCCAGATCTTGAATTTTAAAATCTTCTTATTAGTAATCTAAATTTCTGAATAGATTTGAGGAGAGAAAGAGAGTAATGGCAGAGCTTCAACGCAGCCTCAGAATTATGAGGTTTAGGGTATAGGCGTAACAGAGAAACCAGGACCCTCAGATTTGACCAAAAACCATCAGAAACGTCCAATTCTCAAAAATAAAACCTAATCTGCCAAAATCTACCGTAGAGGGGTCGACCCCCCTTCACGTGGGTCGACCCACCTTCCTGTGAGTCGACCCTCCCTTGAAGGGGTCGACCCCCGTGGGTTCGAAGGCCGAAAATTGATCTGGGTTGTTTCCTGTTTTCTCTGACAACTTCTGCATCCCATAACTTCTTCATACGATGTCCGTTTTACGCAAACTTGGAGTCAATCTGAAACAGAATTCCAAGAGGAACACAACGGTACAATCTGTTTTACTTAATTATGAATATTTAATTAAGTTAATCTTATTTTATTATTTTAAGTTAAAAATGCGGGGTGTTACACACCCCATCCATAAATACATGGCAAAGTTTCATTTTATGTCTTGGCAAATTAAAACCAAACAAAAGCCTCTCCAATTCGAAGATTTTCAGAATTCTTTTCGAAGATGATAAAACACGCGGGTTTAAATTCTAACCCTTAAACAAAATCCTCTGATCCATATATATATATATATATATATATATATATATATATATATATATATATCAAAAGATCACCCAGTACGTAACCGTGTGGAAGTGGTAGCATGGGGTTTCGAAACTATTAGTTCACAAGAGGACTTTTTGAACGTGCAGCAGTGAAGTAGAGGAGGTGCGATGTGCCTGTGACATCATTAGAGAAAAGGAGAATTCAGTTTAGTTGAGTTGGGCTCATGAAAAGTGGCAGTGGTTTTCGAAGGCAATAAGTATCTGGTGGGGGAGCTATTGCCATGTTGCTGCGTGGTCTTATAACAAAGAAAAAAAAGAAAGTCGGCGCGTTGACTGGAAGAGGGGCCGTTGTTCATAACAGGAGGAGAGATGCGTGGGTTATCTTTTGTTTTCGGTGAGGCTTGTTTGAAGGAAGGGGAGCATAGACGAAGGGCAGTAGTTGTTTGCATGGGTTCAAATGAATGGGGGAGCAGGGGAAGATGCTATGAATGAACGCAGTGCATTTTGCTGGGAATGCGTAGACCAGTGTGAATGGTGAAGTGGTGAAAAGATGGTGGGGGAGGCTCATGGTTTCTAATAGAGCTTGAGGTAGAAGGATACACAGGTGAGAGATATACAGTAACCATTTAATTATTCCCAGTAATAATGTCGGCCTGTTTTAATCTCAAGTGTGCCTTGTTAAGTCCTAAGATGCATAACTATAATTTCATTTTTGCCTAATCTAGTTTATTTTACTAATTCGAATTATGTAATACAATGTAAATACATAGTGTACATATTAAGTTACAAATGATAATGCGCATGGGAAGTTTCCTATAAGCCTAACTAGTTGGTGCGTTCCTGGGTAGTTGAAACGTGCAAGTATTTTATAACATGCCAAGTTAGATTTTTATGTGCCCAATATAATATAGTGCCTAACTATATGAGTTAATATGCCTATTTAAGAATATAACGTGGCCTCCTTAGTGAAACGTTCCCAGTCTAAACCTTGTTGATAAAATGCCTAACTAAATTAGTTGCGTATAACATTCCTAATTAGGTTATGTAATAAACAGCCTGGGTATAATAACATGACTAATCGAGCTAATTAATATAACTAAGAATTTAGTTAATAATATATTATTAATATACTTATAATATTTTATTAAATCATGTGTAACGTATAAAATTTATATCTTGGTCATACATTAATGGAAACGCATGAAAACAAGTGACGTCAGATCCGTACTGACAAGAGTAACATTTTGGAAATGTTTTGGATGCATTTGGAATTAACTGAAACAAACCGTTTTGACGACAAATGGAATCTAGGTGAGTTTACTCACTCTGTTTTATCCCACTTGGATTTAAATATTTGTGTGCTATGATTGCTAATCGTTTGATGGATGATTTTGTATGTGTTTACCGAACTGATTTAAATTAAACATTTGTTTAATTTAATTTAAACCAATTGTTATTTTTAATGATTATTTCCAAATGAGGTAGCTTACCTTGTTGGTTACGTTTATAATAATATAAATGTATTAAATTAAAATTGGTTGTTTGGATTACTGTTATTGTTTGAGTGTTGAATATTATATCTGTTTATTTAATATATGATTTTAATTTGAGATAACATATTTGGATGCAGGAAAAAACAGGTTGGAGGGATCCAACTGGATTCCTTAAAATTTATTTTTACAATTATATGAACTGTTTAACCGATATAATTGAATGATTGATATGGTGTTTAATCGTTGACTTGAAATTCAGCGATTGTTTTGTGATTAACCATTGGGTAGTATTGGTTGAGTAGTTGGCAGGAGTTGGCCTAAAATAAATCGTTTTTTGAACGTTGTTTTATCGTCAGGTGAATTGACGGTAATGAAGTCAAAAAAAACTATTTTTATAACCGAAAATAAATTTTGAAATCTATTATTTGGAATTAAAGTTTAATAAAGGAAATTAATATGTATTATTTATTATTTAAGTTTTAAAGTAATTATTAAATGATTTTGTAAAGTAAACTCGTATGCAATAAGATTTATAAGTAAAAATTTACGAAATGGTTAAGAATTGAATAAATTCTTTTCAAGAGACGATTAAATGAGATTATATAAATTAATTACATTATTAATAAATTTAAAGAAGGGATAATTGGAGTTGATTAACAAAATAATCATAGTTTAAGTTGACGAAGTCAACTAATCTAATTGGAGTTGGTTATTTGATTTGTTTGAATTAATATAATGTAATAGATTAATAAATATTTATTTTAATCTAATAAGATTTTAAAAAGAGATTTACTATTTATTTAGCTAATAAAGAACTTAACTACTTCTATGGTCATTAACGAGGAATCAAGCTATTATTTTAGTTAATAATAATTTAAGGGGTTAATGTTTAAATAAAATTCATTTAATTAAGTAATCGAAGTTGGTATTGAAACATAATTGGATTGAGAAAGGAGTTTATAAACGGAATTTATTATAAAATCGAGTTTTATAAACTAAGTTAACAAAAGGGATTTTTAAGCCAATACGATGGCTTAAATAAGTGTTTACTTAATATTAAATTAAGTAAGAAGGAATCAAGGTCAATAGGGTTTTATATTTAACCAGCGAATTATAAACGATCTTTACAAAAGGTGCGTGAGGCTATGACATTAAGTTTTAATTTAACGTTACTTAAATAATGGAATTTGAAACAAGATTTTCAAAGTGGAAAATGGTTAAATGAATTAGAAGTGGAATATAATGGGTTGATGACGAGTTAAGATAAGAATTAGAACCTAACTGGAGATTAGTTAAGTTGAGTGATTTTCTGAGTATTGATCTGATGTTGGTTTCGGTCTTCGGGGTTGATACTTAGGAAATTATTCGCTTACTAAATTATGGTATGGGACAAATGGATGTTGAGGTATTAAAATCCTTGAAAAATATTAAAATTAATATTTTGAAATAATAATAATAATATAGAAATTGGATATGGTTACTAATATTTTTCTAAATATTATATTGAAATAGTTTGAGAAGATTAATATTGAAATGTGAATTGAATAACCTATTTAGAAATATGGAATGTTTTAAATTAACCATTCATTAATTATTTTGAATGAAAAGGGCCGAATGATGCTATGTACTGAACCAGTGAATCTATTTTTATTTTCATGATTGCATGATTGTATATTTGATAGTTAAATAACTAACTATCAAATCTAGTCTATATGATTGTTGGTATAGAAAGACCGGGATTGAATTTATATTCGAAAAACCATTTCGTCCAGCAAATATGAAATGTTGAAGATATTGGATACTAATCGAGATGAATAAATTAAAGACCGTGGATCTTCATAAAATGGTAGAATGATTTATAATCTCTGGTTTAGTGTCCAGAGATACACTGTGACTCTGTCGTGCTTGAATTCTACGGATTTGCAAGGACTACTCGCTACCAATCCGTAGGGTGATTCCTAAGATGTGATATGAAAGCGCCTACGGTTCATCCTATTCCTAGATACTTGTATGGACTAATGTCTGACAGAATATTTCATAAGAGTCACGTACATTGATTTTTACAAACGTACTACTGTTGGTGATAGTTAACACCTATGTTATTTTTGTCAGCATCAATTAGTGATTTAGCGGATCTGACGATGTGGCATTCAAAGTGAATGGTAGTGTGCTATCTTGGAATGGTAATTCAAACCTCAAGCCTCATAACCGAGAAATGAAAAAAATCAGTTAGGTAGCATGGCTAAGTGGGTCGCTCCCATTTGGGTGTATAATCACCTATCTAGAGAAATTCCATTTCCTTCTTTAATCTATCGATGTCGTCCCTTTTCATGAAACAGTTGCTAATCCCAACCGTTGGTGATATTCGATACATTTAAGTGAAATGAGTGGTCGGTCATGTGTGGTCGGGTTGCAAGATGTTCTTGTTGAACCCAGTGTATTCCCCTCTAGAGATACACTATCGGCAGGTGATCCATACCTGTCGGAATCCAATCTCCAATAAGCGCCCACTGTTTTGATTGTATACTATAATTGTAGAGCGTGAGATGCAAGCTTCTGTTAGATTGATATTTATTTGTATATAGAAACTATTATAATATCAGAGCAAGATATGATTTCAAAAATATTTTGGGTTATCGTAAGGTAAAAACCATCCATGTTTATGTGTGGATTAATCTTACGATTATCATTTTCTTTCGAAAAGAAATGTTTGGACTTTAAAATTAAGTTGGATGATATTATAAACTTAGCGAGTTTTCTTACTCTGGTTCACCAGACTGATCCAATGTTTGTAAATGCTCGGGTTAGACTGGGTTTTACAGGTTTAGGTTATTGGATACTACGAAGTTCAGAAGACGTGCTGGAGGGGCTCAGACGTGTTAGTTGCTATTCCATTATGTGTTGTATACGAGGATAGAATATTATAACTGTCTAGATATGTTGATGTACTATGATGATTGTAAGTATTTTATTTCAAGCTCTCAATAAAGATTTATTTATATATTTTGTTCTGCTGTTATGTGAGATTCGGATTCTGTTATGTTTTCTTCTTCTTATTTCATCTATTCTAATATTTCCTTCTTTCTTATCTCATCCTCTAGATTCTTTCTATTGGCATCTGGATTTCCAGTACAATTTGGGTTGATTTGGTGTTGTTTGGACAACTCAAAAGGTACCGGAAATTTGGGTCATCACAATCGTGATAATAGGAAACCGGAAAATCACGATCGCTCTAGATCGTATTAATAGAAAGCTAGAAATCCATGTTCATACCGGACCATTATACCAGAAAGTCGTGATCACTCCCGATCATATTATAGGAAAACCAAAATATCGGAAATCCAGAAGTCTAACAATCATTATGGATCGTATTATAAGAGAAATCCAAATCAAAGAAATCTAGAACCTATGGCCTCGTCGGGCCAATCCAAGCGAGTATTATTCATACGTGCAAATAAACCAAGTGAATAACTTTGCCAAATCCTAACAATACCATTTAGCCTTTCCATACATAAACCATGCTTGAAAATCCGGAGTAAGTATAGTCCACACTCGATCCAAGATTGAACCACCTTGCCAAGACCTAACAAGATAGCTACACCCTTCAGGTATAATCCATACTTGGAAATCCAAACTGAGCATAAGCCATACTATAGTTTTGATTAAGTTTTTTCACCAAGATATGACAAGACAGTCCAACCTCATAGGTATAAGTCATACTTGGAAATCAAAATTGAGTATAATCCATACTAAACCATGATTAAGGAGTCCTACCACAACCTGACAAGATGACCAAGTTCTTCAGGTATAATCTATAACCGAAAATCCATCTTATTAAATTCCAAATTCATTACATTACAAAAACAAAACTTAATGGTTCAACGTTGGATGTAGAGCACGCCTAGGGACTACATCATAATCTCGTAGGCGAGTTCACCAACTTATCAGTTTATTATCGAATGGTTTTATTGTCGATCTCAGAACATGCCTAAGGATTAAATCTTATTCCCCATGCATGAATGAGCCGATGTGTCATTCGGAAAACTAAAAAAAATGAAAACATAGACACTTATTTAAAAAATCCAAAGATCCATTTAATCTACGCTGACGGATGATGATCCTAAGCACGCTCGGTCCTAGGTCATTCCCTCTCCAAGGAGTAGGAGGTGGTCATGCCTGTGCTTCCATGGTTGATTGTGCGACATACTTAGGAAACTCTCCACGTTTGATCCATTCCTCGATCAGATCCCGCAAATACTAGCATTCACTAGTAGTGTGACCAGTCATCTCGTGGAATAGACAGAACTACCCAGATTATCATTCCTTCTGTGTTGTCTCCCTCTTGGGAGGCCTCAAGAAAGCCATATCTTCCTTCATATCCAAGTATATGTCTTATAGCGACGAATTGGGTTTAGTATATCTGTCAACTTTGGGACGTCTCTAGAGCAAAAGCATCTGATCATTCTTAGCCTGGGCTTTTCCTTTGTCTATATCCTTAATTTTCCAAAGTTGGATGGTCCTCTATTCTTGCTCATATTAACCACGAGAAGGTCATAATAACCTCGAGAACATCCTTCCTGACATTATCATCTTCCTCATGCAGTTATTTATTGGCTTCAAAGTAAAATTCACCAAAGTCCCTTGGTGGATCCCGTTGCAATGAAATCTAAAATTCTGACCTATCTAAGACGCTAGATACAATTGCCATCAATACCATGGACGGTTCTAGCCGATTCACCGATACCACAGTCCCATTAAATTGCTCCTAAAAGGAACACAGAGTCTCTCCGAACCTTTTCTTGATTTTTGTTAAAGTCGTCAGGATTTTGGGTCTAGCGATGTGGACCTTAAACTGCTCAACAACTTGGGCGACCAAAGCATTCTAGCTGTTGATCGATTCAAATTATAACTGTCAAAACAACGTAGCAACAATTTCATGCAAGTATAACGGTAAGCACTTAGCCACAACACTTTCTAACATAGATAGCACTTCCGTATGATGCATATAGCACATCAGAAGCACGGTAGGATCCTTCCTACCATCGTATGCCTCCAAAGCTGGTAATTTAGAGTCCGATAGGTTGCGGAAATTCTGGATTTCCCGAGTGAAAGGGATGCAATTGATGTTATCCATGTCATCTTGAGATGCTCCTCCTCTTGTAAACCACTGAATCACATCGACTATTCGATTTCCATCTCAGAGTAGCTGCAGCCAATTGTCCAATCCAATGCTGGTGCCCCCAGAATGTTGTGCTGTAGCCATTAGATGATGATCTGATGCTTTCATAGTCGGTTCGACCATGCCCTGCCACCATCAGTTAGAGATAGTTGAATGGATCGATTCGGTATTCCCAAACCGAGCTCCAACAGTCCCTAGTGCTCCTGCACCCATCCTATCCAGAGCGACAACGGCCCTAGCCTAAATAGTATTTCCTGTACTTCCTTGCAGAATATCATGAGTTGAAGTCTCATGACATCGACCATCATTATGACGGTTTCCCCCTGCTCCAACCATGCCTTGTTCGATATTAGCAGTAGGTCGAACCGAAGATTCCTTTTGTCCAACTGGCAAGCTCTTTGGTCGAGCCACTGCTACCACTTTCATTCTTGCAGCACTGCTAGTTCAAGCTAAGTTTTGACCTTTGGTCTTCCAAATCCGTCAAACCTTGCATAAAAAGTATTCATCATCCCCACCTATCTGCAAAGAAGCTCACCCTGTCGCTCCATATACGACATTAGTTCAGCCAAAACCCTGTCCATCTCTTCTCTTGTCAAATAGATGGAAGGATCTCCATGGAAGGAAGCCTCCCGACTTTCCTCATTTTTAGCACTTGCATTACCAACAATTCCAGTATGGGAGAATGTTTCATCCTTCTTCTGTTTCACCATTCTTTCATTCAGAACGATCCAATTTCCTTAGCAATCCAAAAGTTGCGTACCCCCACCTGGCATGCCAAAGTTTTGATGTCAAAAAGTGGTTCTCTTGACAATCAACCCTAAATGCACAAACCATACATAAATCATAGATAATCACCGATAAATCACAATCACATAAAATAGTAAAGTAAAAAAGGAACATACATAGTTTTTATACATGTTCGACACTAACAAGCCTATGTCCACTTTATAACCTATTGCTTATACTGTCATATAACAATACAGTTGGTTTCTTATGAAAGAAAGTAGAGATAAGAAATGATTTTACTTAACACAAAGTCCTTGTGCTAATTATGGAGTTCAACCTTTTTGTGATGTAGTGAACTTGCATGCAAAAAGTTAGGAAAAAATCCGATCCTTTTCTAAGTTCTAAAACGATATATTTATAACAAGTTGTTATCTCGATGCAGTTAGACTATGTGGCACTCGATACGGGATTCTAGGAGGTAATGGAGCTAGTCTTTAGTTTGTGGGAGATATCCTCTCAAGTTCGGTACTGGGAACGTGTAATGCAAGCCAATCTTGTGTGGTAGTGCGTTGAGAATGAGTGAGCAGAAGAATTGGTGTTCGAGATATTTCCAGGAGATAGAATCAGTCAAATGATTAAGCCAGTGCTTGGGTCGGCATAGTCAAACCGATCTGGTTCGACATAGTCAAGATGAAATTTCCATTCCAAGGGAGATCCTCGTTGTCGTTCATCCAACCTCCGAGCCAAGCCTGATATGTTTTGAATCGAACCATGAAACACTAAATGAAAATGGTGAACTATCGATATCGAGTCGAGTATGCCGACCAGAACTTCTTCGATCCAAAGAACATCGTGTAATGCTCGACCCCTATACCCATTCTAACCAATAGCAACGCTAAGTATTACTGTTGAAAGACCGGGGAATGGGACTCGATAGGACTAAACGTTGTACTCATTCCTTTGAACGAACACTGGCACGTAAATTTAAAACTTCAGAACTTACCATTCGTGCTCAGTCTAGGTTCAAAGCAATGGTGCATGGGAATTACCCAAGTTACATAGTACAAAATATAATAGAATCAAGCGCAGCACAACGACAACAACAGAATACATATCATAATAGTGATGTCCGGAATGCATAGTCCATAATACATAATATCACTCCCAAAATACATAATATCTTACATACAATAATGAACTACAAGCTATCGATACGTCCAAAGCTGCATATCCAAAACCCCAAAACGTGGAAAATGATAAGAACGTTGCTACAATCCACGCAACCTAACCTGCAAACAATCCTCAACCTGACCCGAGGATTGTAAAACAAATCACATGGGTCAGACTATTTCAAGTGTGAGTGAAGTAAGAATCTATGGAGATCAAAATTTGACAACAAAAGACAAATGATGCCACATGTATAAGTCAACAAGAGGCATATGAATGTTTTATATATGAAAAATTTAGTAGAATCATCTCATTTAAATAAGCCATAATTCAAAACATACGTACTGTATATAACTCAATACAATACCAACATCAAGTATCATGTGTAAAATAAAATGATGAAATAAATCAAGTTAGATTATCACATATAAACCAATAAAATACTCATAACTTTTATCATACATAAAACAATATGATGAAATGAATCAAACAAGAGTATCATATTTAAAACAATACGTTACTCATAACAATTACCATATATAAAATAATCTGACAAAATGAACCAAGTTAGAGTATCATATATAACCAAATACGATACTCATAACCATTATCATATGTAAACAATATGATAATAATAATTAACAATAAAAATGTAATAAGGTAATAGGGAATGTTAGGATAAATATAACCCGACTCATAACATATACCAAATAAATAGACGCTAGCGTGGTAAAATCACAGTGGTAGAGCACGAGCGCGCATCGAGACATCAGCACCGTAATCTACTCATAGCACCATAACATACCTGGCGATCAACCCAAATAACCAAGATGGTCTAAGGCTAAGGTCGTATGCTACCTGTTCACAGCACTACACATGGGACCCCCACGCCTCCGTTTATTGTAGTCCATGACCCATCGATCGGGAATCACGATCGGAAAAAAAGTTGCCTAATGTAGCAGACCGTTGACCTTTTGTGGTAGTTGGGAAAATAAAAAAACCGTCGATTCAGGTAGCGATCCAGAATCTGGTCGGCCAAGATGGAGTTTTGGCCCAATGGTAAAACAGAGTCCAATCTATCCCAACTCAAATCAAAAAGAAGTTTAAAAATATTTTTTTTTCATATAAATAAATATCGTGAAACTCAGTTGTGTTATGACTAGCATATAGTCATGACTTGAATAAATATGCCAACATTTAAAAAAACAACGTGGCAATGTCAAAAAGAAAATATGCCAAAACCAAGACAAAACCGATGAATAAGTACCATTCTGATTGCAAAGTCTTAAACAAAATCAAGTGTGTCATATAGCCATTTAGGAAATATGGAGATTTATCACACTAAACCAAGGCACAATAGTTGCGATAGAAAAAAAAGGTACCATCATAAGAATGGCATATAAGCATGCCAACTCAACGATGAACTAAAACCACATCAATTCAAAAAGTGTCATATACTTCTAAATAGTAACTACTTAAGCAATGCACATGTGTCCCATATCACATTGCATTACTTTAATATTTAATAAATGGGAGTAAATTCCACTTATTGAAAATACATACAAATAACTATTCCAAAACTTCAAGAATTATCAAAATCTGATTAGAAACTAAAAGGTTATACCCAAAACAATTTCTATGTTACAAAAGTTGTTTTACAAACTCAGTTGCATACGCTCACTTTGTAAAATTAATATAAATTTGAAATTTAATATTTTAAAGCTAAATTTTTTACAGTAACATCAAATGTCATTCTACTTTATATGTACCAAATTTCAAAAGCCAATCCTAAACCATTTGGTATAGATTCAATCATCTTTAGCCACCATTTTCAGATTATCTTAGTTGCATATGCTCAGTTTTGAAAAAATCACATAAATTCGAAAATTAATGTATTTGATTAAGACTTTTTACGGTAGCTTCATTCACTAGCATAGAATCACAGTACAAAATTTCATTACCAAAAACCTTAACAATAGATACATATTTAATATTCATTAGCAGTCATTTTTCAGCCTAGGTTTGAACATCTCAGTTTTCATATACCACTTCAAAAGACTCATAAAAATTCGAAATTTAACCTTTTTAACTCAAATTTTCTGTAGTATTGAAATATGAATGTTGTCTATGTGTACAAAATTTCAAAGCCAGAAACCTTAGGAATTGGTACAGATTTCATGTTTAGTAACAATCATTTTTAGCCCTAGTTTAAATTTCTTAGTTTTCATGTATCCATTTTGTAAAAATCATATAAATTCGAAATTCAATTATTTTAGTCCAAAATTGGTACAGTAGATGTATAAAACAGTTATTATAGCATATCCAAAAATTAGCAATTTATAATGGATTTTCATTTTTATACCAATTGTTTTCCATCAGCTATTGTATGAACTTTTCAACAAACACGTTTCAAGCATCATTCAACCAATTACATGACATAAATTAGTAAAATAAATTAACAATTTTTTATATACGTAGATCCAATCATTATGTCTACATGAACGCATAAATCATAGCATAAAAATATAAAAAGATAAAAACTTCACTCATCTCAATTTCCAAATTGCAACCTTTAATCCCTACAACAGATAGCTTTTGATTGCTACCCTTTCTCCTTTCCAATTAATAAATGGGAATCCTTTCTTCAATTAGCAATATATTTTTTGTAAAAACCCGTAACTTCCCCGTAAAGGAAAGAGGCGGATAGTTCGAGAACAAGCCACAACAAAACGCAGACAGAAGAACATTTCATTGTATATTACAACAATGCATCAGATTACAAGAATATACAAAGCATATGAATAAATATTACACAGAAATATCAGAGATTTAAATTACATTTAAATACATCGCAGTGGAAAATAATACAATACACAACTAGAAGAGATATACGGATACAAAGCTTTCCGGATATCGTTCCAGCTGTAAACCAGGATCCTGTGAATATAAATCTGCAAAACCAAAACTACTAGCTGCCCGTGTCAAAATAGGGGCACCCAGAGTTTAGGTCAAAACAATAAACTCCAGGTCAGTCATGTGACTGGTGTGAGAACTAAAACAGTTATTAATTCTTTATTTTTAAAGTTAGGTAAATCAAGGGACCACGCCGTATAACACGGAACGGGTTTCCTCCCAAGAATACCAGTGCATAAAACAAACAGCGCAATGCTAAATAGAGAAAAATGAAGCTGTTATAAGACCCAGGTCCTATCACACAATGCAACGCAAGCCGGGGGATAGGGTTTTCCCTTATAACAGCCAAAGAATGCTTGATACGTTTAAAACAAATCATTTGATAGTATTATAAGTGTATAGTGTATAAAACAACTTCAAATCATAAGTATCAATCATAGACGGCATGGGTACCATATATCATGTCGCCATACTAGTTCTACAATTAAAACCGCAAATGTCACGTATTTGGAAATTGGATTTCCATCTATGAACCGAGGCAAAAGATAGTCCTCAACCGATTCGAGACTGTCTAGCCCGAGCCTCAGGACCCAGACACAGGTGGGCCCTTGGATCCTCAGGGCCGGTCCACAGATGTGGATTAAAATGCCTGAACATGCGTTTCCTCGCCCTTTGGGGCGTAAATGAGCCAACTAAATGACTCCATCGGTTCGAGAACGACCGATCAATCCGAGGCGCCTCGCAACAGCAACAACCACATAAGTCAAACTCGTCAGGGCGTGTAAAACCACTGACGCCACTTCTAGCTAGAAAGAAACGCATGCCCTCCCTGACGTCCTCTCCCGTTTTTGGTTCATACCGGGTGTGAAACACGCGAAGTAAACGTTACACAAAGCTACGCCACGAAGGCCTTACTTTGATCATCACCACAAGACTTTGCTTTTTAACAGAAGCCTCGATCAATTTCCACTTAGGCATGCCACACAGGCAATTCACTCCATGCGTTTGATATCCATCAATATATAACCCCTGAGCTCGTACGTCTCAGAGAAGGGCGTTAAGCAAGAGAATAAATTCTCCGCCGCCAAACAGATATATATTTAATAGAGATCAATCACACGGACTAAAATCCAATGTCAGACACACAGTCCATTTACAAGTCCGTTCTGGGTCTGAACGAAACCGGAGGCACCTAGTACCCCGCATATCCATCGATCTCCAAGTACGTCTGGACGATCACCAACTGTTTCCATCTTCTTGGGTGTACATCCCAATCAAGATCATCAGTAATCACCCAAACGACGTGAAGACTTCCGGTCTTCGACCATCGTCTTCATCTTCGACTTATCGTCGTATCAGTTATTCAGAATGGGATAAACCCGGTCTTTCCGAATAACTCGCGTATATTTTAAATAAGTGTTACACAAACCCAACATACGCCTCATTCCAATTCATTAGTCACTAACCGTAAATTAATCAAGAGAATAATTTCCCAAATATTAACCCCGAAGGCCGAAACCAACATCAGATCAATATCCAGAAAACCATTCTGCTTGGCTAACCGACAGTTAGTTTCTAAATTTCACATTCATAGGGAAAGGTTCCCATTAATTTTATCCAAGATAAATTTCTTGAATTTATTCTTTAATCTATTTTTGAATATCAATTCAAACTAGTCGGGATTAGCGAACCTTACCGAAGTAATCATTTGTTTTAATTTCCCAATCCCAACCTATTCATCCCATGAAGTAAAACTGGTTATACTTCATATCTAACACCACGGTGTTATCGGTAAATTCAATTACCATTCCACGTTCAAATCTAATTAAAGATTTAACTATCGCCTGGAGCAAAACTGGTGATACTCCATTCTCGATCTTTTCAATCTAATTAAAGATTCATTAAAACTCCACTTAGTTTTAATCTGCGACTGGGTTAAAGAATCGGTGTCATTTAAAACACGGTTCACGATAAACCCCAAAATCACATTCATTAATTATCGGGTTAAAGAACGAGTGTTATTTAAAACACTGTCCACGATAAACCCAAAAATCAATATCGATTTAATTCCAATTAAATATTATTTAATTGGTACACTTCATTAAATCTAAATAAAAAGATTTAATCTTTTCTCAACTGGGTTCAAGAACAGTGTTAGTGAAGACACCATTCACGACAAACCCAAATCACATTTGATATTCAATACAAGGCTCTGAATAGAAAATATATCGGCTTATATTCAATATCAAATTCTACGATTAACAAATGTCGTATTGGAAATAACGATATATATATATATATATATATATATATATATATATCTTTCAAATTTCCATAACAACATCTGTATAATCACGAATTTCAACATCGAAATATTCCGAAGACAATTTCGATTCAAATCCACTCCAATGCAATCATTGGAAATTCTGGTTATTTTCAAAACCATTTCAAATCCAATTTATTTATTTTAAAAATAAATAAATTACTATTCTAGTTCAAAACTAGTTCATTTCGATAAAAATCGATTTTTATCTTTTCAAATATGGAGTTTTTCATCCCAATCTTTTCTAAATCATTTCTTATGATTTTACACAATTTATTATTATTTTTAATAATTTTATCAAGGCCCGTACAGTCGATTTCCATCAATGGCCATCGAACTGCACTTACAGCGACCTTTTTCAAATTTGATTTGGACGTATCTCCAAATCCAACCGTTAGATTTCAAATTTCTAATATTCGTTAGAAAGCTCTTGTCGATACGAACCCAACGGTTCCGGTTTTAGGAGAATCCGACGGTCGGATCTCCCGTAATGTCCGTTTGAAATAAATGGTCGAAATTCGCGAACAACCGCGGCGCGGCGCGTTCTATTCAGGCCATTATATTATATATATAATATATATTTCGTCGATTTCTATTTAAAACGAATTATATAAATAGTTTTAAAATTCGTTTCAAAATCAATTTCAACTTCCATTTCAATTCAAATCAAAATTGAATTCTTCTTTATAAATTCGTTTTAAAATTCATTTCTATTCAATTCAAATTTCAATTCAATTTGAATTCATTTCAATTTGCTTTCAATTCAATTTGAATTCGTTTTATATTCAATTGATTTCGAAATCTTTTCAATTCAATTCATTTCGAAATCGTTTTCAATTCAATTCATTTTGAAATCTTTTCAATTCAATTCATTTCGAAATCGTTTTCAATTCATTTCATTTCGAAATCGTTTTCAATTCATTTCATTTCGAAATCGTTTTCAATTCAATTCATTTCGAAATCGTTAAAATCGATATAAATATCGTTCACGTCAAAATGGCGTCAATCTAATCAACACGGCTTCATAAATTTCTATTTTCAAATATTCTATTTCAAATATTTCTTTTTCAAAATAGTTGTTATTATCAAAATATTTCGTTCAACACATGACCAATCTCAATGGATGAGTACTGTCAACACATGAACCTTTATTTTATATTGATAAAGATGTAAATTTTATTACTAAAATATTTCGTTCAACACATGACCAATCTCAATGGATGAGTACTGTCAACACATGAACCTTTATTCTATATTATAAAGATGTAAATTTTAGTACTAAAATATTTCGTTCAACACATGACCAATCTCAATGGATGAAACTGTCAACACATGAACCTTTATTTTATATTATTCTTTATTTTTCAAATTGGAATGAGGCCCAATCAATTACCATATAAAGTTAATTATATGGATTCCATACAACACATGTATATAATAGCATTGAAAAATAATCAACCATCAACCAAAGTGCACTACACTGTATAAGCATCAAATATAGATATCTAACGCTTATAACAGCCTGTCAATCGATCGATCGACATATTTAATCAATCAGGATGAGTGAACTTCAAATTTCATCCTAACACCCGTGTGGGGTTTCAAACAATCAAACACATATTTTATTTGTGCAGTTGGGCGATGTGTAAAATTTATCGTCCCAATCAATGTCCTTCAAATAGGTGTACATAAACAAACCGTCCGGTTTGTAAATGAATATTTATTTATTCACATTCACGTTAAAAATTATATTTTTAACGATAAAACATTTTATTCAACCTATGAATATTCTATTCGGTTCATTTATTCAATAAAATGATATTTTTATTTTTCTAACATATTTTAGAAAATTTCGGCGGCATAACGGCACGATACTAGAAACGGGACGAGGCCTAGCCTTATCCCCGGTCTAGTGAAGGCCCACGCCATTCACACATCAATCAAATCCATTCATTTCACCACACAGTCAAATTCAAATCTAATCATCTAACTAATTTATGCAATCAAACAAACAAGTCCATGGTCTGTGGACGATTGTGAAGGGTGCTACTAAGCACCGTCTGCATCCTAGTATATATATATATTACTAGAAAAAGAAGTTGAAAGGTGAGAAATTCTCACCGATAGCTATCCAATACCACGACTCTTCATTTATGGAAATCTTCGTCATTCTCGCTCTTTGTCGCTTTCGTTGACCGCTTTCACTACATATATAAAAATCACACATTTTTATATTTTGATGTCTTTAAAATAAAAATCACATTTTTATTTGTTCACTTTCAATTTAAAAATCATATTTATATAATCGCTTCATACATTTAAAAATCGAATTTTCACTTCGCTATTCAATATATAAAAATCGAATTTTTACTTCTATGTTCAATATATAAAGATGATATTTTTAATATTCCTGTCATGTAAAAATTATATTTTTAATTCTCTACATTAACAAAAATCATATATTTACATCGTCTATATAGTAAAGACTATATTTTTAATACTTTAAAAATATAAAAATCATATTTTTAATTGTTTCTTCATAGATAAAAATTCTATTTTTATCCCACTATCCTCTATATAAAGGTGTCGCCTTTTCAAATTTAAAAAATGAAGTCCTTCCTTTAGTAAAAATATAAACTTTCCATTAGTAAAAATATAAACTTTCCATGTCAATAAAAATCGAGTTTTTATGCCGCTAATTATTATATAAAAACCCAACCTTTCTTCGCTAATATCATATTTAAAGATCCGACCTTTCTTCGCTTATAACACGTATACAAATCGAATTTTTAAAATAATAAAAAAAGAAAAAAAAACAAAGAAAACTTACAGTATTTCGTTGAAAAAAAAGGGGTTTATCTGTAGCATTGGAGTGGCGGTCGGAGGCTGCTGCGAGGGGGGAAGTGCTAGTCGTCGAGGTGAAGGAGATGAGGGGGGGGGGGGGGTTCGGTGGCAGGCGCCTTCGCTGGTGGTGGCTCAATTGGCCTTGCGGTGCTCCTCGGCGATTAGAGGATCGAGCGATTTGGTCGAGGGATGGAGACGAGGAGGTGACGCGAGAGGTGGAGGGGCTCGCCGTTGGTGGAGAGAACGGAGCACGAGGGGGCGACGGCAGGCAGTGGTCGGAGCGTGGGTGGCATCGCACGTTTTTGGGGAGGAGCGCCCCTTTTTTTCTCTTCTGTCGATTTGCTGTGGTAGGGGAGAGATAAGGGAAAAGGGGAGGGAATTAAAATATATATAATTATTTAATATTATTTTGTTTACTTAAAAGTTGACTTTACGTTTGAACTCCAAACGAGACCCAACGACTGTCGTCCCTAGCGTTTTACCCCCATTCCAAACACAATGGGATATGTATTGTCGGCTGATTCGATCGTTTGAATCCGCTTCCGTTGAATTTACATTTAAATTACTATATTGAATTTTAAACGTACATTTCAAATTACCAGGGTCACATACTAACTCGA
The DNA here is from genome assembly GCA_030737875.1 of Allium sativum. Taxonomy (NCBI): domain Eukaryota; kingdom Viridiplantae; phylum Streptophyta; class Magnoliopsida; order Asparagales; family Amaryllidaceae; genus Allium; species Allium sativum. Next base: position 481,318,519 of record CM060915.1, read on the forward strand.
AAAATTCCCGAAAAATATTTTCTAGCTTCGTATTGATGATACGGTCCTAACAAAACTAGTTTCGTCGAATTCTGAGACTGTCTGAAAAATGGCCATTTTCCAGTCGATTAAAATCAACTGAAACTGGTCAAACGCGTTTTCCTTTGCTACCCTCATATATTGATTCGAAAAATTATGAAATTTGAAACCTAGCAATAACTTGACACCACGGACCCAACAAAACTGGTTTCGTCGAAATCCGAGGTCATTTGCAAAATGTCCATTTTTAAGGGCCTGAATTCCATAGCGACTATTCAGATTTTTCAACTGGACATATCTTTTGAATCCCGCTATGAAATTTCGATCTTTCGGATTCGTTGGGAAGATATTATCAATTAGATCCTATCATTTTTGGTTTCACTAAAATCCGGATTGTTTTGCACCCGGTACATTCAATTGAAGTTTGAAATCGAATTATCGAACTACCGCGCCATTTTCAATTCTATTTATAATTATATATAATCATTTATATTCTAACGACAGCGTAGAGAATATATACATTCGAATTATATTCAAAATAAATTTCTCGTCGATTTTATTTAAAATAATCTATTTTAAATATTCAAAATTCGTTAAAATAAAAATTTTAAACTGGCCCAGATTTTCGGGTTGTTACATTTTTTTCTTAAGAAGGAGAAGATTGATTTTTTTTCTTTACCTTACTGGTTTCTGAGAGAAATGAAATACGTACTGTAAGGAAGGAACCAGAGATAAAAGTGAGAAGGATTTTTATGCTTAGTCCCCTCTCTAGAAGTTTCTTAACGAAAAAACTATATTTCCCTCCTTTGTTTGTTCTCTTTTATATTTTCTTTTATTAAGGAACTTTAATTATTATGATTTGTCACATTATGAGATATTTTGGCCTTCCATTTTTTTTCTAGACTATTCCATAATGTAAAACAAAATTTGTTATTATTTTTTTCTTTTATAATCTTTTCCTTTTTTTTTTCATCTTATGGAAAATGAACATAAAATCTTCTTTTCACTTTACTTTACACACATTTCAACATTTATTGAACTTTTTCCCCCAAATCTTGAAACATAACATGAAAACATTATTTTATATTATTTAAAGTAACACACATAATAATGAACACATTTTATGAAATCAAACAAACTTTTTCCCATTAATTTTGCACATTTTCCATTGCATTGGAATTTGTCTTTTAATTTCATACAAAGGACTTGTTCACAACTTTCACTAACTTATAATTTCACCTTTTTCCCTTCTTTTTTTTCCATTAACATACAAGTACATTTTCCAAAAGTTCATTCACTAAAATAAATTCCATTATGCAACCTAAAATGAAATTCTTCAAATTAACTTTGCACATATGTTTTATTTCCATCATCATTTTCTCCCCTCATCCATTTTTAATATTTTTATTTCATTTATTTAATTTTTGAAAAATATTTAATAACATTTTTACCCATTTATTGTTGGATTCCGAATTTAGTATACCTAAAAAATTGTGTTGTTATAGACTTCCCTCCTTACAAAAATTGCGTCCTCGCAATTTCCATATAAGGGATACATTTGTAACTAAATTATAAATTGGGTTTTTGGTCTAGGTATGTACAACTATTATTATATTATGAGAGTGATACTTTAGAACATACAGACATGTATGATGTTTCTACTGTCAAACCTAGGCTCTAATACCAAAAATGTAATGCTCGACCCCTATACCCATGCTAACCAAGAGCACCACTAAGTATTTCTTTCAAAAAGCTCAGCAACCATGACTCGATAGAGCGAAATGCTGTTGTTGACCAACTTTTTGGCAAAAGCTGTCGCGGTTCAACGGATCGAAGCCTAATGCTAGAAAGTTCACTCTCAGCATCAGTCGATCGACCGATGGAACGAGCTACACTCCAGAAAGCCCAGGCATAGTTCGACCCAAGCCATCTCCTTCAGAAATGGCCCGAACCTAGGCCGGTCTGAATTGGCCTCCTTCAAACAGCGACTCATTGATCCCAGAAGAATCGCTCACCATTAACAGACCGTGTTCATCGCTTCCGTCAAAATCAGATCAACCATATATATCGGATTCTCCTAGAAATATCTAGCTGAGTCTTTCATTCTTGGCCCGACTCTATAAGCAATAAAAGCGGTCAACCACCTCCAAACAAAGCTCTACTTTTGATACACCTTACCTCGAGTGCCACATAAGCCACTATTTCCAAGGATACTATTAATCAGCAGTAGACCAGGTCCCACTGCCACAACTGCTACTAATAATCGAGCTCCACATGGCTAAGCTGCGAAAAAGAAGAAAGCCATAGGGCAGCCCGCTCAGCCCATATCTTCACCTATAAATACATCCATGCTCAAAATGGAAAAAGGAAATTCTTTCGGCTACTTCATTTTTCAGCTGAACTTCTCCTCGGTGGCTAAACCTAAAAATAGCCCATTTATTCTTCTTCTTTCTCAAAACAGAAAAAGAATTGTACTTGTAACAAAAGAAAAGAATCAATATATATAAAGTGGACGTAGACACCATTTTAGCCGAACCACTATAAAAAATCTTACGTGTTCCTTATTTTTCTATACTTATTTACACTTTGTGATTGATTATTTGTGCGTTCTCCTCCACACGACTGGGGTTGATTGTCACGAGTGACCAACTTATGACGTCAACACTTAGCGTTCCGGGTGGGGAGCACGCACCGACATACCATACAACCTTCAGCCAGTTCCAACCCATTGCAAACAAGCCGAAGAAAGATGCAGCATCCTCCCGTCCCATGGGCACTATGCAGCCAATACAAATGCTATAAAGGCAAGTCAGGAAGCCTCCACTCATGAAGACGTGTCCCGATATATTACAAGGGATGATGTAGACAAGATTATGGCCAGGTTCAAGGACCAGATGACATCTTAGGGTAAACTCCTCGAACAACAACAACAACAATTGATGGATCACCTTCTCGGTTGAATGGAGATGGGATTAAACGCTTCAACATCATTTCTTCCACCACCGTGACAAGGGAAGCAACTGATCTTCGGTCTACACAAAATCAGGCCAGTGATCAGATCCCACCTTTGCTTCCTCCTGGCTCGGCTCCACCTCCCGACCAATTATAGCCAGGAGCATCGCTTCCAGTAACCAACGCAGCCGTAGCTGCAGATTCGCAAGAGGTTCGCGATCAAGATCTAGGTCGTTCGACCATATTGCCTCCACTTCGTGGACCGGCTCGAACCCCTGGACCAATCGAACAACTGTCGGGTCTGTAACAACCCGGATTCCGAAAGACCGATTTTTTTTCAAAAACCCAATCTATCGAAACCCGAGTTGGGCGCTCTGGTAACCTGCAGAAAAAGACAGAGATAAAGAAAACATGTTAGAATTCGTAAGCATCTTACAGCGGAAGGAATTCAAATTATAATATACTTTAAATATAGCTTTACCTTATAAAACATACTGCCTAACCGGTATCCAAAGCTTATACCATTTCCGTCATGAACCTAACCTGGAAGTATGTAATGAGGAGGGGGTCAGAACATAAGTTCTGTGTGAGTGGACTTAGAATAAACTTCTGTATAATCCTACATATGCCGTTCAGTTATATTTTCTTGCTTATTAGGTTATCCGCGATATTAGCTCTCTAGGCTATACTCATGTACCACTAGTAGATTAACCTAATACAACGTATATGTAGATACCCCCATCTCGTATAATCATTTCCATGTATATATACAGTCCCTTGCCGTATGTCGTACGAGCTTCATCATGTAAATCTATACTACTTTAGTGTAGTGCCACCATTCTCGAAATCATTTGGACTACCACTCTTGATCTTACTAGATTCCGTTTATTACCTAGATCTAATCTAGGGTTTTCTATCCAGCGCTTCCTAGATTCAACCAGGGTTTACGCTACCCAAGGCCACTGGGGTTTATGCTACCTATTAAATGCTTTCTAGATCCGACCTAGGTTTATGCTACCTAGGGCCACTAGGTTTTATGCTACCTATCGAACAATGCCCCAAGTAGAGGACACACTACCCAGAGCGATATATGTTCCTAGACTTTACGTCCCAATCATGTCTTTAAACGTGCTAGACATCTAGTTGCACATGTCCTCTATATGTGCGGCCCGAGTCCCGTGGCAGGGCTAATCAAGAAACACGGAACTCGGTCGAGAGCTTTAAGTTATCTGCCGATGCAGATGCTAATGTCTGTTTTATCTGTATGTCGCTATGGTCCCACTTGACCCCTCCCTCAACTAATGCAAGGCACCCAAGAAAATCAAGAATGAAAACTATATGCATGCCCTCCATGCCTCCACAAACCTATTGGCCACTCTCACCCATAACTAGATAGCAAAGTATATGGTCTTTTGGAGTTCTCCTCCTTTCCACTTGCGTATCACGATTGACTCAAGATGGTAGGTAGACGACGACGTGCTATCACAGGGCTAAACAAGATATCGCCGCCTCACACTGACCCATCCTAGTCTTTAGGTTGCTTATATTGCAACCAAGGCATAACCTTGGCTCTTCTAACGCAGACCTTAACCGTTGTGAGCCCAGGAGAATCATCTGCAACCTCACAGAGGGATACCAAGTGTACCCTCACGTCCTCTCGAAGTTGCATTCTTCGTAACCCAGTTCGTTGGAGCCTTCTTCATGATCAGATGGGCGTTCGCTCCTCCTCGTGTTCTACTTGGCTTTCTTGACTAAGGTTTACTACTTAGTTCTCTTAACTAAGGTTTACTACTTAGTTCTCTTAACTAAGGTTTACTACTTAGTTCTCTTAACTAAGGTTTACTACTTAGTTTCCTGAATCATTATCTTTCTTAACTAAGGTTAACTACTTAATTTCCTGAATCGTTAGCTTTCTTAACTAAGGTTTACTATTTAGTCCTCTTAACTATGGTTTACTACTTAGTTCTCTTAATCGTTCGTTTTCTTAACAAAGGTTTACAACTTAGTCCTCTTAACTAAGGTTTATTACTTGGTTCTCTTAACCAAGGTTTGATACTTAGTCTCTGTTACTTAGTTCTTTTTAACTAAGGTTTGTTACTTAGTTCCTTTTAACTAAGGTTTACCAATGAATTCAAGCATGATTTAAGTTCTCTTTATCAAATGATAGCATACGGGTGTTTTCCCACATTTTCAGCTTAGATTAACTTATTTCATGGTATAAGTCATCCCACCCTCCGAGTCTTGTACTACATCTTAAGTCATATTCATTTCTTATCCCTAGGATAAGTTTATCTATTATTTAATCTTATCATTCCCCACTTTTCCTTGTTTTGATACTATTATATTGGTTAAGTTTTCCCATGTGTCCAAGTTGACTTAACCCCCAATCAAGTATTTAATTCAACCCACGTACCATGCTAAATTGGTTAAATGTTCTCTATCAGTTCATGTTGACTTAACCCGCCCATATATCATGTCAAATTGGTTATGTGTTATCTAGCGGTTCACGTTGACTTAACCCACCCATATATCATGTCAAATTGGTTAAGTGTTGTCTAGTGTTTCATGTTGACTTAACCGTACCATACTAGCATGTGTCTTTAGCATTAATTAATTATTAATGCCCAACCTCTCACATTAGACCTATTGTTGCGGTCACTGGATGTGCCGGTTGGTTCCGAGCAGGATTACACCACAACTCAATCTAACCTCGGATTTCAAACATGTTATTACTAACTTCTCACATTAGAACCTATTGTTTGCGGTCACTGGATGTGCCGGGCGGTTCCGGGCAGGATTACACCGCAAAATCATTCTAACCTTGAGTTAGCCATGTTTCATGTTTAGCCAATTAACAATTCATGTCTATTCTAGGTGTCATAGCCCAATTATAAATTTACAAGCATGTTCATGTTCATTCTAGATATCAAATGTCAATCACCAATTCACAAGCATGTTCACGTTCACGTTATGCCACTATTGTCAATTTCATGTTATGTGTCAAGTTACATAATTATATAAAAATATCATTTGTCTAACATATTCCATTTTTAATTATGTTTCTAGGATCTTAACGGCATATCCAATTTTCAAGTCTCAAATTCAAGCTTTACCCAAAAACCCCAATTTATGTTCATGCTTATAATCCCGTTAATTGGCTATACCTATTATTCCAGTTTCCCATACATGTGTTCCTAACAGGTTGCTATCATTCCTCATATGTTGGTTAAGCTTACTCATATGTCAAGTGCTACTTAACCCATATCTACTTTGCTTATACAACCATTCGTGTAATAATCTTTTTACCCAAATTGCCTAATTCATCGATTAAATCTTAAGCTCTTCCCAAATAACTATAATTTACGCGCTGTTGACCTTAGCTCGAAGGTAGCCAAAGTTTCAAAAATAAAAAGGAAGAATAGAGAAGAGAAATAGATTAAGCATACAAAGATTATTTTAAATTGCAACATGAATTTTAAATGAGGAATGACGAACGATAATAATACTATTATGCATGAAGTGTATTGTAATCCCACTCACTGATTTAAGAACAGATCTTGAATTCTGGGATCTGATTTCTGAAACTGAAAAGCTATCCCTTGACGTAGATTAACGATCCTCTAATTTAGATTTGATTCTTAGAAAATAGTTGTTGGAGTCGTTGAATTAGCCTTTGACTCTCTACTTGAATTCTAACGAAGAACTTGAGTAGCATAACCCCGTCTTTGATTTATTTTGATATGAATTAGGGAAGAGTATAGGCATAATGAAGATGTGTAGAGAAAACTGTAGCCTTAGGGTATTTATATAGGTGCTCAAGACCTTATCGTACATGCAGCGCTGAGTCAGCATTGAACCCAGTTAAGAAAATAGTCCAAGTTCGCAGATGAATCTAGCCAAATCTTATCGTACACGCAGCGCTGAGTCAGCATTGGGTCCCGCAAGCTGTTTTGGCGCAGAAATTCGAATTTCGAATGTTTGAATTGTTTTGGCATAGAAATTTGATTTTTGAACTTTTGAATTTTTGGAATTTATTTAACTGTTTTATTCACATGAAATATTCTTATATGTATACAATTACTCTACCAACCATTTTACGCTTATATATATGCACAATTTTTGTTTTATTTTCAAAATTCAACGATATTGCACCGTTATTTGATTCTTGCCATATTTAATTGACTGTAGCCTTATCTTGAATTTTATCTTTGTATACATATATTTATGCGTATATATATATATTCTCATATATACACATATATTTTCTTTATTTCCTTATATGTACGTTTTTATTCTTTCAAATTTTGAATTTGTATACGTACATATATTTGCATGTTCAGTTGGCCCTCTCTTAAACAAAGATAAAAATTATGCCACCACCGAGGTTCAAACCCCTGACCTCTATTTTACAAATCCAATTTCTTAACCAACTGAGCTATGAAGTCTTTTGTTAATAAGTCTTAGAACAATGATAATTATTGTTATCTCCTTACTTCTTTTTTTCATGTTAGTTACAGTACTTAAATTAAACCATTGCATGAATCTTTTTCTTTTAATGTTATTGCATTATGTTTGCAAATTAGTGCATGCAACATATTTACATTGCATGCAACCAATCCTTTCTTTTAATGCATGCATTACAATTTTTTTTCAGTGCATGTATTTATTACATGCAATCCTTATTTTATTCTTTATTTTATATTTTAATTTGTTTGTATATATATATATACATATATATATATATATATATATATGTATATATATATACATATATATATATATATTTTTCTCTTGTGTGTATACAAACTTCTAGGCTTACTAACTTCTTCATATGATGTCCGTTTTACGCAAAACAGGTGTCTATCTCGACCAGAATTCCGAGACGGACGTAATGGTGATGTCTGTTTTACTTAATTCCTGATATTTAAATTAAGTATTTTTATTTTCTCATCTCTTCGATTACACACATTGTTATCGCATTAATTTCCTTACTCTTCAATGTATGAATTAATTTTTCATTATACATCACAATTATTTACCTATCTATGCATATATACATATTTATACATTTTTAATTATATTAAAAATGTGGGGTGTTACATTATCCCGCCCTTAAAGAATTTCGTCCCCGAAATTTGATAAGAGTAAATTAGATAATCCCTTGCAATATCCATCCATCAAGTGTGTATCCAATTGTTGCAAACATTGTGCACGTGTGCAAAGTGAGATACATCATAGTAAAGTATGTATGCCTAATTTGGATCCACCTATATGTATGCAAATTTTTAAAAAACCTTTCAAAACATGATGCTCACATCCTAAATATACTTGCATTTATATATAAATGCAATATTCTTGAAAAATCAAAATATTTTTCATCTAAGTTTTCCCATACTCTCATAGAACAAGAGCATGGTTCACCCAATTGTCGCATCCAAAACCCTACCAACCATCATTAAATTCGAAATTTAGAAAAATCTAATTTTCTAAATTCGATTTCTTATGTTACAAAAAGATATAAAACGGAAGAATTTACATTTTCTGCTGTACCTTTTATAATTGCACTCAGATTTTTATATAACTATTCTATAAAAAATTCCTACTTTCCTATCCAAGCACAACTACACAAGAAAATTTTCCTTTCTCTTTCATCTTATCTTGGAATAGTTTCATATTTATTCATCTTTTTCTTAAGATTTCCATTTTCTTTTCCCGTCACATTTGTTGCCTTACTGAATTTATTGTCTCTTGTTAGCTTAGGCTTTTCTTTTTCGTAGCTTATTTGACTTAATCCAATTAGTTAAGTTTATTATTTCAAATAAGCTTTTTCTGTTTTCAACTCAAACAACATCCTACACAGCTACTACTATGGGCCAAGTATCTTAGGACTTTGTCATCTCAGACAATTGCGAGTCCACACAACAAGATCTACCCACTTACTTGCCCTTTAATACTTAGTAGTCACTACTCGTCCTTGCTGTGCATTACAAGCCTATACTTTTTCTCTCTTTCTCATGCAACAAACCTAGGTTTCTCAATGCTTATGCATTCTACGGGAATTTTCCATTAGTTTAATATTAGCTAATCCCTGACTGTAAATTGGCAAGAGAGTAACTCCCTAAATATCAACCCCGAAGACTGAAATCAACATCAGATTGACACTCAGAGAATCAGTCAACTCAAACAATCTCTAGTTGGTTCCAATTGTTTAATTCATAGCTTTAACTTTCTCTCGTCCTTTTCTAGGCACTAATCCTTACCTACTCCATTCTTTTTAAAACATGGTTTGGCCTCCTTTCTTTTCATTACATTTTTCTTTCAAAAAATTAGAAGTGTTAAAACTTTGTTTTCTTCTCCAAAACTTGTTTTCGCTAAACCATAAAAACATTTTACAGAATAAAATGCAAAACATTTTTTTTTCAAATCACAAAACTGGAGTAGACAAGGACAACTGTCGGGGTTACATTGTTTCTAATTACAATGTTAATTTAACTACTCGCTATAAGGTGCAGACATCTATTCTATTCCTAAAACTTATTTTGTCCACCCAACAAAATTTCTTCATAAATCAATAATCAAAATTTATTGTTAACAGAATAGAATTTTCTTTTACAAAACACAACACTTTATTTTCAATCCTTTCATATATTATAATATGAAAACTAGCGAGCTATATATGCTCTATATTATGCACTTTTTAATGAGAGAGTTCTTTTAGAACAAGAAATCATTGTTTTACCAAAGTATACACCACTTTACTTTAAAAACCCAACATGCTCTGAATATGTCCTTTACGTATTTTTCTTAAACATCAAAAATACTTTTAAGACTAAAATTTAAAAACACCACAAACTCTTTTACAAATTCAAGTTCTTAAAAGTTTATTATTGGGTTAGACTCAAAGTGGGTCTTTCAACTCAACTAGGCTTTCCTAGGCACTTTCCAAACCAATTCTCTTAACTACATATATTCCTGATCCATTTTCCACATTTTAACCTTTTTCTAACTTATAAGGTTTCACTTCTAAACCCACTACTCTGAAATAACAACATTTCAGTTTTAATTCTTATGGGATACTTTCTTTCTCCAATACCAAATCATATTGTACACTTTCCAACCAAACTACCTAATCATCTTAAAATTTCTAGGTTCATTCCTTTAGTGTACAAAATAGCTATCCCAACTCTTTCCATTCCTAGTGGGCTAGTTTACGGATTTAGGTTTTTATATATAATATATTTATATTTTGGAAAATACAAATACGTTCACTCATTATCACCCTAAGATCACTAAACCGAAGCTCTGATACCAGATGTAACAACCCGGATTCCGACATACCGATTTTTTTTCAAAAACCCAATCTATCGAAACCCGAGTTGGGCACTCTGGTATCCTGCAGAAAAAGACAGAGATAAAGAAAACATGTCAGAATTCGTAAGCATCTTACAGCGGAAGGAATTCAAAGTATAATATACTTTAAATATAGCTTTACCTTATAAAACATACTGCCTAACTAGTATCCAAAGCTTATATCATCTCTATCATGAACATAACTGTAACACCCTGCCTCCGCTAGGGTCACTCGCAAAGGAATGCACTAGCTTTAGAGGAGCATTATTGGTAAACATGCACAGAAATATCACAAGACAGAACACATATATAAATAGCGGAAGTAAAAATCAAACTTTCATAACATGAATAAATAAGGTCTAAAGCCTTTTACATCAGAGTACAACAAAACCTGTCTTGCAATAGTAAAGAAGCATAAAGATTTTAATAAATTATTCCCCGAGTAAAAACAGTAAAGTAGCCATAGCCAAGAGAAGTCCAAGCCATCCATGATGACCTTCAAGCAGGAGAAGTCCGAACTAACAGCATTGTTTCCTCCCTGAAACCTGGGGGGGAAACGGAAGAAAAGAGGCGAAACAAAACGGGTCAGTCAAAAAGACTGAGTAAGTCCTATCTACTTCCAGTATAAAAACAGGTAAAGGTAACATGACATGCATAAACTGAAAGTAAACATAAGGATAACTACAATATAGATAAACCAGGGTAGCCGGTTGAACTGCTGCGGCAAGGTAAACTAAGGTATCATGATAGACTATGGTGTTATGATAAGTCAAGGTATCACATCGTCAGGTTTCTATCGAGTACGTTACCCCAAGGTATCTACCCCGTCTAACATCCCAAGGAATCTATTATGTATATTCGCTCTGCACCCTTCGTACTAGTATCCCAACCTTGTTAGGAGTTAACCATGAATGTCCCTTACTCAAAGTCGTGTAATGGTCCATGTCAACCCAATATATCGTATATATAGGTTACTCAAATCATATGTTTCTTTCCATGTATATAAGTTCAGTCCTTTGCCGTACCTCGTACGGGCTTCCTCGTGTCGTATTATCTTAGAAATCGTTTGGACTGTCACCCTTGTTCTAGCTAGACTCTTCCATATGAATCATCGTTTGAACCATTAGGACTTACGCCACCTAGCACCATTAGGGATTACGCTTACCTATCGCACGCTTTCGTATTTCGGTTTGGGTTAAACCACCTAGGCCACTAGGGATTACGCTAACCCTCAACCGCGCCCTTTTTCCCACGCAATCATCGTGAATCGTTTTTCTACAACTGTATGCACATGTATCACATCGTGCCATCCGAGTCCTGTCCCAGGGCAAAACAAGAAATACAGGACTCGGTCGGGAGCTTTGGATTTATCTGCCGATGCAGATACTAAGGTCTGCTTTTCTACACGTGGCTATGGTCCCACGAGACCCCTCCCTCAACTAGCGAAAGGCAACACAAGAGAAAATCTTGCATGAGAACTACACTCCGGCCAGCCTACATCCTACGGCCTACCTCACCCATGATTAGATAGCAATCATGGTCTGTTGGGTGTTCCCTGCCTTTCCGTACGTACACGCTTGACTCAAGATGGTAGATGATCGACGAACTTGCTATCTCGGGCACCTTGGGTATTCGTCGACTCACTGCTATCCACCCCAGTCTTTAGGTCGCTCGCATAGCAACCAAGGCATATTCTTGGTTCTTCTACCGCAGACCTCAACCTCTCGTGAGCCTAGTATAATGACCTGGCAGCTCACAGAGGGATCCCAAGAATATCCTCACGTTCCCCGAAGCCGCTGCTTCGTTACCCCGTTCGTTGGAGCCTTTATCTAAATCAGATAGCCTGCTCCTACACGCATACTTAAACGTTGACCTAACATATCGGGTTACTAACCCATCTAAGAAGTGGTCCAAATTTCTTTGACTAAGAATTATTACTTAGTTTCCCTTAACTAAGGTTTACCACTTAGTCTTATTTCCATTATCCTTGTTAACTATGGTTATTTACCTAATCCTCCGAATTAGGGTTCATCTAATGGGTTAAGTGTCACTTAAGTTCATAACTTAGCCCGTCTACAAACCATGTCAAAATTGGCTAAGTATCCAAGTCCAAGACTTAACCCTACACACCATGTGTCAAGTTGGCTAAGTATACCAAGCCATCCATAACTTAACCTCGTCTAATTATCATTTTAGATTGGTTAATAAATTAACTTGACCTTGTCAAATTACCGAGTCAAATCGGTCAAGCGTATCCAAGTGATTCGTGACTTAGCCTTATCATGTTTTCACGTTAGATTGGTTAAGTATAGATTAACTTAACCTCATCAAAATAACGAGTTAGATTGGTGAAGTATAGGCCACTTAACCTCATCAAATCATCGCGTTAAATTAGTTAAGTGTTTAACCTAACCCCATTAAATTACCAAGTGGGATTAATTAAGTCTAGGCTAACTTAATCCCATCCGATTACCATGTTTAGATTAGTTAAGCCTAATCTTAACCCCATCCATCAACTGTATTATACGGTTAAGTGTCATTAGGAAAATTTACTTAACCTTATCACATTATCGTGTTGGATTGATTAAGTGTTGGTTAACTTAGTCCCGTCCACTAGTCGTATAAAAATGGTCAAGTGTCATTAGGCAAATCAAGTTACTTAACCTACCCAAGCTTATCATGTTTTGTTAAGTATCATTAGCCTAATCAAATTACTTAACCCATTTGTCCATATCATATTTGGTTAAGCCTCATTAATCAAATTAACTTGACCCTATTATGTGGCATTAATTTAATTAATGCACCCTCAACCTCTCACATTAGACCTTGTTGTGGTTACTAGTTAAGCCGGGCGGGTCCGGGTAGATTTACACCACAACCTAGTCTAACCTCGGGCCTTAAGCGCGACATGACCAACTTCTCACATTGGGTCCTATTGTTTGCAACTACTAGTTAGGCCGGTCGGTTCCGGGTAGTTTTACGTTGCAAACTCAACCCAACCTCGAGTTGGCCACACTCATATTATCTAAGTTCATCATGTTTCCAAAACATGTTACAAGTTTCCGAGCATTTGGGTAGACCTAACTTAATAGGTAAATTCCCAAGCTCATGTTTTTATGCATACTTACATGTCGTCTTCCATGTTATCTTTCAAGTCATATTTTCAAGTATAAACGCATGTCCTATTCAAGTTAAGACCTTGCGACAAGTTCATGTTTATCTAACTACCCAAAATCGTGTTTTCCCAACGCAAGCAAAGCGAGTCAACGTAGTAAAGATACTATGTCACATATTGGTCTCAAAACATGCATGATGCCAAAAAGGGCTTGGCTTCCATATGCATAACATCATAAAGGGATTGGCCCTAAACATGCATAGTGTCATAAGGTAATTTGGCCACAAACATGCATATTATCAAAAAGGGTTTGGCCATAAACATGCATGACTTAAAAGAGGGGATTGGCCACGAGCATGCATAATCTCATAAAGGATTTGGCCACAAACTTGCATGTTAGCATAAGGGGTTTGGGTTCATAAACATGCATAAGCCCCAAAATCTTGTCTTAGCCAATGTTTCACACATAAGTGGTTCCTAAAGGTTCATGCTAGCATTTCATGCATAAAGATCCAAACTTGCAAGTTAAGCTAGGTTATGTTTAGCATGAGAGGCATGATTAAGTCACTCACATGGCCTAAAATCATAAACATGAACACAAGAGGCATGGTAAGGTTCATATGGATTCGCATAATCATGTTTAGCCTCATTTTATCCCATGTCAACATTAAAAATACCGTTTTGACCCAAAAGTAGCTAGAACTTACCTAGGCAAGGCTTAGGAAAGGGATCATGCATCATTATGACGAAGAAAGGTGGCTCCTTTGATGAAGAACCATCACGAAACTCGCATAGAAATGTTGATTTGGCCTCTATTTGGTGTAGCAAGCTTGCATCCTTTGATTTGAACTTGATTTGAGTGCATAGGCTCTAGGGATTTGAGATGGAGGCCATGATCAATGTTGATTTTGGCAGCACTTAGTTGCTAGGTTTTATTTTTAGTGATTTAGATTAGGTTTAGGGTCTTTTTATAGAGATTAAGATAGTTTTAGGCCATAGGATTAGATCTAGGGTTAATCTAGACCACAGAAATCGTCACAGGCCCATCAGACCAGACCAAGACTGCATCCAGGTGCACCAGGCCACCAAAACACGGCGTTGTGTTTTTTTGGGCCCAGTCGACACCCAAGTCGACAGCCCTGTCGACTTGGGGTCCAGGGGTGTCGACAGCCCTGTCGACTCCCCTGTCGACATGGGCTTTGGCGGGAAAATTCCCGCCTGGCCCCATTTCTGATTTCCAAAACTGTTTCCGAAATTCAAATTTCCAGAAATCTTCTTTGGGCCTTAAACGGGTCATACGGACTCCGATTCTCGAAAACTCGGACTCTATTTCGCGTATTTTTCCGAGACGAACGCAATGGCATAGCCCGTTTTACTTGACTCAGAATTTAAAATTAAATTCAGCCTTGATTCTTGATTTAACGTGTTGTAAAAATTCGGGTTGTTACATTCCCCCCACCTTTTAGGATTTCGTCCCCGAAATCTCCAAGTTGGGAAGAACATATCCTACCATCCATCATCCATCTACTCAAAACATCATCCACAAGCAACCATTGTCCTTAGATGATTTCTGATGCCATATGAATATATGCAAAACGTGTGTGTTCATGTTCCTTAGCTAATGATCAGGCCTGGATAATCTTTCTAATGCAAAAATATGTATAGTGCCATGAATCCATCATGTATGCAAATAGTCCTAGTCATATACACTATATGCGTGCACAAACATTCAACCATATGCAACATCCGCATGATAACACATTCAATTTCATCCATAAACAAGTATAAATACTCGTGCATATGCAATGTGAAATGTGACCGAGTCGAGCTAATACTTAATATAAATTCGCGCATCCACGAGCAACCACTTGCAACCATTTGCAACCATACCAACCATAACATGTTTCAAATACATGTTTACATCCATAGGGTTCTACCTAGGATTCCCTGAAACAGGGTCGAGAAGATAAACAAGACAAACTCCTTACGGGGTTTGTAACAGAAAATAGGACCGAGGAGATGTCCACAAAAGATAGCCTACAACCAAGCTCTACAGGAAAACAGGGATCAAGGATATACTCCCAAAAAGAGATATCATGCGCGTATTTAGTCTTCAGTCTCCTGAGTCGCATTACCTTGAGCTTAGTTCCATCGTGCCTTGACCGCCCCTTTTACTTCACGATTTCGCAGCTTCTTATTTCCTGTTTCCATAACATGAGTTGGAACTCATTTCCTCGTCGCCTCTCGTTCCTCTTGCACTTATCCTTTTCCTAGAATACTTGACGCAAACATGACTGCGTACCCATGATCTCATGCAAGCTTTCCAAAATTCACTAGTGAATCTCGGACCTCGTACCATAAGGTATTCCATATAGAAGAACTTTCTCTTGAAAGTAAACAGATGCCAACCAGGTTAAGCGCACTTACTAGGGTGATTTCTATAACCCATGCATAAGTGAAATAAACCATCCGTCTTATTGGCGAACACCACTCGATCGGGCTTCAAATTTCCAATAAAGGTATCAAGGGATTCTAGGTAACTAATCATAACCGAACCCAAAAAGGTTCCACGAGACTTCGAGGGTATTACCAAGTCTAGTCAAGAGTCTAACTACCCTCCTATCAAAACCGAGAGTGGCACCCCTTACTGGATAACCACTTCATCCCTAGAATCCATCCATAACCGAGGCATGTCATTCTCAAATCCAAAACAAGTCATGAATAAATGGACCGATTCTCCACAGGACTTGAGACAAAAATGGGATTCTCTAATACGCTAGTACTTAAGGTGCAGAGACTCAACTATCGAAGCAGACTTAAATGATACGATGATCAAACCAAAGTCCTAACGGGATGATAGAGAAGAAAAGCTAAACCTTTAACAAGATCGTTACCCTCCTTCCGAGATACCCTAGAAATGAGAGCATACTACTGCCCTCCGAATGATCTTGTCCCTGTTCCATGATACTTAACTATCCGTCCCGTTTCACCATGCCAAAGGTACTCTCTCGTCATGGGTTTCATTGTTCATCTTTCTCCCTCCTTTTAGGACTCAGCCATACCTACATGTTGCTTATCCCTGAGCTCGTATCTTTTATCCTTGTTCTTACTATCCTTTCATGCATAACTCTGCAACGGTCTCTCGAGAACCACCTCCATCGTACGGGAAACACATACGCAGCTAGAAAGACTAGTCGCAGTCAAAACCACTGTGACTACAGATGGAGGAAAGAAAGGAAAAGAGATTCAATCAAGGAAACAAGGATAATGCTAATGGCCTTTGGGGAATAGCCTTTTTCTTTTTAAAAGAAAATTTTCTTGAAAAATGCTTCTTTGTAAACGGTTTTTCAAATAATTTTCAGAAGGTCTTTAAAAAAACTTTTGCCCAGTCTAGTAACCTTCTGCTCTGATACCAAATGTAACACCCCGCCTCCGCTAGGGTCACTCGCAAAGGAATGCACTAGCTTTAGAGGAGCATTATTGGTAAACATGCACAGAAATATCACAAGACAGAACACATATATAAATAGCGGAAGTAAAAATCAAACTTTCATAACATGAATAAATAAGGTCTAAAGCCTTTTACATCAGAGTACAACAAAACCTGTCTTGCAATAGTAAAGAAGCATAAAGATTTTAATAAATTATTCCCCGAGTAAAAACAGTAAAGTAGCCATAGCCAAGAGAAGTCCAAGCCATCCATGATGACCTTCAAGCAGGAGAAGTCCGAACTAACAGCATTGTTTCCTCCCTGAAACCTGGGGGGGAAACGGAAGAAAAGAGGCGAAACAAAACGGGTCAGTCAAAAAGACTGAGTAAGTCCTATCTACTTCCAGTATAAAAACAGGTAAAGGTAACATGACATGCATGAACTGAAAGTAAACATAAGGATAACTACAATATAGATAAACCAGGGTAGCCGGTTGAACTGCTGCGGCAAGGTAAACTAAGGTATCATGATAGACTATGGTGTTATGATAAGTCAAGGTATCACATCGTCAGGTTTCTATCGAGTACGTTACCCCAAGGTATCTACCCCGTCTAACATCCCAAGGAATCTATTATGTATATTCGCTCTGCACCCTTCGTACTAGTATCCCAACCTTGTTAGGAGTTAACCATGAATGTCCCTTACTCAAAGTCGTGTAATGGTCCATGTCAACCCAATATATCGTATATATAGGTTACTCAAATCATATGTTTCTTTCCATGTATATAAGTTCAGTCCTTTGCCGTACCTCGTACGGGCTTCCTCGTGTCGTATTATCTTAGAAATCGTTTGGACTGTCACCCTTGTTCTAGCTAGACTCTTCCATATGAATCATCGTTTGAACCATTAGGACTTACGCCACCTAGCACCATTAGGGATTACGCTTACCTATCGCACGCTTTCGTATTTCGGTTTGGGTTAAACCACCTAGGCCACTAGGGATTACGCTAACCCTCAACCGCGCCCTTTTTCCCACGCAATCATCGTGAATCGTTTTTCTACAACTGTATGCACATGTATCACATCGTGCCATCCGAGTCCTGTCCCAGGGCAAAACAAGAAATACAGGACTCGGTCGGGAGCTTTGGATTTATCTGCCGATGCAGATACTAAGGTCTGCTTTTCTACACGTGGCTATGGTCCCACGAGACCCCTCCCTCAACTAGCGAAAGGCAACACAAGAGAAAATCTTGCATGAGAACTACACTCCGGCCAGCCCACATCCTACGGCCTACCTCACCCATGATTAGATAGCAATCATGGTCTGTTGGGTGTTCCCTGCCTTTCCGTACGTACACGCTTGACTCAAGATGGTAGATGATCGACGAACTTGCTATCTCGGGCACCTTGGGTATTCGTCGACTCACTGCTATCCACCCCAGTCTTTAGGTCGCTCGCATAGCAACCAAGGCATATTCTTGGTTCTTCTACCGCAGACCTCAACCTCTCGTGAGCCTAGTATAATGACCTGGCAGCTCACAGAGGGATCCCAAGAATATCCTCACGTTCCCCGAAGCCGCTGCTTCGTTACCCCGTTCGTTGGAGCCTTTATCTAAATCAGATAGCCTGCTCCTACACGC
The DNA here is from genome assembly GCA_030737875.1 of Allium sativum. Taxonomy (NCBI): domain Eukaryota; kingdom Viridiplantae; phylum Streptophyta; class Magnoliopsida; order Asparagales; family Amaryllidaceae; genus Allium; species Allium sativum. The sequence continues at coordinate 481,337,024 of CM060915.1, forward strand.
ATACTTAAACGTTGACCTAACGTATCGGGTTACTAACCCATCTAAGAAGTGGTCCAAATTTCTTTGACTAAGAATTATTACTTAGTTTCCCTTAACTAAGGTTTACCACTTAGTCTTATTTCCATTATCCTTGTTAACTATGGTTATTTACCTAATCCTCCGAATTAGGGTTCATCTAATGGGTTAAGTGTCACTTAAGTTCATAACTTAGCCCGTCTACAAACCATGTCAAAATTGGCTAAGTATCCAAGTCCAAGACTTAACCCTACACACCATGTGTCAAGTTGGCTAAGTATACCAAGCCATCCATAACTTAACCTCGTCTAATTATCATTTTAGATTGGTTAATAAATTAACTTGACCTTGTCAAATTACCGAGTCAAATCGGTCAAGCGTATCCAAGTGATTCGTGACTTAGCCTTATCATGTTTTCACGTTAGATTGGTTAAGTATAGATTAACTTAACCTCATCAAAATAACGAGTTAGATTGGTGAAGTATAGGCCACTTAACTTCATCAAATCATCGCGTTAAATTAGTTAAGTGTTTAACCTAACCCCATTAAATTACCAAGTGGGATTAATTAAGTCTAGGCTAACTTAATCCCATCCGATTACCATGTTTAGATTAGTTAAGCCTAATCTTAACCCCATCCATCAACTGTATTATACGGTTAAGTGTCATTAGGAAAATTTACTTAACCTTATCACGTTATCGTGTTGGATTGATTAAGTGTTGGTTAACTTAGTCCCGTCCACTAGTCGTATAAAAATGGTCAAGTGTCATTAGGCAAATCAAGTTACTTAACCTACCCAAGCTTATCATGTTTTGTTAAGTATCATTAGCCTAATCAAATTACTTAACCCATTTGTCCATATCATATTTGGTTAAGCCTCATTAATCAAATTAACTTGACCCTATTATGTGGCATTAATTTAATTAATGCACCCTCAACCTCTCACATTAGACCTTGTTGTGGTTACTAGTTAAGCCGGGCGGGTCCGGGTAGATTTACACCACAACCTAGTCTAACCTCGGGCCTTAAGCGCGACATGACCAACTTCTCACATTGGGTCCTATTGTTTGCAACTACTAGTTAGGCCGGTCGGTTCCGGGTAGTTTTACGTTGCAAACTCAACCCAACCTCGAGTTGGCCACACTCATATTATCTAAGTTCATCATGTTTCCAAAACATGTTACAAGTTTCCGAGCATTTGGGTAGACCTAACTTAATAGGTAAATTCCCAAGCTCATGTTTTTATGCATACTTACATGTCGTCTTCCATGTTATCTTTCAAGTCATATTTTCAAGTATAAACGCATGTCCTATTCAAGTTAAGACCTTGCGACAAGTTCATGTTTATCTAACTACCCAAAATCGTGTTTTCCCAACGCAAGCAAAGCGAGTCAACGTAGTAAAGATACTATGTCACATATTGGTCTCAAAACATGCATGATGCCAAAAAGGGCTTGGCTTCCATATGCATAACATCATAAAGGGATTGGCCCTAAACATGCATAGTGTCATAAGGTAATTTGGCCACAAACATGCATATTATCAAAAAGGGTTTGGCCATAAACATGCATGACTTAAAAGAGGGGATTGGCCACGAGCATGCATAATCTCATAAAGGATTTGGCCACAAACTTGCATGTTAGCATAAGGGGTTTGGGTTCATAAACATGCATAAGCCCCAAAATCTTGTCTTAGCCAATGTTTCACACATAAGTGGTTCCTAAAGGTTCATGCTAGCATTTCATGCATAAAGATCCAAACTTGCAAGTTAAGCTAGGTTATGTTTAGCATGAGAGGCATGATTAAGTCACTCACATGGCCTAAAATCATAAACATGAACACAAGAGGCATGGTAAGGTTCATATGGATTCGCATAATCATGTTTAGCCTCATTTTATCCCATGTCAACATTAAAAATACCGTTTTGACCCAAAAGTAGCTAGAACTTACCTAGGCAAGGCTTAGGAAAGGGATCATGCATCATTATGACGAAGAAAGGTGGCTCCTTTGATGAAGAACCATCACGAAACTCGCATAGAAATGTTGATTTGGCCTCTATTTGGTGTAGCAAGCTTGCATCCTTTGATTTGAACTTGATTTAAGTGCATAGGCTCTAGGGATTTGAGATGGAGGCCATGATCAATGTTGATTTTGGCAGCACTTAGTTGCTAGGTTTTATTTTTAGTGATTTAGATTAGGTTTAGGGTCTTTTTATAGAGATTAAGATAGTTTTAGGCCATAGGATTAGATCTAGGGTTAATCTAGACCACAGAAATCGTCACAGGCCCATCAGACCAGACCAAGACTGCATCCAGGTGCACCAGGCCACCAAAACACGGCGTTGTGTTTTTTTGGGCCCAGTCGACACCCAAGTCGACAGCCCTGTCGACTTGGGGTCCAGGGGTGTCGACAGCCCTGTCGACTCCCCTGTCGACATGGGCTTTGGCGGGAAAATTCCCGCCTGGCCCCATTTCTGATTTCCAAAACTGTTTCCGAAATTCAAATTTCCAGAAATCTTCTTTGGGCCTTAAACGGGTCATACGGACTCCGATTCTCGAAAACTCGGACTCTATTTCGCGTATTTTTCCGAGACGAACGCAATGGCATAGCCCGTTTTACTTGACTCAGAATTTAAAATTAAATTCAGCCTTGATTCTTGATTTAACGTGTTGTAAAAATTCGGGTTGTTACAATAACCTGGAAGTATGTAACGAGGAGGGGGTCAAAACATAAGTTCTGTGTGAGTGGACTTAGAATAAACTTCTGTATAATCCTACATATAGTGTTCAGTTATATTTTCTTGTTTATTAGGTTATTTGCGGTATTAGCTCTCTAGGCTATACTCATGTCCCACTAGTAGATTAACCTAATACAACGTATATGTAGATACCCCCAACTCATATAATCCTTTCCATGTATATATACAGTCCCTTGCCGTATGTCGCACGGGCTTCATAATGTAAAACTATACTACTTTAGTGTAGTGCCACCACTCTCGAAATCGTGTGGACTACCATTCTTGATCTTGCTAGATTCTATTTATTATCTAGATCTAATCTAGGGTTTTCTATCCAGTGCTTCCTAGATTCAACAGGGTTTACGCTACCCAGGGCCACTGGGGTTTATGCTACCTATTAAACGCTTTCTAGATCCGACCAGGGTTTATGCTACCTAGGGCCACTAGGGTTTATGCTACCTATCGAACAATGCCCCTAGTCTAGGACACACTACCCAGAGCGATATATGTTCCTAGACTTTACGTCCCAATCGTGTCGTTAAATGTGCTAGATATCTAGTTGCACATGTCCTCTATATGTGCGGCCCGAGTCCCGTGGCAGGGCTAATCAAGAAACATGGAAATCGGTCAGGAGCTTTAAGTTATCTGCCGATGCAGATGCTAAGGTCTGTTTTATCTGTACGTGGCTATGGTCCCACTTGACCCCTCCCTTAACTAATGAAAGGCACCCAAGAAAATCAAGAATGAGAACTGTACGCACGCCCTCTATGCCCCACAAACCTATTGGCCATCCTCACCCATAACTAGATAGCAAAGTATATGGTCTTTTGGATTTCTCTGCCTTTCCGCTTGCGTATCACGATTGACTCAAGATGGTAGGTAGATGACGACGTGCTATCACAGGGCTAAACAAGATATCGCCGCCTCACGGTGACCCATCCTAGTCTTTAGATTGCTTATATTGCAACCAAGGCATACCCTTGGCTCTTCTAATGCAGACCTTAACCTCTGTGAGCCCAGGAGGATCATCTGCAACCTCACAGAGGGATACCAAGAGTACCCTCACGTCCCCTCGAAGCCGCGTGCTTCGTAACCCAGTTCGTTGGAGCCTTCTTCATGATCAGATGGACGTTCGCTCCTCCTCGTGTTCTACTAGGCTTTCTTGACTAAGGTTTACTACTTAGTAATCTTAACTAAGGTTTACTACTTAGTTTCCTGAATCTTTAGCTTTGTTAACTAAGGTTCACTACTTAATTTTCTGAATCGTTAGCTTTCTAAACTAAGGTTTACTACTTAGTCCTCTTAACTAAGGTTTACTACTTAGTTCTCTTAATCGTTTGTTTTCTTAACTAAGGTTTACAACTTAATCCTCTTAACTAAGGTTTATTACTTGGTTCTCTTAACCAAGGTTTGATACTTAGTTTCTGTTACCTAGTTCTCTTTAACTAAGGTTTGTTACTTAGTTCCTTTTAACTAAGGTTTACCAATGAATTCAAGCATGACTTAAGTTCTCTTTATCAAATGATAGCGTACGGGTGTTTTCCCACATTTTCAGCTTAGATTAACTTATTTCATGGTATAAGTCATCCCACCCTCCGAGTCTTGTACTACAACTTAAGTCATATTCATTTCTTATCCCTAGGATAAGTTTATCTATTATTTAATCTTATCATTCCCCACTTTTCCTTGCTTTGATACTGTTATATTGGTTAAGTTTGCCCATGTGTCTAACTTGACTTAACCCCCAATCACGTATTTAATTCAACCCACGTACCATGCTAAATTGGTTAAGTGTTCTCTATCAGTTCATGTTGACTTAACCCGCCCATATATCATGTCAAATTGGTTAAGTGTTATCTAGCGGTTCACATTGACTTAACCCACCCATATATCATGTCAAATTTGTTAAGTGTTGTTTAATGTTTCATGTTGACTTAACCTTACCATACTAGCATGTGTCATTAGCTTTAATTAATTATTAATGCCCAACCTCTCACATTAGACCTATTGTTGCGGTCACTAGATGTGCTGGTTGGTTCCGGGCAGGATTACACCACAACTCAATCTAACCTCGGTTTTCAAGCACGTTATGACTAACTTCTCACATTAGAACCTATTGTTTGCGGTCACTGGATGTGCCGGGCGGTTTCGGGCAGGATTACACCGCAAACTCATTCTAATCTCGAGTTAGCCATGTTTCATGTTTAGCCAATTAACAATTCATGTCTATACTAGGTGTCATAGGCCAATTATAAATTTACAAGCATGTTCATGTTCATTCTAGATATCAAATGTCAATTACCTATTCTCAAGCATGTTCATGTTCAAGTTATGCCACTATTGCCAATTTCATGTTATGTGTCGAGTTACATAATTACATAAAAACATGGTTTGTCTAACATATTCCATTTTTAATTATGTTACTAGGATCTTAACGGCATATCCAATTTTCAAGTCTCAAATTCAAGCTTTACCCAGAAACCCCAATTTATGTTAATGCTTATAATCCCGTTAATAAGCTATACCTATTATTCCAGTTTCCCATACATGTGTTCCTAACAGGTTGCTATCATTCCTCATATGTTGGTTAAGCTTATTCATATGTCAAGTGCTACTTAACCCATTTGTACTTTGCTTACACAACCATTCGTGTAATAATCTTTTTACCCAAATTGCCTAATTCATCAATTAAATCTCCAACTCTTCCCAAATAACTATATTTTATGCGCTGTTGACCTTGGCTCGAAGGTAGCCAAAGTTTCAAAAATAAAAAGGAAGAATAGGGAAGAGGAATAAATTAAGCATACAAAGATTATTTTAAATTGCAACATGAATTTTAATTGAGGAATGACGAACGATAATAATACTATTATGCATGAAGTGTATTGTAATCCCACTCACTGATTTAAGAACAGATCTTGAATTCTGGGATCTGATTTTTGAAACTGAAAAGCTATCCCTTGACGTAGATTATCGATCCTTTAATTTAGATTTGATTCTTATAAAATAGTTGTTGAAGTCGTTGAATTAACCTTTGATTCCCTACTTGAATTCTAACGAAGAACTTGAGCAGCATAACCCCGTCTTTGATTTATTTTGATATGAATTAGGGAAGAGTATAGGCATAATGAAGATGTGTAGAGAAAACTGTAGCCTTAGGGGTGTTTATATAGGTGCTCAAGACCTTATCGTACATGCAACACTGAGTCAGCATTGAACTGAGTTAAGAAAATAGTCCAGGTTCGCAGATGAATCTAGCTAAATCTTATTGTACACGCAGCGCTGAGTCAGCATTGTGTCCCACAAGCTGTTTTGGCGCATAAATTCGGATTTCGAATGTTTGAATTATTTTGGCGTAGAAATTTGATTTTTGAACTTTTGAATTTCTGGAATTTATTTAACTGTTTTATTCACATGAAATATTGTTATATGTATACAATTACTCTACCGGCCATTTTACGTGTATATATATACGCACAATTTTCATTTTATTTTCAAAATTCAACGATGTTGCACCGTTATTTGATTCTTGCCGTATGTCATTGAATGTATCCGTATCTTGAATTTTATCTTTTGTATACATATATTTATGCATATATATATACTCATATATATACATATATTTTGTTTATTTCCTTATATGTATGTTCTTATCCTTTCAAATTTTGAATTTGTATACGTACATATATTTGCATATTCAGTTAGCCCTCTCTAAAAAAAGATAAAAATTATGCCGCTACCGGGGTTCGAACCACTGACCTCCATGTTACAAATCCAATGTCTTAACCAACTAAGCTATGAAGTATTTTATTAATATGTCTTAGAACAATGATAATTATTGTTCTCTCCTTACTTCTCTTTTTCATGTTAGTTACAATACTTAAATTAAACCATTGCATGAATCTTTTTCTTTTAATGTTAATGCATTATGTTTGCAAATCAGCGCATGCAACATATTTACATTGCATGCAACCAATCTTTTCTTTCCTTTAATGCATGCATTACATATTTTTTTCAGTGCATGTATTTATTACATGCAATCCTTATTTTATATTTTAATGTGTTTATGTGTATATATATACTTATATATATATATTTCTCTTGTGTGTATACAAACTTCTATACTTAATAACTTCTTCATATGATTTCCGTTTTACGCAAACCAGGTGTCTATCTCGACTAGAATTCCGAGACGGACGCAATGGTAATGTCCATTTTACTTAATTCATGGTATTTAAATTAAGTATTTTTTATCTTCTCATCTCTTCGATTACACACATTGTTATTGCATTAATTTCCTTACTCTTCAATGTATGGATTAATTTTTCATTATACATTACCATTATTTACCTATCTATGCATATATACATATTTGCACATTTTTAATTATATTAAAAATGTGGGGTGTTACAGGGTCCATTAGAACCAATGCCATTCCCATTACAACCCGATATCTTACCGCAGACCAGACTAACTATTCTTCCCCTTCAACGAAGAGCTAGTAGAGCCTTCCCTTTGAACCAGGGAGGCCGCTCTACCATATCGGTTCCCAGATTGGCGGAGGAAGACACTATCGTAGATCCTTCAAACATTGTCCTGACCAGGGGCAACGCCGAGCCTCGAACATCACATGCTATGCTGAATCAGCCCGGACCTTCCGTTATGGGTACGACTTGGCCCAATTCTCATCAGGTTCAAGAGGTGTAAGTCTGCCCAGAACCAGAAGCTGCGATGAACCCTCACCTTCACTTAACTCTCACAGGTCGAACCCAAACAAAAGACAACCTTCTGAGCATGCTGTCGTTGGACCCTGGTGCTGGAGCTCTCCCGAACGCAGAGCTGGATTTATGGCCGCGACTCCTCGGAGATGGAAGCCAGCTTGCAAGCATCATCCGATGCTTCACCCGGGGCACTTCTTCTCAAAAAGATATAGATAATATCCAACGCAGACCGTAACGACCTGGATTTTTCGGCTATTTGATTTGAATATTTAAATTTATTTTAAATATTTTATTTGGAATTTAATATCGAATTCGTTTATCGAACGATGAATGAACGTTTATATTTATATTTAATATAAAACGAACTCAAAACTACGCGGTAGTTTGTAAAATTGAATTTCAACTTCAATTGACTATACTGAATCCGTGTAAAGTCGGATTTCGATGAAACAAGAAGCCTCTGAATGTAATTGATAATATTTTTCTAATGGAAAAGAAAAATTGAGTTTTTGTATTATAGATTTTATTTTACGTCTAAATCAAATTTCGAAATAGTCGCTGTGGAATCATTTATAAGCGATAACGCTTTATTTAATATAATTAAATATTGGCTTCGAATTTGGACAAGTCCTTTGAGGCGTAGTCATAATTTAATTTTTAGAATTTTACTGTAATTTTTATTTCGTAAAATAAGCAACTTTTTATTTAGAGTATTTTGCACCCTATATCAACATTTTGGGGTCTCACAATACAAGTTAACCTACCGATATTATTATATATTTGGGATCGTGGCACACTGCTGAAAGCGATAGTATATTTATTTCGGTCGATGCCGAGTCGTAGGAGGACAGAGTCTTATATGACGGAGTATGCTCACTTTAAAAGAAAAATCGTTAGTAAAATATAAATTAAATAAAAAGAAAACCATGTATATATGAACCCCTAGAACAAATAAAACATGTGCATTTTATTTAAAAACTTCACTGCGAGGTAATTAGATATCAACTACCCTAAATACAAGCTGTATGCCCACACAAAAGTCTCCTGCTACTCTAAGCTATAAACACAGTCACCATGTTATCATTTCTTTTCAAATTAAAAGCATGCACATGTGAGAGCATCCACCAAATCTTCGCCACCAAATCTTCTACGCAAGAATCACACAGTCTTTCTACGTTGTACTAAAGAAACCTACTGTCTTGTGTGTTCATATCAATACAACGTGACATGAGAAGAAAATACATACCCTGTATGTTATCACCTCAGCAAATCCATCACGTACACGTATACAACTACCTTAAGATCTCAAATCGGGTACAAGCTACTTGCCTTGCATTGTAATTTCTTTTCAACTTTTCTTAAATGTGTCAACCAGGTAAATTTTTGGTGAATGCTCCAAAACAGCTACTCTTTCGTCTATATCCGCACAGGCTGTTCCAACTCTTGCTACTTACTGAAGAGGACAGTTCACTGTGGTGAAAAGAAAAGACTACACAGGCAGCTCTATAGTTTTTGCCGTGTTACCCAAACATTTAGCCGTGCCAAGCAAGTCGTTAACCTCTATAAATACACAACATTTCCGTCTTCTAAACCACACAATTTCAATCCTTCTCTTTCTCTCTTCTGGTTCGCTCCAGCAAACCTTTTGTTTCCGTCCTCTTCAAAAAAGAAAAAAAAAGAAAAAAAATGATGATGGTAAATATGAGGCAGCAGGTTGCCTAAATGATTAAGGAAGTGAGCATTTGGTTTTTATGGGGGAGAGCCGCATGTATAAACAAAGTGGAAGGGTTGGCTTTGAAAGTTTTGAAGTGGTGTATAAGGGGAGGGACATGGATTTGCTACAGGGGAATGATAAATGAAGTAAAGTGTGGAAAGGATGTGAAGAAAAGATGAGTACATGAGTAGTGGTGGTGAATACAAAAAAAAGAACAATACAGTATGGACGGACTGAGGTTTCGATGACAAAGGATACGGCTTTGTCATGAGGTCTTCCTTTCTGGTGGACATGAAGATCGCGGGGTTCTCCGATGGTCGGGACGGAGCAGCAAGTGCGAACTTTGAGCGGTGCAGCGGTGAGGGGACGATGAGAAGTAGCGTTGAATAGTGCATGAACGGTTTCAATACTACATGGTCAATGTGCGTGCAAACGGATACAAATGAGAACTGAAGTGCGTTAGTGAACGCCTGCAGGTGCGTGGTTATAGTGTATACACGTGAGAGGGAGGACGGTGCACAAAAAGGGATGGGCTTAACAAAGGATAATGCGGTGATTAAAAGAGGATTAAGGTAAATAGTAATTAACGGTTATTTAAGTATTAGGATTATTTTAGTTAAAATATATATATCATAATTCACATATAATGTTGTAACGATGATAAATTAACTATATATTATCAGAATCATATGGAACCAGTCACGTAGGAATCACGGTACAATACTATACTGTTGTGCTGATTCAGAAAGGAACGGAAGCAACTAGATTTTCTGATTAATTCAGGACACTGGTTTAAAATTAAAAAAAGAGACGCGCGAACCGTCGATCGAAATAAGGTGAGTTAATTCTCACACATTTCTGAAATACTAGGATGTGCTAAATTCGTATAATTTAATTTAATTGGTTGATTGGATTCTTTGGATGCCTATGGTTGCTTTCATGGTTGACGTTAATTATATTATCGTCATTAAAATATTTCTATGTACTGATATGAAATATTATAATGATCTGTGATGCAGGGAAGAACAGGTAGGAGGAATCAAACCGGTTCATCAAATATTTAATATGCTGTTATTTCATATTCTACGAACTGTTTAAAACCCATTGACTTTAAAACCCTGTTGTTTGTTGGTTGTGGTTGAACTTTGAATCCATATATAGTATTGATTACAGAATAAATAGCAGATAGCCAAGATATACACCGTTTTATAAAGATCGATTAACCGTCAGGTGAATCGTTAGAAATGAGGTTATAGAATATATTTTATAACCGAATATAGATTTTATTTAATATATTAAATGAAGTTCTAAAAAGTGAATAAATCAATAACACATATACATTGATTTGTTTTAATCACAAATCGTCGTTTTGGTTTAACCAAAATCTACCGTGCGCGAAGCACGTGCTTATCAAGTGGGTATTAAACGATTTTATTTAGCTAATTCAAGTGGCCAGGATTAACGTAACAATTAGAATGGGTTTATATTGATATTGATCGAAGTGAATAGAATTATTTAGATTAATTAATTAATTATTAATTTATTTAAATTGGAAGATAAATTAAGATTTTATTAACAGTTAATCATGTTAGAAATTGACTAAGTCAACTATGTTAACTAAAATGGATTTATTAAATTTATTTATATTTATGGGAATGATAAATTGGTTTTGAAGAAGAAATGATAATTCATCAAGATGGAACTAAAATGGGATTTGTTGCGATAAAGGGAATGGGTATCGGTTTTGGTATTACAACTGATATCTATCTTACGATGAGAACGTTGTTGATCAAGGTTTGAGAGGTAATTAAAATACCCCAACTTGAACACCTTCAGGATTATCGAAGGATGGTATTAGTCGTAATGGTGAAAGTGTTAGAATAAAATATTTTGAAAAAAATAACAGTGTAACGTTATTTGAAGGATTTAGAAATATATATCTATATATAATGAGATTTCAAAAATGAAAAGAAATAAAAGGAGATTGGTTGAAATATAATTTCAAAGTTAGGAAATGAGATTTAAATGGGTTTATTCTAGAAGAATGAGCGGTGGTTTTGGTATTCAAATAATGGAGCCAAAGAAGATGTCATAATAATCATTTTACGAATGATAAGTGATTCGATAATAAGAAATGTTATGACCAAGTGATGCTGTGTATAAACAAATGGATTTGTTTGTTTTATGGTTGTTTATTTTGATAGTTAAATAACCGACTATCAAAATCTGGCCCAACGTTATTGGTACGGAAAGACTGGGATCGAATTTTTATTCGAAAACCATTCCGACCAATAAATACGAATACGTCGAAGACGCTGATCGAGATGGAGCAAGTGAAGACCGTAGATCTTCATGAAACGGAAGAGTTACTTACAATCTCTGGCTGATCCCTAGAGGTATACTGTGATTCTGTCGTGATTGGAATCTACGGGTTGCAAGGACTACTCGCTACTGATCTATAGGGTTATTCCTAGGATGCGGTAGGAGGGTACCTTCGGTTCATCCTGTACCTAGATGACGTATATGGACGATGTGAATGGTGGCCAGATGTTTCAAAAGTCGAGTATAGCCTCAAGCCTCATCAACCGGAAAATGACAAAAAACGGGCAGGCAGCATGGCTATGTGGGTCGCACCCATTAGGGTGTATAGTCACCATCTAGAGAATATTCATATTTGTTACTTCTTTCCATTTCTGTATCTCCCGGGAACTACGGTCGTCGCGCGACAAAAAGCCGTAAGGTGACAATATACTCGATACACTCAAGAGAAATGAGTGGTCGGTCATGTGTGGGCCGGATTGCAAGATGTTCTTGTTGAACCCAGTGTATTCGTCTCTAGAGATACACTATCGGCAGGTGGTCCCATACCTTGTCATAGTTGGAAATCCAATCTCCAATAAGCGCCGCGGTTTTGATTGTATATTATATATGTGGAGCGTGAGATGCAAGCGTTCTGCTAGATTCTATTTACTTGTATCTAGACACTATGATAATATCAGAAGAAGATATTGATTTCAAAACGATTTGGGTTATAGTAAGGTAAAAACTGTTCGTGCTTATGTGTGGACTGGTCTTACTATTATCCTTTTATTTCAAAAGGATTTCAAAGTTAAACAAGTTGGTTGCTGTATGAATTTATCACTGAAAGTTTTTCAGACTGATCCGGGTGAATTTTGTTTTAAATCAAATGTGCTCGGGTCAGACCGAGTATATTATCAGGTTATGTATTGCTTGGAGCTTCAGAAGAGGAGTTGAAGTCGAGACGTATTCCATATATATACTGGTACTGGTTTATTTCCGCTGTATGTTGTATTGATCTGAGTGTATACTCTGATGTTGTGATATACAATTTTTGTATAAAGTATTTCTGATTATTATATTTTTTCCATTCCGCTGTGAGACTCTGATCTTCTTATTCTTCTATTCTAATATTTCTTTCTTTCTTCTCTCACCCTCTAACTTCTTTCTATTAGCTTTCTGGGTTTTTGATATTTGAGTTTGGATACGGGACGTGTTAGTATCTGGATTCAAGTGTCGGAAATGCCGGTTCGCTACAGTTGGTATCAGAGCAATGGTTTAGGAATAACCTTGGCTCTGTGGTGTAACTCGATAGAGATTGGGCTAGTAATACCCTAGATCGAGTTAAGTATATGAATACGAGAGCGCATATTTGTAATTTGAATATAAAAGTATTTTTATATTGTTTTGACCCAAAATATTTTATAAAAAGGAAAAATTTATATTTTTCTCAAATTATTGTTTAATTCAAAACTTGTATAAAATTGGAAAACATTTCAAAAATGAAATTTGATATAGAATTAAATAAGTCAGAATTTAACTTAAATTAAGTTAAATATGGGATAATTTGATTTGATTGTATATTGTTTGATTTATTGAATGTTGTTGGTTAAATCAAATTTGATAACGAGTTAAGAAGAAATAGAATGAATTTGAGGAAAGGGAATAAACCCCAGTATAATGAATTGGAAATAATTTGGTTGGTTGGTATTTGGGTGTTGGGTTGGTTGAATAAAATTCATCAACCAGATCAATGAAGAAGCTAAATGGAATAATCTGGGATTGTTATTTGCATTATAAATTGAGTTAAGTGCAGATTTTAGAAGGCGATGGAATTGATTTGGTTACAGATTTGAAGTACAAGTTGGAAAACGAAGAGCAGTTACTTGGTTTGCTTTGAAATTGGAATTGAGTTGCCCGACAAAAAGGTAAACCTTAATATTATTGATTGGGTGTTCGAATTTATACCCGAGACGGGTAGCCGCTTGGCTTTTATTTTCATTTGGTCGATATGTGAGGCCGAAGAGGCGAATTGTAGTTGTTTCGATCGAACCGTGCAGAGGAGGTGCTACCGAATTTTTCGAAAATTTTATAACCTGGTAATATTTTTGATAATATTTTGGATTAATTATTTTGGAAATAATCAAGTTCGGAGCATTCTTTTTACCTAGCAATTCCGAGGACGAAATTTATTTAAGGAGGGAAGAATGTAATGACCTGGATTTTTCGGCTATTTGATTCGAATATTTAAATTTATTTTAAATATTTTATTTGGAATTTAATATCGAATTCGTTTATCGAACGATGAATGAACGTTTATATTTATATTTAATATAAAACGAACTCAAAACTGCGCGGTAGTTTGTAAAATTGAATTTCAACTTCAACTGACTATACTGAATCCGTGTTAAGTCGGATTTCGATGAAACAAGAAGCGTCTGAATGTAATTGATAATATTTTTCTAATGGAAAAGAAAAATTGAGTTTTTGTATTATAGATTTTATTTTACGTCTAAATCAAATTTCGAAATAGTCTGTAATGACCCGGATTCTTATGGGTTAATTTTAAAATATTTAATATGGATTTAAATATTGAGTTAAGTAAATAAATCAATTTTTATAGGGAGTTATCGATTTAAAAATCAATTTCAATTAAATATCGAATATATTAAAATAACAGAATACTAAAATGGATTTAGATGAATTCAAAATTTAATTTGAATTAAATACGGTTCAACTAATTAATGGGAAATTTCATTTGAATTTATAACGATAATAATATTAAAATATTATCGCATAATTTAAATGGTTTAAAATTTTATTTATATCAATTTAAATTAATATCTTCAACAGATGGTCGAATTGAACTTCATGACCTATCCCAGTGTGTCCGTAACAGGGGTATTACCCTAAAATTGACAGTCGTTGGGTTTAGAAAGGAGTTCGGATCAGGTTATATTTTGATTTAAGGATATTGTTTTAATTAAATTAAAATATAATTAAAAACAAAAAGAAAATTCCTTCTTTTCTTTATGTGGACAAAAACCAAACCCCTGCTCTCCCTTAACACCACAAATCAAAACCCACCATGCCTCATTCAGAACCATAGGAGCAAATCAACTGGTGGCCTTTCTTCCTCTACTCCTTCATTCTATAAATCACGATGACCTCCTCCCTCTTGGATTTCATTTTTTTCATTGTGGGTCTTCTGCTAATAAAATCGAGTTCCCGTTTCTCCTTACCAAAATAGAATCGCCTCTGCCCAAATTTAAGTCCTACAGAAATCGAATCTTTGTGTGACGCAAAGCACGTTTGGGGTCTCGATATGAAAGCCGTGTTTAAAGATCGGGAGACTGGGGATTGGTTTCACTCGCGAGATGGAGTCTTCAACAGTCGCGATTCCTTTTAGTTCGACTGAGGTGGAGCTGCGTTGAACGAGGCTTGAAGTGGAAGTCGAGGTCGGCTCTAATCTTGAGAAGGTGATGCGCGAGTAACAGGATGGAAGATACGGGCCTGTGTTTGTCAGATGGAAGCTCTGGCGTAGGGAGAAACAATGGAGGTTACGATGGACTGATTGGTACTGGGTACTGGAAGTCTGGAAAAGGGTTTATGTCAAGTTCGATATTGGTAATGGTGCTGGAGCCTACACTGACTGGTGCGGTTCCTGATTTTCAGTCAAAGATGAACCAAGTGGCAGGGCAAGTGGAAGTCGCAAGTTCAGGAGTGGATGATAACGAAATGAAGGGTGTTGAAGTCGAGGAGTTCAAGGGTCTGATTGCTGAAAGGGCTACTGACCCTGGTGATGCGTTCATGTATTGAATAATAATAAGGGAATGCTGAGTTCATGGACAAATGAAGGAGTAGTTTCAGCTAGAATTCCTGATTTGGGGAAAAATGATCAAGTAGTGCAGTAAGGTATTTTTTTTACTTAGAATTTACTTGAAAAATTATTTGTACAATTAGGAACTAATTAAGGTAATCAATACACATTCTATGTAGTTAGCTAGTATACAAATAAAATTGTAAACTTACCATTTGAAAATGAAAGTTTAATAAAGGTTAGATTTTGCATTTTATAGAAAAATATATCGTTAATTAACAAATGTGTATTTAATTTATTTGAGGTTCAGAGATCTCGAAAACGAGATGGGTTGGTCCATGGCTATGAGTTATTCGACTAGCAATGATGTGGAACTTGTTCGAGTTAGCAAGAATTTAAATTTAATCGAATATCGTTCGATTTAATGAAAGAAACTGGAATGGATTGCGAATAAAATCTCAGTGAGTAAATCTCACCTTTTATTTAGAAATTATTTTTATATAGTTAAAAATAATTGTCTGTGCTTGTTTGAATGCTGTCTGATTGTTTTTAAATATATATAGTTATTTAGGATTGGTTGACTATTATATATATATATATATATATTGGGTTGATGATTGGTTGGATTCCCGCAGTTTCATTAGCGGATGCCCGCAGTTTCATAGCGGATGATTACCCTATACGCCCCACGCTATGATTAGTGGATGACCTTCTATACCGCGATATCCTGCCTCGAAGCAGGATGGGTATATTACTATGCTGACTAACGTCTGTGGATGCAGGAAAACAGGTTGGAGGAATCCAACTGGATTCCTCAAAAATATATTATATGTTTGTTTGATTTCATATATATTCATA
The DNA here is from genome assembly GCA_030737875.1 of Allium sativum. Classification (NCBI taxonomy): domain Eukaryota; kingdom Viridiplantae; phylum Streptophyta; class Magnoliopsida; order Asparagales; family Amaryllidaceae; genus Allium; species Allium sativum. The sequence goes on from CM060915.1 coordinate 481,353,187, forward strand.
TATGATGTGTTAAAAATCAAATGATTGAAAATTGGTTGATTTGATTGTTTAAAATATCCCTGGGGCTTGAATATTGATTTATAAAAATATCATGAAAAAGGATATTAGAGATTTAGAAAGAAAATTCTATTTTTCTAAAATAGAATTTGAAATTTGAATATATAAGATTCAAATAGAATAGAATTTGAAATTCGAATAGAATAAAAATATTAACTTGTTTTGAATATATATATAAAACAAATATGGAATTTATAAACTTTGTTTATAAATGAAAAGGTGGGATTTGAATTGAATTTATAAACTTTGTTTATAAATGAAAAGGTGGGATTTGAATTGAATTTATAAACTTTGTTTATAAAAGAAAATATGGGATTTGAACTGAATTTATAAACTTTGTTTATAAATATATAAATGTGGGATTTTAAGTAAAGTTATAAACGTTGTTTATAAATTATGCAGAGATATTCAAATAGATTTGAATATAGAATTTGAAAAGAGAATTCAAATAGATTTGAATATAGAATTTGAAAAGAGAATTCAAATAGACTTTGAATATAGAATTTGAAAAGAGAATTCAAATAGACTTTGAATATAGAATTTGAATAATAGAATTCAAATGGAGTTTAACTATAGAATTTGAATATAGAATTCAAATGGGGTTTATAATATAGAATTTGAATAAAGAGAATTCAAATGGGATTTATATTATAGGATTTGAATAATAGAAGATAATAGATTTGGATAAATAGAAGTGGAATAGACTAAGAAGTTAATTAACAGATTTAATTAACAAATTTAGTTAAAACGATTGGTATAGTTAAAATAGATTGGACAGGTATAGACATACAGGAGACAGGTTTGGAATAAAGTATAGAAGTGAAATAAATAGAGTGCCCGACAAAAAGGTACGTATTTAATTCATATATGAGATTTTATGCGCCGTATCGGCTAGCCGCTTGGCTTTTCTTTTTCTTTTTGATTGGAAAAGGCCTGTGTGGCAGTTTGGGGATTTTTCCCGATGCTCCCGGTACAAAGGAGGTTATGGCGAATTTTTCCGGGAATTTAAGGAGATAGAATATTTTTAAGATAATTTGATAGTTAGAAATCAACGTATCGATATATATAGAAGTCGATAAGAAAACGAACTTAGAAATAGAATAGTATAATCAAAAAGGAAGTATAAGAATAAAATCTAGTAAGAATAGAAAGAAAAAGTGTATACGTGTTTAAAGGTAAAGAAGTAGTTGTATGTTATTGATTGTTCGAGTAAGTAGTCATATCTGTTTTGACGTTATAAATGTTATTCAGTCAAGGTCTGAGAGGTAGTTATACCCCAACTTGATTGATTGCATTATTAACAAATGAACAGTAAGATTTCAGGCTCGAAGATCAATGTTAGATAAGAGTTAGTTGAATATAGTATTTGGGTTGTCGTAACGATGTTTTACACAACATCCGTTTTAACCCAAATAAGTGTAAGCTGGGAAATAGAATAATAAATATTTCCTAAGTATAGGAATAAACGAGATTGGAAAAGAGATAAGTAATTGGAATATTTTCCAATTATAAATAACATATATTTTCTAAAGTTTAGAAAATAAAAGAAGGCGAAATATGGAAATGTTTTCCAAATAACGTATAAGGCCAATATGGTTATTGAAAATATTTGGTTAACAAATATTGATAAGAAATAGAGAAGAGATTTAATTAATGGAATATTAATTAAAGGCTCAGTGATTGTTGGATGTTTGGATGAACACTTGTTTTATTCGATAGTTAAATCATCGACTATAGAAACACTTGTTTTTATTCGATAGTTAAATCACAGACTATCGAAGTTTTGACCATCGTTGTCAATATGGAGAGACCGGTTGGATTATTATCCGAAGAACCACTCCATATCGGCAGTAGCGTGCGAATCAGATTATATAAAGATAATCGAAGACGGAGTAGAGTGCAAGGACTTTTTCTATTAATAGAAATAGTGCCTTCAGTTCATCCAGTTCCTGGGTGACTTGTATGGATGAATGTCTGACAGAGTATTTCCAAAAAGGTCACGTACATTGATTTCTTCAACTGTACAAGGAGTGGAAGCGGAGGAGGAAACTTCTTTTAGCTGACACGTAATGTACTGTTGTAGACGTCAATTAGTGATTTTCGATGGATTTGACAATGTGGCATTCGAAGTGAACCTGATGCGATGATGAAGCGTAACCTCAAGCCTCATCAACCGGTAAATGACAGAAATCGGGCAGGCAGCATGGCTATGTAGGTCGCACCTATTAGGCTGTATAATCACCTGATCTAGAGTTTCATTTACTTCTAAAAATCTATTGTCGATGCTGTCCCATTCGGGAAACGGTTGCTGATCCCAATCGTTGGTGATATACATTCGATACACTTAAGCGAAATGAGTGGTCGGTCATGTGTGGTTGAGTTGCAAGATGTTCTTGTTGAACTCGGTGTATTCTCCTCTAGAGATATACCAGCGGAAGGTGGTTCCATACCTTGTCATAGTTGGAAATCCATTACCCTATACGTGCTTGCGGTTTATGATTGTAATTATATATGTGGAACGTGAGATGCAAACGTTCCACTAGATTGTTATCTACTTGATTTAGACATTATTATAATATCAAAAGAGTTTTGATATAAAGATAAATCAAGTGTTTGGATTTTCATAAGGGAAAAACCCGTTCCGTGATATACGGCGTGGTCTTATGAGATATCATGTAGTTTCTGAAACTGTTTCCTCATACCAGTCCCATGACTGACCCGGAGTTTATTTTGTTTTGTTCTACCTAAACTCTTGGGTGCCTAAATTTGTACGGGCATTCAAGTAGTTCAGGATTTTTCAGATATATCTAAAGGAGCTTGGAGCAGGAGGCTTCAGCGTTATCTAGTTATAGTGTTGTTCCGTTGTGTTGTAAGTGTTGTACTCTGATAAGTGTATGTTATACAGTTGAGATTTTGTATTTCAAAGATATGATATATTATATTTTGTTCCGCTGCGATGTGAGATTCTGTGTTGTTATTTCTGTTCTTCTTCTATTCTAAGTTTCTATCTTATCTATCCTCACCCTCTAACTTCTTTCTATAAATGGTTCGAATTTCTGTGTTATTAGGGGTTGGACTTGTGTTTTTGGTCAGCTCAAATTCTACCGGATTTTTGGGTCATTACATAGTCGCTGTGGAAACATTTATAAGTGATAACGCTTTATTTAATATAATTAAATATTGGCTTCGAATTTGGACAAGCCCTTTGAGGCGTAGTCATAATTTAATTTTTAGAATTTTACTATAATTTTTATTTCGTAAAATAAGCAACTTTTTATTTGGAGTATTTTGCACCCTACATCAACATTTTGGGGTCTCACAATATAAGTTAACCTACCAATATTATTATATATTAGGGATCATGGCACACTGCTGAACGCGATAGTATATTTATTTCGGTCGATGCCGAGTCGTAGGAGGACGGAGTCTTATATAACGGAGTACGCTCACTTTAAAAGAAAAATCGTTAGTAAAATATAAAATAAATAAAAAGAAAACCATGTATATATGAACCCCTAGAACAAATAAAACATGTGCATTTTATTTAAAAACTTCACTGCGAGGTAATTAGATATCAACTACCCTAAATACAGGCTGTATGCCCACAAAAAAGTCTCCTGCTACTCAAACCTATAAACACAGTCACCATGCTATCATTTCTTTTCAAATTAAAAGCATGCACATGCGAGAGCAACCACCAAATCTTCGCCACCAAATCTTCTGCGCAATCATCACACAGTCTTTCTACGTTGTACTAAAGAAACCTACTGTCTTGTGTGTTCATATCAATACAACGTGACATGAGAAGAAAATACATACCCTGTATGTTATCACCTCAGCAAATCCATCACGTACACGTATACAGCTACCTTAAAATCTCAAATCGGGTACAAGCTACTTTCCTTGCATTGTAATTTCTTTTCAACTTTTCTTAAACGTGTCAACCAAGTAAATTCTTGGAGAATGCTCCAAAACAGCTACTCTATCGTCTATATCCACACAGGCTGTTCCAACTCTTGCTACTTACTGAAGCCGACAGTTCACTGTGATGAAAAGAAAAGACTACACATGCAGCTCTACAGTTTTTGTCGTGTTACCCAAACATTTAGCCGTGCCAAGTAAGTCGTTAACCTCTATAAATACACAACATTTCCGTCTATTAAACCACACAATTTCAATCCTTCTCTTTCTCTCTTCTGGTTCACTCCAGCAAACCTTTTGTTTCCGTCCTCTTAAAAAAAAATGATGATGGTAAATATGAGGCAGCAAGTTGCCTAAATGATTAAGGAAGTGAGCATTTGGTTTGTATGGGGGAGAGCCGCATATATAAACAAAGTGGAAGGGTTGGCTTTGAAAGTTGTGAAGTGGTGTATAAGGGGAGGGACGTGGATTTGCTACAGGGGAATGATAAATGAAGTAAAGTGTGGAAAGGATGTGAAGAAAAGATGAGTACAGGAGTAGTGGAGGTGAATACAAAAAAAAGAACAATACTGTATGGACGGACTGAGGTTTCGAAGACAAAGGATACGACTTTGTCATGAGGTCTTCCTTTCTGGTGGACATGAAGATCGCGGTGTTCTCCGATGGTCGGGACGGAGCAGCAAGTGCGAACTTTGAGCGGCGCAGCGGTGAGGGGACGATGAGAAGTAGCGTTGAACAGTGCATGAGCGGTTTCAATATTGCATGGTTACTGTGCGTGCAAACGGATACAAATGAGAACTGAAGTGCGTTAGTGAACGCCTGCCGGTGCGTGGTTATAGTGTATACACGTGAGAGGGAGGACGGTGCATAAAAAGGGATGGGCTTAACAAAGGATAATGTGGTGATTAAAAGAGGATTAAGGTAAATAGTAATTAACCGTTATTTAAGTATTAGGATTATTTTAGTTAATATATATATATATATCATAATTCACATATAATGTTGTAACGATGATAAATTAACTATATATTATCAGAATCATACGGAACCAGTCACATTGGAATCATGGTACAGTACTATACTGTTGTGCTGATTCAGAAAGGAACGGAAGCAACCAGATTTTCTGTTTAATTCAGGACACTGGTTTAAAATTAAACAAAGCGACTCGCGAACCGTCAATCGAAATAAGGTGAGTTAATTCTCACACATTTCTGAAATACTAGGATGTGCTAAATTCGTAAAATTTAATTTAATTGGTTGATTGGATGCCTATGGTTGCTTTCATGGTTGACGTTAATTATATTATCGTCATTAAAATATTTCTATGTACTGATATGAAATATTATAATGATTTGTGATGCAGGGAAGAACAGGTAGGAGGAATCAAACCGGTTCCTCAAATATTTAATATGCTGTTATTTCATATTCTATGAACTGTTTAAAACCCATTGACTTTAAAACCCTGTTGGTTGTTGGTTGCGGTTGAACTTTGAATCCATATATAGTATTGATTACAGAATAAATAGCAGATAGCCAAGATATACACCGTTTTATAAAGATCGATTCACCGTCAGGTGAATCGTTAGAAATGAGGTTATAGAATATATTTTATAACCGAATATAGATTTTATTTAATATATTAAATGAAGTTCTAAAAAGAGAATAAATCAATCACACATATACATTGATTTGTTTTAATCACAAATCGTCGTTTTGGTTTAACCAAAATCTACCGTGCGCGAAGCACGTGCTTATCAAGTGGGTATTAAACGATTTTATTTAGCTAATTCAAGTGGCCAGGATTAACGTAACAATTAGAATGGGTTTATATGGATATTGATCAAAGTGAATAGAATTATTTAGATTAATTAATTAATTATTAATTTATTTAAATTGGAAGATAAATTAAGATTTGATTAACAGTTAATCATGTTAGAAGTTGACTAAGTCAACTATGTTAACTAAAATGGATTTATTAAATTTATTTATATTTATGGGAATGATAAATTGTTTTTGAAGAAGAAATGATAATTCATCAAGATGGAACTAAAATGGGATTTGTTGCGATAAAGGGAATGGGTATCGGTTTTGGTATTACAACTGATATCTATCTTACGATGAGAACGTTGTTGATCAAGGTTTGAGAGGTAATTAAAATACCCCAACTTGAACAGCTTCAGGATTATCGAAGGATGGTATTAGTCGTAATGGTGAAAGTGTTAGAATAAAATATTTTGAAAAAAATAACAGTGTAACGTTATTTGAAGGATCTAGAAATATATATCTATATATAATGAGATTTCAAAAATTAAAAGAAATAAAAGGAGATTGGTGGAAATATAATTTCAAAGTTAGGAAATGAGATTTAAATGGGTTTATTCTAGAAGAATGAGCGGTGGTTTTGGTATTCAAATAATGGAGCCAAAGAAGATGTCATAATAATCATTTTACGAATGATAAGTGATTCGATAATAAGAAATGTTATGACCAAGTGATGCTGTGTATAAACAAATGGATTTGTTTGTTTTATGGTTGTTTATTTTGATAGTTAAATAACCGACTATCAAAATCTGACCCAACGTTATTGGTACGGAAAGACCGGGATTGAATTTTTATTTGAAAACCATTCCGACCAATAAATACGAATACGTCGAAGACGCTGATCGAGATGGAGCAAGTGAAGACCGTAGATCTTCATGAAACGGAAGAGTTACTTACAATCTCTGGCTGATCCCTAGAGATATACTGTGATTCTGTCGTGATTGGAATCTACGGGTTGCAAGGACTACTCGCTACTGATCTATAGGGTGATTCCTAGGATGCGGTAGGAGGGTACCTTCGGTTCATCCTGTACCTGGATGACGTATATGGACGATGTGAATGGTGGCCAGATGTTTCAAAAGTCGAGTATAGCCTCAAGCCTCATCAACCGGAAAATGACAAAAATCGGGCAGGCAGCATGGCTATGTGGGTCGCACCCATTAGGGTGTATTGTCACCATCTAGAGAATATTCATATTTGTTACTTCTTTCCATTTCTGTATCTCCCGGGAACTACGGTGGTCGCGCGACAAAAAGCCGTAAGGTGACAATATACTCGATACACTCAAGAGAAATGAGTGGTCGGTCATGTGTGGGCCGGGTTGCAAGATGTTCTTGTTGAACCCAGTGTATTCGTCTCTAGAGATACACTATCGGCAGGTGGTCCCATACCTTGTCATAGTTGGAAATCCAATCTCCAATAAGCGCCGCGGTTTTGATTGTATACTATAAATGTGGAGCGTGAGATGCAAGCGTTATGCTAGATTCTATTTACTTGTATCTAGACACTATGATAATATCAGAAGAAGATATTGATTTCAAAACGATTTGGGTTATAGTAAGGTAAAAACCGTCCGTGTTTATGTGTGGACTGGTCTTACTATTATCCTTTTATTTCAAAAGGATTTCAAAGTTAAACAAGTTGGTTGCTGTATGAATTTATCACTGAAAGTATTTCAGACTGATCCGGGTGAATTTTGTTTTAAATCAAATGTGCTCGGGTCAGACCGAGTATATTATCAGGTTATGTATTGCTTGGAGCTTCAGAAGAGGAGTTGAAGTCGAGACGTATTCCATATATATACTGGTACTGGTTTATTTCCACTGTATGTTGTATTGATCTGAATGTATACTCCGATGTTGTGATATAAAATTTTTGTATAAAGTATTTCTGATTATTATATTTTGTCCATTCCGCTGTGAGACTCTGATCTTCTTATTCTTCTATTCTAATATTTCTTTCTTTCTTCTCTCACCCTCTAACTTCTTTCTATTAGCTTTCTGGGTTTTCGATATTTGAGTTTGGATACGGGACGTGTTAGTATCTGGATTCAAGTGTCGGAAATTCCGGTTCGCTACACAGACGCTTCACCAGGGAGATTAGAAACTCCCGCAATCCGCCAAACTTCAAGTATTCAGCTATTGAACCCTACTACAGTCGGACCGACCCGACCATCCATGTCATGTGATACATGGGCCATATGGAAGTGCTCAGCGCATTGACCAATGTTATTGCCAAATTGCGTCCATTAATGTCACTCATTAAGAGAATGCATTAAGTTTCATGAAGCGTTATAGGTAAACAGAAACAGAAACATTAGAAGACAGATATAAAATAGCAGCGGAATTTAAATTTTTATTAAGCATAAAACATCGTAGTTCAAAACATGGTTACATCATATGTCTGAAATGCATAAAACCTAGTACATCATTAAAATTTCTGTCTTGTACTTAAAACATCAGATTACAATAATAAATAAAGCATAATCCTCAAAACATAGCCATAGTAGAGAGATATGAAATCAAATAGTACATCTAAGCGGTTCCAAGCAAAATGAAAGCAGAATCCTGATCAAGCTTGAGTATTCCCACCCTGAGAACCTGGGGGAGGGGGGAACGGAATAAAAAGAAGAGGAAACAAAACGAATCAGACATAAAGTCTGGCAAGTCTAGTTACTTTTAGCATATACATAAGTAAAAGTATAATGACACGAATATAAAGTGGATAAGAGAGATAACATCATAAAAAGGTAGATATGACATGGTATACAGGATAAACATGATAGAATGTATTGCGCTTCTCTGTTACTTTTTCTTTCTCTGCACCAATACTAGTATAACCAAAATGAGATGATCCCAACAAATATAAGAAGGTAGACTTAGGCGTACTTCTAGTGAGAGGTTTAACCCCATACAATAAATAGGCAGCCCAACATACCGGAGTTATCCCCTAAGGATAATAATGGGCTCCTAAACATACTAAGGTCTAGATGTACCCTAATTACTACCCCAATCGATCGGCTCCCGACTCCGTAGATACCCTGTGCTGTCCCACAGTAGGATGTACCACTTCCTAAAGTGGCAACCCTTCTTTTTCAGGATGTGCACAACTATATCTACAGGTGTCACGGCATCTAAACCTCCTCTGCCGGACCCGTGCACGCACATGACCCCTTCGGAACGCGCCGCCCACATCACCCTTTCGTTTGGATCTATTACAATTGGCCTAGTAAGCATGCTCGACTCCGACCTAGTTCAGAGTACTCGTTTGATAACTATATATAGGTTACCGACTGAAATGGGTCCCACATACAAGATGATACAAGCTTCGCCCTACGCTTGCATCCCCATTAGGTTTTCCACATGTTATGCCATACCAGAGTAAAAGATTGCATAACCCAAAGGTTAAGTTTGTGCGCATATATATATATATATATATATATATATATATATATATATATATTACCCACCACCCCAAGATATACTTGACCCTTCCACTGTTTCAAACAAATTTACTTAACCCCTAATCAAGTTAACATGTTCATTCAATCCTTATGGATTCAACCGGGTTAAGTATTCATTACCATTTATTCATTCATGGTTATAATGCACGAGACCTCTTACGTTAAGCCTACAACTTGTGGATGCTGGATATGCCAGTTGGTTCTGGGCAGACTTCTTCCACAAGTCGGGCGTAACCTCGTGTCTTAGCACGTTTCATGTTTATGCACTTAGACCTCTCACATTAGATTCACCACTTGTGGTCGCTGGATATGCCGGGCGGTTTCGGGAAGAATTCCACCACAAGTGTAATCTAACCTTGTGTCTACGCGCGGTTATAGTTTCTAATTACTGTAGTTCTAGGCATTTCCAATATTAACCAATTATTCCTATGTCATTATAGGTTTTGATGCTCCTTTCCCAAGTCATGTTCATAATGAACCATATGCCCCAAATTAAGGTCTTTAATTAAAATTTTGGTTATGCCCCAAATCCACATTCATATATTTCATTCAAGTTATGCCTAAATTTCCCAATACAAATTATGCTCCAATTTTAACGTTTTCCACTCGTTCTCAATTTAACGCATTCGCATATTTCAGCGGTATGCCTAGGCTCGAAGGTAGTCTGGCTATAAAGTAAAAAGGGAAAAGAAGAAGGGAAGAGGACAGAAATGAACATAATAACAAGATTGACATATAACGGTAGAAATAGGCATAGCAACTAATAAACATACAGTGACAAAGTTGGTCATAATGACAAGATAGGCATATAACTAGGAACAGATCTGATGAACATGTGATAGTAGAACCGATTCTAACGTAATAATGACATCGTAAACAGGCATGATGAGATCTAAGAAATGAATTAGATCGACAAACAATTGCAGTTTTAATATGATAAATAGGTATAGGCTTAGATCTAGTTCATAGTCATGTCAGAATAACTTAAATACACAGGTTATACCAGATTTGATATGATTCAAATAGTCACAGGCTTAGATCCAAGTTATAGTTATGTCAAGATTAATTTTAAAGTATTTAGATCTAAAAATAACATGGACTCACTGTGATTTGAACTAGAAAATAGAAGAAAGATTGCAGATATTGAATCATAGATCTTTAAACTTGAATGATTGATTACTGAAAAGGCTTGATTTAATCTGGGCAGAGGCAACATCTAATCCTCCATTGTTTTTGAGTGAAGAAAATAATGGGTATAGGGTCTTATTTATAGCCTAGAATCAACTAATCTGGTCAAGAAAGAAGTCTAAATTCAAAAAATTGGAATTCTGCCTTGGATCTGCAGGGGGGTCGATCCCCTCTTGGTGTGTCGACCCAGGAGTCGACACCCCCTTATGGGGTCGACACATAGGTCGACACCCCTTTGATAGGGTCGACACCCATGGGCATGAAATTTCCCGCTCCCCTTTTTCTACTCAAATTTGAATTGTTTTGAATTTCTGATCTTATTTTATTCATATATATTCTTCTTATGCGTATACGAATTTTAAACCTTAATAACTTGTTCATACAGTGTCCGTTTTACGCAAACCATGTGTCTATTTTGACCAGAATTCTGAGACGAACGCAATGGCAGTGTCTTTTCACTTAATTCTAAATATATAATTAATTATTCTTTACTTTATCATCTTTAGCGTTGTTATAATTATTGTGTGTTACACAAGTGCTTCCCACTCTTCCTCACATATATAGACGACATGCGGTTTCGGCAGCTAACAACGGAGTCGATTGGCAGTTGGAACACGCTGATCACCCGCTTCATCGAGCAGTTCAAAGTTCACATCTCCCGAATGAAAAGTGTCATGTTCCTGACCTCCTTCAAGAAACGATCGGGAGAGACAATCCGATCTTTCCTCGAAAGATTCAACGCGTTCGTAGCATCAGTCGATCGACCAGAGCCATCGATGGTGCTTATGGCCGCCATCACAGGTGTCCAGAACTGATCAAAGTTCTCAATCTCTTTAACTAGAGATCCCCCTAAGGATAACGAAGATTTCTATACTGATGCCGAACGGTTCCTCCAGCAAGAAGATGCCAACGTTGAAATGGAGATCCTCGAGGTCTTCGCCACCAAACAAGTAGGTCCATCTGACATCAATGGCCAGAATAAAGGAAGAGGAAAGGCCTCAAAAAAGCATGAACGCAACGTACAACCTCAGAGAGAAAATAAGTACGATCGGTTTGGTGAGCTCAATTCATCCCTGCACGACATCTACCTTGACATACGAGGGTCGCTACCTTTCTCAAAACCTCCTCGAAGAGAGCCGACCCAAAAAGAGTTTGATTCTTGAAAACACTGCATGTCCCACAACATAGCTGGACATAGCACCAATGAATGCAGACACCTGCGCGATCTCATCGAGGATAAGGTTAGGCAAGGAGAACTTTCCGAGTATGTCAGAAAAAGCACACCGGCTTTGCCACCTCAATCTTCTTCCCAACCTCCTCAGGTCGGCCCTCGAGCTCCAAGTAACGGAAAGGACTCTAAGCCCAACACTTGTGGCATTATCATCAATTAATAAGATTTAGATTTCTTATTTTTAACGTATTGTCATTTCTTTCAATAAAACATGTTGATGTACACATGTACGAGGTTAGGATTTAGCACCTGGGCATGCTCTGGAATCAACGTTCACTCTCTTAGAATTTATTTTCATTTCTTTGTAATAGTTCCTTAGCGACAGTGAATTTTCTTTTGCAAACTTGGATCACGTTTGAATGATTTAAGGCAATCCTGACTAGCGCTCACTAACTCGAATATGGTCAGTGCTAAGCCATCGTCCATCAAAGCCTGCCACCATATCTAAACCTACTCCATGAGCCGAGTATGGTAGAACTTATGTACGTAGAGTATGGATTATACTCGCCCCTTCTCTGAACCAAATGCACTTTTTACTTGCCAAAACATCGCAAAAGATCTTACATGAGTCGAGCATTATTAACACTTGCCATAAGTCGAGTATGGTTAATGCTCGCCACTTCGTAAGCCGAGCATGGTTAATACTCGCCACCTTCGTAAGCCGAGTATGGTTAATACTCGCCTCCTCTGTAAGCCGAGTATGGTTAATACTCGCCATCTCTGTAAGCCAAGTGTGATTACTTCTCACCCATATCTCTAAGCCGAATACGGTTACTACTCGTCCAATCAAGACTGAAGCCTTCTCTAGACCGAGAGTGTCATTTATAATCTCTGCAGGTGTTGAATCTCACAACCAAAGTTAATAAACACTTTCATAGCCTTATGGTTGTCGGTTTTTCTGACCTTAATACAATCTACTTTGATCGTCGGTTTTCTGGTCTCAATACAACCACTCGTATCGTTAGATTTCCAGTCTTAATATGGTTCAGCTTCACCATCACTATTCGCACATTATACATCAATGCAAGGATCAGAACACGCCTCCTTTACCAAGAAAGATGTATTCTAAAGGGCAAAGTGTTGACCAAATTTTTTCCAAAAGCTGTCGCAGTTCAACGGATTGAAGCCCAATGTTAGAAAGTTCACTCGTAGCATTGGTCGATCGACGTATAAAATGAGCTACACTCTAGAAAGCCTAGGCATAGTTTAAACCAAGCCATCTCCTTCAGAAATGGCCCGAACCTAGGTCGGTCCAAATTGGCCTCCTTTAAACAATGACTCATTGATCCTGAAAGAATCGCCCACCATGAATTGACCGAGTTCATCGCTTCCGTAAAAATCGGACCGACCAAATATCCCGGATTCTCCTAGAAATATCCAACTGAGTCGTTCAATACTCAGCCCGGCTCTCAAGGTAATAAAGGTGGTCAACCACCTCCAGACTAAGCTCTTCTTTTGATACACCTTACCTCGAGTGCCACGTAAGCCACTATTTCTGATGATACTATTAATTAGCAATAGACCGGGTCCCACCGCCGCAAATACTACCAATAATCGAGCTCCACACGTCCAAGCTCTGAAAAAGAGGAAAGTCATGTGGTGTCCAGCTCAGCCCATGTCTTCACCTATAAATACATCCATGCTCAAAATGAAAAAGGGGACTTCTTTCGGCTACTTCAGTCTTCAGCTGAACTTCTCCTCTACGGCTAAACCTAAAAATAGCCCATTCTTCTTGTTCTTTCTCAAAACAGAAAAAGCATTGTATTTGTAACCAAAGAAAAGAATCAATACATATAAAGTGGACGTAGGCAACATCTTAACCGAACCACTATAAAAAGTCTTACATATTCCTTGTTTTTTCTATACTTATTTACACTTTGCAATTGATTATTCATGTGCTCTTCACACGACTGAGGGTTGAATGTTACAAGTGACCAACTTTTGGCATCAACAACTGTACTCCTTCCTTCGAACGAACACTGCCACGTAAATTTAAAACTTCACAACTTACCATTCGTGCTCAGTCTAGGTTCAGGGCAACAGTGCAAGGAAATTTCCCAAGTTACATAGTACAAAATGTAATATAATCAAGTGCAACACAATGAAAACAACAGAATACATAATACATATCATAATGGTGATGTCTGGAATACATAGTCCATAATACATAATATCACTCCCAAAATACAAAATAACATACATACCATAATGAACTACAAGCTACTGATAAGTCCAAAGCTGCATATTCAAAACCCCAAAATGTGGAAAATGATAAGAACGTTGCTACAATCCACGCAACCTAACCTACAAGCAATCCTCAAACTGACCCGAGGATTATAAAACAAATCACATGGGTCAGACTATTTCTATTGTGAGTGAAGTAAGAATCTATGGAGAACAAAATTTGACAACAAAAGACAAATAATGCCACATGTATAAGTCAACAAAGGGCATATGAATGTTCTATATATGAAAATTTTAGCATAATCATCTCATTTAAATAAGCCATAATTCTAAAAATACATACTCTATGTAACTCAATACAATACCAACATCAATTATCATATGTAAAATAAAATGATGAAATAAATCAAGTTAGAGTATCACATATAAACCAATAAAATACTCATAACTTTTATAATATATAAAACAATATGATAAAATGAATCAAGTCAAAGTATCATATTTAAATCAATACGATACTCATAACAATTATCATATATAAAATAATCTGACAAAATGAACCAGGTCAGAGTATCATATATAACTAAATACGATACTCATAACCATTATCATATGTAAAACAATATGATAATAATAATTAACAATAAAATTGTAATAAGGTAATAGGGAATTTCGGGATAAATATAACCCAACTCATAGCATATACCAAATAAATAGACGCTGGTATTATAAAATCACAGTGGTAGAGCACGAGCGAGCATCGAGACATCTGCACCGTAATCTACTCATAGCGCCATAACACACCTGGCGTTCAACCCAGGATAACCAAGACGGTCTAAGGCCGTATGCTACCCGTTCATGGCATTACATGTGGGACCCCCACGCCTTCATCTATTGTAGTTCGTGACTAGCCGATCGAGAATCCTGACCAAAAACCAAGTTGCCCAATGTAGCAGACCGTTGATCTTTGGTGGTAGCTGGGCAAATAAAAAAACCACCAATTCAGGTAGCGATCCTGGATCAGTTTGGCCAAGATGGAGTTTTGCTCCATTGATACAACAAAGTCCAATCTACCGCGACCCAAAATATAAGAGAAGTTTAAAAATAATTTTCTTTTCATATAAATAAATATTGTGAAACTCAGTTGTGTTATGACTAGCATATAGTTATGACTTGAATAAATATGCGAACATTTTAAAAAACAACAACGTGCCAATGTCAACAAAAAAATATGCCAAAACCAAGACAAAATTGATGCATAAGCACCAATCTGATTGCCAAGGCTTAAACAAGATCAAGCGTGTCATATAGCCATTCAGGAAATATTAGATTTATCACATTAAATCAAGGAACTATAGTTGCGATAGGAAAAAAGGTACCATCAAAATAATGGCATATAAGCATGCCAACTCAATGATAAAATAAAACCACATCAATTCAAAAAGTGTCATATATTTCCAAATAATAACTACTTAAGTAATGCACTTGCGTCCCATACCACATTGCATTACTTTAATATTTACTAAATGGGAGTAAATTCCACTTATTGAAAATACACACAAATAACTATTCCAAAACTTCAAGAATCATCAAAATATGATTAGAAACCAAAACGTTATACCCAAAACAATTTCTATGTTACAACACTTGTTTTACTAACTCAGTTGCATAATGTCTCATTGTAAAAATCATATAAATTCGAAATTTAATATTTTAAAGCTAAAATTTTTACAGTAACATCAAATGTCATTCTAGTTTATATGTACTAAATTCAAAAGCAAATCCTAAACCGTTTGGTACAGATTCAATCATCTTTATCCACCATTTTCAGATTACGTTTATAAATCGAAGTTGCATATGCTCAGTTTTGAAAAAGTCACATAAATTCAAAATTTAATATTTTTGGTTCAAACTTTTCATCATAGCTTCATTCACTAGCATAGAATCATAATACAAAATTTCATCGCCAAAAACCTTACCAATAGATACATATTTAATATTCCTTAGCAGTCATTTTCGGCCCAGGTTTGAACATCTCAGTTTTTATATACCACTTCAAAAGAATCATAAAAATTCGAAATTTAACCCTTTTAAATCAAATTTTTGCAGTAGATTGAAATATGAATGTTGTCTATGTGTACAAAATTTCAAAGCCAGAAACCATTGGAAATGGTATAGTAGATGCATAAACTCAGTTTTCAACCCAGGTTTAAATTTCTCAGTTTTCATATATCTGTTTTGTAAAAATCATATAAATTCGAAATTCAATCATTTTAGTCCAAAATTGTTACAGTAGATGTATAAACCATTTATGAATAACATATCCAAAAATTAGCAATTTATAATGGTTTTTCAATTTTATACCAATTGTTTTCCGTCATCTATTGTATGAACTTTTCGGCAAACACGTTTCAAGCATCATTCAACCAATTACATGGCATAAATTAGGAAAATAAATTAACAATTGTTTGTATACATAGATCCAATATTTAGGTCTACATGAATGCATAAATCATAGCATAAAAATATAAAAAGATTAAAACTTCACTCACCTCAAACTCCAAATTGTAATCTTTAAGCCCTACAATAGCTAGCTTTTTATTGCTACCCTTTCTCCTTTCCAATTAATAAGAAATGGGAATCCTTTCTTCAATTAGCAATATATATTTTTTCCTAAGAAGGAGAAAATTGATTATTATTTTTCGTTGCAGGTTTCTGAGAGAAATGAAATACGTACTGTGAGGAAGGAACCGGAGATAAAGGTGAGAAGGACTCTTATGCTTCGCCCCCTCTAAAGAAGTTTCTTAACAAAAATCTACATTTTCCTCCTTTGTTTATTCTCTTTTCTCTTTTCTTTTATTAAAGTACTTTAATAATTATGGTTTGTCACATTACGAGATATTTGCCTTCCATTCTTATTAAATTCATTTCTAGACTATTCCATAATGTAAAAATAAATTTTGTTGTTGTTGTTGTTGTTATTATTATTATTATTATTTTCTTTTATAATATTTCCCTTTCTTTTCTTTTTATGAAAAATGAACATAAAATCTTCTTTTTACCATACTTTACACACATTTTAAAATTTAGTGAACTCTTTTTCCCCATAGCTTGAAACATAGCATGAAAACATTATTTTATATTATTTAAAATAACACACATAACATTGAACACATTTTAGGAAATCAAAAAAACTTTTTCCCATTAATTTTGCACTTTTTCCGTTGCATTGGAATTTATCTTTTTATTTCATGCAAAGGACTTGTTCACAACTTTCACTAACTTATAATTTCACATTTTTTTTCCTTTTTTCCATTAACATATAAGTACATTTTTCAAAAGCTCATTCACTAAAATAAATTCCATTGTGCAACCTAAAGATGCAATTATTCACATTAAAGTTTTATTGCCATCATCATCTTCTCCCTTCAGGATATTTTTAATATTTTTATTTTCATCTATTTAATTTTCAGAAAATATTTAATATCATCCTTACCATTTTATTATTGGATTCCCAATTTAGTATCCCTAAAAAATCGGGTTGTTACAGACTTCCCTCCTTACAAAATTTGCATCCTCAGAATATATATATAAGGGATGCATTTGTAACTAAATTATAGATTGGCATTTTGGTCTAGGTATGTGCAACTTATATTATATTATGAGAGTGATACTTCAGAATATACAGACATGTATGATGTTTCTTCTTTCTTGTGCTAATCCATATTCTAAATACATTCTGTACTATGTCAAACCTGGCCTTTGGTACCAAAAATACAACGCCTGACCCTTATACCCATGCTAACCAAGAGCAACACTAAGTATTACTGTCGAAATGCACGGAGAATGAGACTCGGTAGGGCTAAATGCTATCCTCATTCCTTTGAATGAACACTGGCACATAAATTTAAAACTTCACAAATTACCATTTGTGCTTAGTCTAGGTTCAAAGCAATGGTGCAAGGAAATTTCCCAAGTTACATAGTATGAAATATAATAAAATCAAGTGAAGCACAATGACAATAGCAGAATACATAATACATATCATAATAGTGATGTCCGGAATACATAGTCCATAATAAATAATATCACTCCAAAAATACATAATAGCATACATACCATAATGAACTACAAGCTATTGATAAGTCTAAAGCTTCATATCCAAATTTGTCTAATAAATCTTTTATTAAGGAACTTTAATAATTATGATTTGTCACATTATGAGAAATTTTGGCCTTCCATTCTTACTAAATTTGTTTCTCCATAATGTAAAAATAACATTTGTTTTTTCTTTTATAATCTTTTCCTTTCTTTTCTTTTTATGAAAAATGAACATAAAATCTTCTTTTTACCTTAATTTGCACACATTTCAACATTTAGTGGACTTTTTCCCCATAGAATGAAACATAACATGAAAATATTGTTTTATATTATTTAAAATAACGCACATAACAATGAACATATTTTATGAAATCAAACAAAAATTTTCCCATTAATTTTGCACTTTTTCTGTTGCATTAGAATTTGTCTTTTTATTTCATGCAAAGACTTGTTCACAACTTTCACTAACTTATAATTTCACTTTTTCTTCCTTCTTTTTCTTCCATTAACATATAAGTACATTTTCCAAAAATTCATTCACTAAAATAAATTCTATTATGCAACCTGAGGATGCAATTCTTCACATTAACTTTGCATAAACGTTTTATTGCCATCAACATTTTCTCCCTTTGTCCATTTTTAAGATTTTTATTTTCATTTATTTAATTTTCGAAAAATATTTAATATCGTTATTACCCATTTGTTATTGGATTCCTAGTTTACTATCCCTAAAAATTCAAGTTGTTACAGACTTTCCCATTACAAAAATTGCGTCCTCGTAATTTCTGTATAAGGGATACGTTTATAACTAAATTATAGATTAGGGTTTTGGTCTAGGTATGTACAACTATTATTATATTATAAGAGTGATACTTTAGAATGTACAGACATGTATCATGTTTTTACTGTCTTGTGCTAATCCATATTCTAAATATATTCTGTACTATATCAAACCTGGGCTCTGATACAAAAAATGTAACGCTTGGCCCCTATACCCATGCTATCCAAGAGCAACACTAAGTATTACTATCAGAAAGCATGGAGAATGGGACTCAATAGCGCTAAATGTTATACTCATTCCTTTGAACGAACACTGGCACGTAAATTTAAAACTTCATAACTTACCATTCGTGCTCAGTTTAGGTTCAAAGAAAAGGTGCAAGAAAATTTCCCAAGTTACATAGTACAAAATAAAATAGAATCAAGCGCAACACAATGACAACAACATAATACATAATACATATCTAAATAGTGATGTCCGGAATACATAGTCCATAACACATAATATTACTCCCAAAATACATAATATAATACATACCATAATGAACTACTAGCTACTGATAAGTCCAAAGATGCGTATCCAACACCCCAAAACATGGAAAATGATAAGAACGCTACTACAATTCACGCAACCTAACCTGCAAACAATCCTCAACCTGACCTGAGGATTGTAAAACAAATCTCAAGGGTTAGACTATTTCTAGTGTGAGTGAAGTAAGAATCTATGGAGACCAAAATTTGACAACAAAAGATAAATGATGTTACATGTATAAGTCAACGAGGGGCATATGAATGTTCTACATATGAAAAATTTAGCATAATCATCTCGTTCAAATAAGCCATAATTTCAAACATATGTATTTTACGTAACTCAATACAATACCAACATCAATTATCATATATAAAATAAAATGATGAAATAAATCAAGTTGGAGTACCACATATAAACCAATAAAATACTCATAACTTTTATCATATGTTAGAAAATATGATAAAATGAATCAAATCAGAGTATTATACTTAAATCAATACGATACTCATAACAATTATCATATATAAACTAATCTGAAAAGATGAACCAAGTCAGAGTATCATATATAACCAAATATGGTACTTATGACCGTTATCATATATAAAGCAATATGATAATAATAATTAACAATAAAAATGTAATTAGGTAATAGGGAATTTTTGGATAAATATAACCCAACTCATTACATATACCAAATAAATAGACACTAGTATTGTAAAATTACAGTGGTAGAGAAGAGTGCGCATCGAGACATCAATGTAACGACCCAGAAAATCTGAACCAATTTAAATTTTTTAAATTGGCTAAAATAATGGATTTTAAATATTTAAAATAAATATTTTAAATAATAGAGATGAAAAGTGAGTTGAATCGACAATTGAAAACGAATATAATTAATTATAATTATAAACAAGGCTTGAAATGGCGCTGCAGTTTCAAAAATTGAATTCAAACTTTGTCGGACTGTACCGGGTGCAAAACAAAACGGATTTTAGTGAAACCAAAAAAAATTAAATCAGTTAGTGAATACCTTTCTAACGAATCTGAAAAATCGAATTTTCATAGCGGAAAGCAAAAGTTATGGCCAAATGAATTTTCAGAAAGGTCGCTATGGAATTTATATAGCCCGTGAAATTGGCCATTTTGCATACGACCTCGGAATTCGATGAAACCACTTTTGTTGGATCCGGGATGTGAAGTTATTGCTAGGTTTCAAATTTCATGATTTTTGAAGCTAATATGTGAGAGTGGCAAAGGAAAACGTGTTTTGGTCAATTAAAGTTAAATTGGATCGACCAGAAATGGGCCTTTTTGCAAACGGTCTCAGAATTCAACGAAACTAGTTTTGTTGGGACCGTATCATCAAAACATAGCTATATTTATTTTTCTGGAATTTTTCGAATCAGTTTGTGGCCCTGGCAAATTGAAATGCACGTTCAAATCAAATATTGAATGTTTTATATTTTAATTTGAAGGAAAACTGATTGAAACAGTCGAATGGGCCTTCGAAACATATCCCATTGTGTTCGGAATGGGGGTAAAATGCTAGGGACGACAGTCGTTGGGTTTCGATTGGTGGTCGTGGCAGAAAACCCCTTTAAAACTCCACCGGCCAATCAGAATTTAAAAAAAAAAAGAAAATCCTTTTTTCTCTCTCCAGCTCAGCCGATTTCGACGATCACCATCACTCCCTCCTTCCCCTTCACATCGCCGCCGCTACAGGCCACCAGAGCCACCGCCACCACCCAAACCCGATCCGCCTCCTCCCCCTCTACAAATCCGACCCACCTTTGCCTCGCCTCGCCAGTCGCCCAGGTCGAGCCCAGAAAGTTCGTCGTCTTCCCCTCGATTTCTGGCCGAGATCCACCACCGAGTTGGCCCTCCTCCCTGGCGCTCGTGCGCCTCACGTAGGCCTTCGACCCTGCGCAACCAGATCCTCGAACCACTACTCCGTTTGATCGCAATCTTCAAACCTAGTTTTGAACCCATGAACTGAGGTACGGGTTTATCTATTTTAAACTGATTCTCACACTATAAAGCGTTGCAAACCTTGTAAAAATCATAACTTTTTGCTATGTGGTCGAAATTCAGTGAAACAAGAGACAGTGGACCCGTGAGGACGTCTTCTACATTTTAGAAGAGACCGCATATTTTTTTGAGCCTTCTGCTATTTTTGGTGGAGTGGAACCCAATGTGAGATTTCTAATTTATAAACAATATGGAAAACGACGATGTATAAATTATATAGTCGATGTATGAGTTATATAAGCGTTGTACACCTCTTGTATAAGCGTTGTATAAGTTGTATGTTCGATGTATAAGTTATATATGCGTTGTAAAAATTATATATGTGTTGAAATAGAAGTGAATTGCTATATATATATATATACGCCCCTCGTCCACAAACCATGGACGATATTTATTGATTGTGATTGGTGTGAAAATTGATTGATAGCGAATGGTTGTTTGGGATTGTTTGTGGTTGATATTGATTGATTGTGGTTGAAAAATACCCATTTGTGGTTGAGAAATATTTGGTTGAAACCACATAGGATTAGTTTATGGAAATGAAATAAATATATACATGCCGCCTGCGTGCGAACTAGATGCATGATCCCTATTGTCAAAAACCGCGAGGTTTTAAGGTAGAGCGAGGAGCCGTACTAGGGACGGTCCCGGTTTTAACTACCCTGCCGTTATGCTGCCGAAATTTTGAATAATATTCATGTGTTTGAATTATTTTCATTTGTTGAAACTCTATTTATTCATTGAATAGAAAACCTTCATGTGTTTAATCGATATTCATTCGTTGATTAGAAATTCATGTGTTGAATGGTATTCATGTTTTAAATATAAAAATCACATTTTTATCTATATATATAAACTATAGGAAACCTTCATGTGTTGAATCGATATTCATTCGTTGAATTAAAATTCATGTGTTGAATGGTATTCATATTTTGAAAGAAATTGTGTTATAATAAAAATCCCAATTTTAACATCAATATGAAATGTATAAAATAATCCTGTTTTGAAATAAATTGTTTTACAATAAAAATCCTATTTTTATCACCTATATAAAATAATAGTGTTTTGAAATAAATTGTTTTACAATATAAAAATCACATTTTTATTATATACATGAATTGTTGAAATGTGAAGTGTTAAAAATAGCAACTCGTTCAAATAAATATGCATGAGTTGAAATATTCATTAATTAGCTAGTGACGTGATTTTTACCTATGCATGCAACATTAGAATGAATGGGGTTTTTAAACCAAATGGAATCAAATATGAAGTTGAATGGAAAATGATAAGTGATAAGAACTGTATATATGTACATGCATGTTTATTGAACAGGTTATAGCAAAAGGGCTAGAGAAGAGGAATAAAATTTTGTGCCCGACAAATAGGTACACATTTACTGTTTTGTTTGGGTGATGATTTTATGAGCCTGTTGGCTAGCCGCTTGGCTTTTTCCTTTTCTTTTAGACATGAGACGCCCGTGTGGCTATTTGGGAATTTTCCCAGCCCCTCCCGTATAAAGGAGGTTATGGCGAAATTTTCCAAAATTTAAAGGCGTTAGTGAAATATTTAAAGTGAAAACGATATTGAAATTGTTGAATGAACTATATGTATATAAATATATATAAATATAAATAAAATTAAAACGAAACGTGGCCACGCAGTTCGTGTTTTGAAACCGTGATTTCAAACAATTAGTACGGGAGATCCGACCATCGGATTTTCCTGAAAACGCAACCATTGGGTTCGCCTCGGGAAGATCTTTCCAACGGCACCAACTTTGTAGAAATCCAACGGTTGGATTGTCTGGAATGTTTAATTCAAATTTGAAGAAAAACAGCGCCAAAATCGACTATATATATATATATATAATTATATATAATTATATATAATCGAATAGCGACGCTGCAGTTCGTATTTTGAAATCGAAACTTCAAACGATTGTACCGGGAGATCCGACCGTCGGATTTTCCCGAAACTGGAACCGTTGGATTCGTTTTGAAAAGATCATTCTAATGATATAAATTTTGTGAAGATCCAACGGTTAGATTTTCAGATATGTGTAAATCAAATCTGAAGAAAAACAGCGCCACGGTCGCGTTATGGCCCGAAGCGTCGTTTTGAACAAAGTGGCTATTTTAAAAATAAATAAAAATAGCGATAAATCGTTATAAAATACCATAAACAATATGGAATGGAAATAAACTGAATTTGCTCGATTTATGTGGTATTTGATGGTTGAATGTGTTTGGTGTGAAAATTACCTTAAAGAACAAAATTGGTGTTGTCGAATAATTTAACCATTGAAGTAAATTGATTCGAAATTCTAAATATATGTGAATTATTTGAAAAGGCCGAGTTAATTCTCATTTCAAATAATTGACCGACGATTGAAAGTCAAAGATGAAGACGGTGGTCGAAGACCGGAGATCTTCACCTCGTTTGGATGGTAACCGAGGTCCTGATTGGGAGGCATCCCGAAATATGGATAATGAGTGGTGATCGTCCCGACGTACGTGGTGATCGATGGGTTTGCGAGGTATTTAGTGCCTCCGGTTTCGTTCAAACCCAGAACGGACTTGTAAATGGACTGTGTGTCTGACATTGGATTTTATTCTGTGTTGATTGATCTCTATTAAATATACATCTGTTTGGCGGCGGAGAATTTATTCTTTTGTTTAACGCCCTTCTCTGAAACGCACGAGCTTAGAGGTTGTATATCGATGGACATCAGCCGCATGGCATGGATTGCTAGTGTGACATGCCTAAGTGGCAAATGATCAGGGCTTCTGTTGAAAAGCAAAGTCTTCTGGTGATGATCAAAGCCCCACCTGTGTGGCGTAGCTTTGTGTATAATGTGAATTCGCGAGCCTCACACCCCGGTATG